>NW_019091431.1:1595584-1606742 GCF_001949145.1 Acanthaster planci
TCTATCTATATTTCTTTTCAATCAGCAGAATGGGTCACAGTGAACAATTATATAGTTCCAACTCTATCTATATTTCTTTTCAATCAGCAGAATGGCTCACAGTGAACGATTATATAGTTCCAACTCTATCTATATTTCTTTTTAGCAACAGTTCCAAAAATAAAGACAAGAACAATACCTAATAATGTAACTATAAACACACAGAAAAGTTACAAATCTGGTTCACAAAAGAACAAAGGAAGTTTTAACATGTGTAAGCACACACATGTAGTTTTTTGGTAAACTATCAGGTACTTTGGGAAGAAGTTGCACATTACAAAAATACGCTTTTGTCTTTTATTTAGGATTCTTCAAATTAAATTTCACTCTCTCCTCATATCAAATTAATATTGCATAATAATAACTTTCGTTTAAAACAAGTTTCTTCGTTTAAAACAATTTTTATTTGACAAAACAGGCACATGCAATTTTATTGATAAAACAATACGCAATATATAAAATGGAAATTAATTATTTTCATGGCATAAACAGCTGCAGCTGGTTGAAATGAAAGTCAACCTTCAAGGCAAACAAAATTCTAAACCTTGGCAATATGCGTTAGTCAAAACTGCAAAATGTGTTGCACTTCAATAAGCAGTGGGCTAAATGGCAAACTCGTTTTCTTTTTAATGGAAGTCACATTTAAAGAAATTTCATTGAAATTTACCAACGCTTTATAACAAGTTTCCATTTCTCTTCTTCATTCACTCAAAAACCATACATTAAAATAATTAGGTTAGGTGCTATACATCTTCCATGCAGAAACTCATGCAATTCTTAGAACCATTATACAACACAAGCCAGAAGTACAAAAAGCACACCACAGCTCATGCCAACTCACACAAGAGTATCAACCTCGCTTCTACATACCTCCTCCACCCCAGGGCTTACACTCCGATCTTGTTCAAGTATAGTGTGCACCGTGGCCTCTGGTGATGGCCTCTCTATTTGAGGTACGCAATCACGCAATGTAAGTTAGTGTCCCATCAGAGCTTTCAAATTTAAGTTGAAATTGCTACAAACTTCAAGAACTGTCACGAAAAAACCAAAACTTAAACCATGCTCAAGTTTCACACAGCCAAACAAAAGCTGCTAACACAAAATAAACTATGAATCCAACTTCTGTCAGGCACTCAAATGTTGTACACTTTGCATAAAAGCAAGGAGAGGTAGACAGAGCCACAGAGTAATCACAAGACTTGCATGGGAGCAACATAGAACAATAACACACAGTAGCCTCAGCCACTATCAACAGATTAACCAATGTCCATGGGAGCAACACAGAACAATAACACACAGTAGCCTCAGCCACTTTCAACAGATTAACCAATGTCCATGGGAGCAACACAGAACAATAACACACAGTAGCCTCAGCCACTTTCAACAGATTAACCAACGTCCATGGGAGCAACACAGAACAATAATACACAGTAGCCTCAGCCACTTTCAACAGATTAACCAACGTCGTCTGAACTCGGAGTATGACTACAAGGACTGATAATATTTCCCGAACATGAACCCCTCTCCAAGTCAGCTCCTTGGCCATTTCCCTTGTATTAGAATCAAGAGACATGCATGATGCACTCTAGTGGCTGCCCATGGATTGAACTAACTGATACAACTGAAGTAAGGAAACAGAATAAAGCCTCTGTTACAACACGCCGATGGACGATCAGAAATACTCCAGAACCATACCATTACAATGAGAAACAGAACCCCATACTCTCAAGTAGCAGACACCTGAAATAACCATATATTCTGAGTTCACTGACAGCCACAACCAGTTTCTTGAAAAACATTAGCTCACTGTGGAAATTGACCTTTTTAAAGACCACTGAGCGATATTCTGCAGATTCCCTTTCCAATGCAGCAAAGTTTACCTGAATTGGATTTGTTGTATGAAATGTAAGCTTTGATTTCCACTTGTTTTTAAGTCTTGATTTTTTGACAAGGATTGATGTTTCACATTGTTACAGCGATATACAAAGGCACAACATTCAGCAGAGTGCAGTCACAACAAAACAAGACCTGTGAACACTGAACATGAATTTATGTAAAACTCTGCTCTACAGATTTACAACAATCATTGTAATTGAAGTATAGGGGAACAAAACTAAACATGGCAATACAGATATATCTATCTATCTAATATCTGGAGCTCGGCAATTGGATAGGATGGTATTGTGGTTTTTGGAATGGTTGGTCTCGAGTTAGAATCCAGCCTGTGCCTCTCATTCAATCAAGGCATTGAACAGTATCCATTTTTCTTGAATTATTAGCCCCAAGCAGACATCCACATTATGGGTAAAAAGAGCATGTCCTTCAGGTCATGGAAAACTGCGATCAAGATTTCTTTTAGATAATGGTACCATTATTTTGAGGATACGATCCTTGTGATTTATTTTAAGTGATAGGCTATATAGCTATACTGCTCTGGTTCCCATTCCAATGACAACGACATCAAATCTTCCCAAAAAAGGAGAGAAATGAAAGATCAGCTGAATATATATTGTAAAACTGAGGATAATTTCAATACAAGACACAACTACTGGGGGCGCCATTCATCAAAAGCGATCATACCTAGGGCATGGTTGCATATACCCACATCCCCTGAGAGAGGGCATGCAAGGACCAACCCCTCTGAGGGTTGGTAGTACAGGCAAGCCAAGCTGAACCATGAGCACATACCAGCTGCCTTCTGCCCAGATGCGTGCATCACCAAGGAAAAAAGAAACAAATGAATTATCAATTATTTTTTTTTAAGCTGAATTGATGATTACTTGGAATCAGGCAACTACCGGAACCAGGCAAACCTGTATAATTATTCCACGATAGGACATGCTGTAATTTAAAACAAAATAGGATTAGTAAGGGGGAAAACGTTCCAAGAACATTGGTTCCAAATGAGAACTTTCATATAACAATCACATGACAAATATCTGCCATTCACAAAGCTAAGGTATGAAACATTCCTCTACAATGGTTGATGCATGGATGAAAGAAATCATGAAAGCATTGTGGTTAAAGCTAAACCAACAACATGCAGTAAGTTTCCAATAAAATGGTACTGAAATGGCACGATGTAGTTGTATAACTTCTCAGAACTCTTAGAGTGGTTTCTGAAAAGAAGAGCATCCTACCATTACATGTATTAGTATTTGAGGTATGGTGGACACAATAGGAGGACGCTATTGAGTTTTGGTAAAATGTTCTCCGAACTTTATGGACAGTTTTGCTGTTTACAATACACTTTGGAGGCAACATTTTCCAATGCATTTGAGACAAAGGGGCTCTCGTTGCCTATCTTGGACTAGTTTGAACACTATCAAATCGGAGTAAAGGTCATATTGAAGACTGTCCAATCAGAGCAAATCTCACATTACTTTAAAGAGAAAGGAAATAATTGATTCCATGAAATGCCCTCACTCACACAGGGCAAGCTGCCCATAGAGTTCTCTCATTAAATAGGGCTAAAATGTTATCAAGTATAATAAACTCTACAGGCATACAGTAAAGATGTGAAGGACAACACAACCACTAGACAATACAGGACTAGCACAAGTCTACTTCAAGTAGACATTTTATAAAGGACTTAAGGAAAGTTGCAACTCCTTTTTTGAACGCGAGGCAGCAGTAAAGTTTACAAAGGGTTTTAACATGCACAAAGGCTCAGGATGGTTAGAAATACAGAAACTAAAAGAACCAGAACAACAACAAAAGGGATCTACATCCAAACTGACGGTTAAAACTTCTTCAATATTCTAGATATATGCCACGAACTCTTTTCCCATTTGAAATCAGTAGAAGAGCCATGTATCAGATCAAACACAGGAAACGATTTTATAACAGATCCATGCTGTGATTCCATGAACTCGAGCCTCTCCTCGATTACACAAATTTCCGCTTTGGGAAACTTAAAACTCTGCCGGTAAATTATATAGATCAGGGTTGAATTTCATGCTTACGAAGTTGATGTGCTTGGCAGAGGTCTGGTAGGAAGCAGTCACAAGCAATCTGCACTGCATGCCACTTGGCTGGTAACCGGATTTGGTATTCCTATGCTCAAAGGCAGATCCACGGGGGCCAAACAGGGGCCATGTTCCTCCCTCCCCCGATAAAGATTTTTAAAAGTCTTTGGGAAAAATGAGACACAGTTTTTCCTCTTTTTTTTCATTCCCATCTCTTCAAAAAGCACATTTGAAGCCCATAAATGTAGCCTCATCGCAAACAATTTTGCCTCAATTCCAACAATTTGGTTCTGAATCTGCCTCTGCCTATGCTTAGTACATGTATATCATTGTAAAACACTTCCACAAGTTTCACTATAGACCTCTTTCACGGGTCAGCCAGCTTGCTTTTCTACCATTCAAAGCAACGTAACCAAACTGAAGCTGGAAGAAATATTAGTCTGTTCCCTTTTATCAATATGTGAAGTTGTATTTACCATTGCTAACTGGGCTACAGGGAACCAGAGAAACATGGCAAACAAAATTATACACAAAATCTGATAGGTGCAGATGTAGATGAATCAACATGGAGCTGCCGCCATGAATGATGTTGTCTGATTTACTGCATACTACAGGTCTGTTACAGGAGGAGATCATGATGAGAGATGCCTGATGGGATATCTTGGTGTGATTTCAGGATGACATCATCATGAGGCCGCCTGACTGGAAATTCTCAAGAGGGTGCAAGGAAGGACAATTCAAGTCCAGTTGTTTGGTTTGCACTGGGTCACATGGATGGACCATCTGACGCAGGCAACACTTTGTAAAGCAGTACAGCTTGTCTACAGCTCATGTGCTTTTGCCTAGGTTATCAAATGATATTTATCTATTTGCACAAGCTGCCTAAAACTACCGCATGCTTAAGCCAGACGGATAAGCAGCACTTCTAGAGTGGCATTTGGTTTTTTCACAGCAAAAGTTGTTAATGAGAAAAAAAACAGGGCTTGTTAGTTCAGCAATGGAAAGTGACTTCCATATGCTTTTAGGTCTTTTAATTCTCAAAAGCTGAACCTCACACAAGCAAGCACCCTGTTAATTTTTTTTTGCAGGTAAGCTTGGCAAAGTGAGTGCTGATACACCCTCCTGGGGAAATCTTGTCAGTTTTATGTTTGAGATGGAACAAGTGATGCAGTGGCAACCTTAACACCTCTGTGCTCCCCCCTCCCCCGGCTTCTTGGGGTGACAGATATTCTGTTGGGTGTTGTTTTTTTCCCCTTCAAGGTGTACTGTGATCTTAAACTGGCTTGACTGTCTCATACTGCAAGTTAACAAACAGTGTGCCTTGGTAACAAGTAATACAGCACCCTTATTCGGGTGGGTATGCACAAAGTGGATACTCCAAATTTCCACCAGGTTTGGATTGGTCTAATGCGTACCAAGCATCTCTTGTGAGATGCAAGTCTGAAGACAGCCAACATTTTGCTTGATGAGTTAGGTTTCCCTTTCCGATGAAAGCCCCAAGCAAGCTCCCCCCCCTTTCCCCTCATCTGCCCCCTCCCCTCTGCCCCTCCTATACCACACCACTGGGACTGTGACAGAGTGATGCGTCAAAAGACATGTCTGACCTGGGGGAGGGATGGGCATCAGAGAGTGCCATAGACTGTGCGGGGAATGTTTGTCTGTCGGTTGGCCGAACTGGCACCGTTCCTGAGCATAGTCTCTGACTCAAGCAGCTTATGGCATCTGCCCGTGTGCCACTTTAACTGTGGAGAGACCAGGCATGAAAAGGAATGGGAACAATTTTATTTCCGTATGGTAACTTTTTATCTTCCTCACGAAAAGAACCGGAGGCATCTTAAAAAGTTAAGCATCTCTCTTAAATTCATGGTACTGAATTTGAAATCTCTTGGAAGTTACGCACATGCTCATTAACATGTTCATTAAGAACACCTGCAAAGTGCACTTATGAACATATAGTACAGAGACTCTGAATCTCGCCTCAGTGACTTCAATTTCACTTCCTTATCACTTGAACCAATTTTAACAGACACGGTCCGGGGATCCCTTTGAAAGACTCAAAGGTCGACTCAGGAGTCAAAGGTCAGCTTAGAAGTATACAGGGCAACAGATGCATAACGGCGTTGAAATTTGCTAGTTACGATGACAAAAGTATAGCAATCTATGGAAGGGCAAAAGGGTCCCAAACCACTATGCAGTGAGCTGGATGTGTAGATTGCTTGTTAAGATGTACAAATTTTCTCCTTACATGTGACAAAACCAAATGGAGTACTCTGCAGGTACTAAAAGCAATGGAATACTCATGTAAAACAAAACAAAAAAAGCTGCGACACCAAGCCTTTTTTCAAGAAGACAAACAGTATCAAACATGTCCCATCTTTTCCTTCTTACTTTCAAACTTATGTCATTTTTGAGGAGGGCACAAACTACATATTTTCTGAAACGAGGTCTTGCCGACTTGTTGATCGTTCTCGCCCAGTCCAAGGCAGGCGAACTTCTCTCAAGATGAAGGTGCTTCCTTGCGCACACCCTTTTGGCTGCTGAGACAAAAACGTCTGGAGTTAAAAGTAGGTGCTGCCATCCCAGCCAGCAGCCCTAACCAATGCATCCAATGTCCACTTGCTATCAGTAGATAGCAACATTTTGTCTTTAAGTTACTTTTAATCTCAGCAAATATATGGAAGTACAGATTTATATATCAGCAATTGATTAAATTTTAGTTATTTACTATTAAATAAAAATTCAGTAAAATGCGCTGAAAAAAACTAGGAGCAGTGTTTTCAAAAAGGAAAGATGTATGAAAAATGTGAACACTTAAATAGAAATAAGTAAGCTGTAATAACTGCAATGGTGCATTTATATATAATACATAAAACTGTGAATGACTGAATGCCTGAGGTATCTAGACATTAACTTTCAAATTGTCTGGGTGTTTCTACAATTTCGCCATCCTGTTGCGGTGCAAGAACTACTCAGGTGTACTGAAACATGTGCACAGAATGAGGAATGGAAACGTGGAAGTCTTTACAAGTTGAAAAACCAAGGATTTGGTGAGTTATGGTTTGTAGGGCTGCTGCTTCTAAAAAACTATGGAAACGAGAACAACTAGATGAACAACCATGAGAATTGGATCATCACACCATGAGGAAATGTCAAATAAAGTTCTATGACTAATACAGTACTTGAAATAGGTGATCAGACTGATTCATTTTTCAAACAAGCTAGAAGTGAGACAGAAATGCCAAACTTCACATTAACCAATGTGGGAATGGGACTGCTAGAACATATTGTGCAGACAAGTTGAGGGCGTAGAAACATTTGTGACAAGGCAGATGATCTCCATACCAAATGATATTTGCTGAACTGCAATTGCACATGCAATACAATGAATTTCTCTCCACTGTAGGGATAGGTCTACTTAAGACCATGTCCAAATCAGGGATTACATGGCTACGGCTTTAGTTTTACCAATGGCAGCAGCACAGAGATTGGCCGCAGCCACAGGCAATATACCCATTTCAGATATGGCTGCTCACATATGGAGTCACAGAGTGGCCAGAACACAATGTAGGCGAGTCAACTACATTTTAATCCTTGCTCTGTGACTGACCACTGACTTTACCTGCAAAAATTGACAAATGTCTAAGAGCAGCTTGGCAAATCCAGCAGAACAAAGGTTGGACACTCACAATAAACCACTGCCTTCTGGTTGTATGTACACTCAAAATGTACACCAATTAGCCAACAGGTATCACAGACTCTCATAGACTCTCAAGGTCCATAGAGAACAGTGCAGTATCTTTGAGGGTACTGCCTTCTTTCACATGCTGATACATGAATGAAGTCACATATCCAGTCTACAGACTTTGAGGGGGCTGCAGTTAACTGCAGTTGAGAGTATTTGTAGACGGCCACTGAGGAACAATGCAGGCAATAAAAGTGTGTCTGCAGGAGATCTCTGTGCAACAAAATCTGACCGTGCAGTGTTCAGTTTTCCTGCAAGCAAGCTGCACCTTCTAGAATTCTCAGCTTGACCTGGTAAGCGCTGGTCAAGCTATTGGTAAGCACTGGTCAAGCTATTGGTAAGCACTGGTCAAGCTAGGTTGTGGCATTCACTGGGCCTGTTTGTTTCACATGGATCTGGATTGCAATCAGTGATCCCATTGCTGGTTGGTGCTATGCATTAGACAGGTTCTGGTGTCAGTGAATTAACGACAGATCATGGATCACGATCCAGATCCCCATGAAACAAACAGGCCCACTGCATCAGAAGGACACAGCTATCCAGTTGCAACTTAATTTACATTGCACAATCAGTGATTTCAACGACGTTACATGTTTATACTAAGCGATCCTGTTACACATTCAAAGCAGCTCTCCAGAGTAAATATTGCCAATAAGAACTGTTTAAACCCTGTCCTGAAAGAATCTCACAGTCCCAACAATGTGAGCTGTCATCATCCAAACAAGTCACCAAACAACCGACTAGTATCTTCCTGAAAGGTGGACTTACGTGGGCAATCTGGCTCTCCGAAGGAAAGAAGTAAAGCTGGCACGTCTTGTAAACAAAGTCCGGCAGGAAACAGGCCCCAATGACCAGGAGAATGAGAAACCAGACTGACAAGCTCTTCAGTGACATGAAGAAGACGTAGTAAACCGTGGTTGTGTCGAAAAAGTTCCTGGAAAAAAAAATTAAAAGAATCTAAAGAGGAACTGACGAGGTGCGCCGAATCAGTGATCTGATCGTGGGACAAATTGCTGTTCCTAGCACAAATCCAGACCATTTTATACCTTGAAACAAGCTTTTGCCGAAAACCTGTTGTAAGGCTTAATGATAGGCTACTGATCTATTACAGGTGCAACAATGCCGTATTTTTCACAGCATGTTTTAGGTACACCTTGCCTTGACTTTTTGAGGGGACAAAATGTTCGGTGTAATACTTTGTTAGAGTCTTTTCAATTTTCAATTTGCTCTGATCAGTTGATACCCATCATGCACAGGGCTAGTAAACATTTGTATTAGAAACATTGAGATATCTGAAATCAAATAAAACTTACCATCCTCCAAACACATTGTACCTGACAAACAAACAAGAAAGGATAAAAGAAAAAGTAGTTAGATTCGACTTGGTACTGGAACAAAAAGAAAACAAGTTGTTGCATAATTACATACAGGATTTGGGCAAAATCGGATTTTGGAAACAATAAGGAGATGGCTATAAATATGAGTACTACACACCATACGAATGCAGTATAGATGGACGTCAACACTGGATAGGCCAGAATAGAGATTGCCATGGCACCTATTGTGATCCAGTTCCAGCACCTAGTCTCTATTCCAAGCTGAAAATTCAAACATAAATAAAAATCAATCACTTGAATCGCATTAAATGTACAATGAAATACAACAGAGGGACACTTTCTAACGATGCAAAAAGGGCCAATGAGTTTGACGTACAGAAAGAATTTACTATGCAAAAAATAGGTTATTGGCTCAAATTCTGTGTTTTTTTGAAAATATGTATGACTGGTATTCATTTGATTTACACAAGTCTACTCAAATCAAACCTTAATACTGGGCAAGATTGCTAAATTCCAAGCTCACAATTGATCACCTCAAGCTCACCTTGATGTTTGCAATCAGGATACAACAAGTGTAGAGAATGGTCCCGAATGACCAGTTGCCCATGTTCTGTGAACAAACAAGAAACGAGGATGTGATGACACAACAACATACAAGTCCTTGTAACCATTGGCGACCGCATTTTGATTCACATTTATTTTTCCTCCTTGACACTGTACGTGCATTTTCCTTGAGACTGTGTCTTTACCTGATTACTATCTGAATATTTTCATATCATTGAATATTTATACTTGCAAATATTATGTATTTGTCATTCATGCCGAATAAAGTTAAAGTTCAGATTTCAACAGGCTTTTGTTTCAAACATTGATAGTAGCCGCTCACCTTTTGATCTGGGTAGAGTGATGCGTCATTCTTGAAGACCAACATGGTGAAGTAGTAAATCACTACGGCATGGAGCATACCTACACGTGGGTGAAATAAAACCAGTCAGGAGCTTGGAATATTGAAAACTTACAAACAAGGTTTTAGGTAAGAATTAGGCAAAGTTGCTGTCAAGTCGGGGGAGTTCATGGTTAGTTTACTGAATAAAGCAAAGTTGAATGCAAGAGTCTGGGACCTAGTTCTAAGTACATAAAGGCAAAAAATGAAGATTACAAGTGTTGTCAAGTCGGGATGCCCTAAGGTCAGAGTTAACTGAGAACAGCAGTCCGGGACCCAGTCCCACTGACACCCAGGATGTGTTTGATTAAGGTTTTTTGCTATGGCTTTGAGCTATAGCAATGACATGATGCCGTGACAATCCCTAGCAACAGACCACAAAACATCCATTAAAGTACCGGCCAATGACAATCAAGGTATCAGACTGACTTCTGAGCAGTTGACAGAAAACTGAATGGGAGTTGGGGTGTTAGACCAGCTTACCCAGTGCTAGCCAGTAGACGCACTGGATCCAGGTTAGCTTGGCGTTCTTCTGAATCTCCCTGTAAAGCCGGGGATTCTCAACAAGCATCTCGCTGGACAGGTGCTGCTCCACGATCCCGTAGATGAGAATGGGCAGCGATGTGTAAGTGATGTTGAAGAGAGTTAAATAGAAGCTGTCATAGATGGTCTGGAAAAGAAAGGGAGGTATTATGAATTAACGGCGCAACAACTGTTGAGAGTGTGGAATCCTATGTGCCAAGTGATAGTACTTGATAAAGGGTAAGTTTTCAAGCATATTTCAAGTAAGTCCATACTTACTTGTTCAGAAAAGGCAGAATAGAAGGCGTAGAAAAACTGAGCAGTGATGAAGGCAACATTCTGCAAAATGAGAAGAAAAAGTGATGGAAACCAGTCCGACTATACAATTTGAGAAATCCAATTATTAGTGGCATGATGTCCAGCACTGGAATGTCCATCAAGGCCTAGATCATTTCAACATCCCTTAATGCAACAAATCAACAAAGTCAAATCTAGCCTAAGCTCACCCCCAAATTCACACTAACCTAACCCTATCCAGCCAAGCCCATCCAACCCAACCCCAACCTACAACCTAACCCAACCAAGCCTGTCCAACCCAACCCAACCT
>NW_019091431.1:1606910-1625335 GCF_001949145.1 Acanthaster planci
ATACCAACCCAACCCAACTAACTCACCTTGTAGAAAAAGTACTGTACTGTGATTGCAATGCGGTTGTAGTACCACGCTCCATGCACAAGGAGCACCCGTATAAGAAACCTAAAGCGGGAGAATGCATAGTCACTACATCGGACGGCCTGCCGACCCTCTTTACCCATGATGCCTGGCGAAAGAAAACAACAGCCAATGAAAGAACAAAAGGAGAAAGAAAATCTCATCATTCTGTCCCAAATCAGTAATCCAATTCTGCATAAATTTAGATTTCAATGCCATTTCTGAAACTTCTATATAAACACACAAGACTTTCAAAAGTTTAACTTCTTAGCTCTATCAAAAATTTCATGAAGGCCTCTCAACTGCCAACTTTTCCCCAGAACTATATCAAGCACAAAGGTGGCATACTGATTCAAATGTATGATTTAAGTTACTGCAAATGAATTTAAAAAAAAAAATTTACTTCCTCTTCTCAAATTCTTGGCATTGATTCTGTGAAGCTAACAGGGGAATAAGGACAGAGACCAGAAGCCTGGAAAACGACAGCAGCCTTACCAAGACCAATGTGAGCTTCCTGGATCATGCTGACATCATTGGCACCATCACCAATGGCCATGGTAGTTGGGCGCTTGTCCGAGAATTTCACCAGCTTGACAACCTGAAAGATCAACAGTTAATACACATTTATAAAACCACTTCAACCATCCAAATGTTACAAACAAACCTGAAATGTTCATCAGAAATTCCAGCATCTTGGTAGCTTTATAGATATATATCTCAATTTTCAGACACAACAGAAAAAATTTGTCACCTGGGATGTAAACCTCTGACCTCTGGAATGCTGTATAAGTGCTCTACACGAAGAGCTAATTCATTACATGACCTTATTCCACAAAATTGTCACTACCAAGCCAATCACCAGGATTTGAACCTTTGCCCTCCTCAATGCCATATCAATGTTGTATCATCTCTGCAATCTTCGCCTGCAATATGGGTCTCCTAGCTTTGTTGATACGATGGGTACTGTTTGATGCGTAACGAAAACTCCTCTTAGATGGTTACTAGCCAAATGTCTGGTAAAGTTTCCACACGGAGAGGAACTTCACCTCTGCTTTTTGGAGTGGAGACATCCTGCAGCATAAGACAGCCACGCAGTTAAGGCACAGGTCTCGCAGCGTGTCCTTGTGATGTTCCAAGGCATGGAATAAACTTGGACCATCAACGACCATGGCATATTTCACCTTAGGTTCTGCTTTCATTCTACAAAAGAAAAGAAAATCGGTTTCCAATTTCTTTACTCCATCATTTCTCCAATATGTCCCCCAAACTTTCAATCATTATTTAAGCATAAGATGCCATCAGATGCCATGCTAGAAAAGCTAAAGCAGATTCAGCGATAGAGAATGACAAGAGTTTAATGGACTCACTGTTCCAGGAATCGCCAGAGAGTCTCCCCGCATTCCTGAGCGTTGGCCTGCTTGACCAGCATCAACTCCTGCATGTGAGGCTGGAAGTGCTTGCAGGAGTGGCTGATGTTGACGGCTGTCTCCTGCTTGTCACCAGTCAGCACCCAAACCTAACATGAGACAGTGGTTCCATAAAATCATCATCTGAACCACCAGACTATTTCATAAGGCAGTACATACTTCATCTAATCAAATGAAGGGACTCTATCTGGGGGACTTGTTGGAGAATTGTCGAACTCTTGGGAGAAATCATGGGAAAAATAGTCTCATGTTGCTGTTTTGGGGTAGCATATTCAAATACAATGTATTTACTTTGATGCCAGCTATACGAAGGGCTTCAATGGTCTCTGGGACGCCATCTTGTAGCTTGTCTTCCACTCCAGTTGCACCCAGGAGATGTAGTTCCTGCTCAACGTCATTGAACACTTGGGTAAGCTATACAAGAAAATCAAACATCACAAGATGAAACCTTCAGCAAAGGTACAGAAAATGACTACAACCTTTCAGATGGAAGCGAGTACTGACGAAGTGCACACAAACTCTTCCTTGCTGCTGTGTGCATACACTCCCATGGTAAAGCCCATCACAAGTCCTCACAACATGCAGTGCAAGTCCTCATAAGTCCTCATGTCTACATCACAAGTCCTCATGTCTATATCACAAGTCCTCACAACACAACAAATCCTCACAAGTCCAACGCATGTCATCCATTTTCGAGTCAAGTCAAAACGGACAATTTGCAATGATGAACTGTGAAGCCTCCGTCACCGTCCATCACCAGCCACATGTGACCAGACATGTGAAAAAAACTCATGACGAACTTGTGACCAGATAAATCATCAGTGTTTTCATGACGTGACAAAAACCTCAAAATCTTGCTAGGCAGACAGTCCGAGATACGTGTTTGAAAAATACCAACTTTTTAACACACATTTTTGATTACTTTTATGTTCGTGAAAACAGAGAAACACAGAGACCAAGCTTTTTGTTAGTTGTTTGTTTACAGTTACTAGGAAAGTAAACAACATTCAGCTTTGAAACTCTACTAATTTGTTCTTTGGATCAAAGGAAGTAAAATGGCAGGAAAAAAGAGCTGAAGGACAAACAATGATGCTAAAATAACCCCTACATTGAAATTCCCTATTCACCATGGCAGGGCTACAACATGAACAGACACCATACTCTCACAGCAAAATGACAAGACAATTCTGTTTAAGTTACTGGTGGAAAAGATTAAAGTGATTGGATGGAGTTTGAAGGTGATGACCTCATACCTTCTCTTCCCTGCTTTCAAGGGCTGTGGATGCCTCTTGGAGTTGATCATGAAAATTCTCGTACTCACTGTAACTCAATTCCCTCTTGGCAAAGCAGAGTGTCCGAAGCCCCAACTACAAATGTAAACAAATAGATATCATACATTTACCACAACTTCCAGGATTTGTATAAATTCCGCCAAAAATTCAGTCAAATCCTACGAAAAATTTCACCAACAGTCAGTTTTTAACAGTATCTTAAATCTAATGAAATATTTCCCAGGTTCATGAAAATTATTTTAAATGAAATTTAATGACATGGTTCCCAGGTTCATGAAAATCATTTTTAAAGTAAATTTAAGTCCTCAAGAACTCCTTCGAAAAGTAAACTTTTAGCCACCTGTAATTTTGTGTAAAAACCTACTTTTCCACACCACATTTTCAAGAGTTATCTGCTGTTTAGCCAGCATATTAAGAGAGAATTTAAAAAACCCATGTGGAAAAAACTTAAATGGCACTGACCACTGCGTAATCGTTGACGTGGTCCAAGATGATATCTTTCTGTCCGGTCACACTCCTAGCCAGGATGGTAGATTCAGCTCCCTTGCACAGGACCTGCACATTCCCTGTACAACAAAATGAAAGGAGTGTATGCGACTTCATATGAATTTTCATTTGAATGCGCACAATCTCTGTGAGGGTGCTGAGCAAAGTGGTGGTATGGACAGCAAAGAGCTGTCTCTCTGTAAAAAATGTACTCAAGTAGCAATTCCTGACTCCATGAAACACAGACCAGCACAGTATCAACTTGAAGAAATTAGGTATTGGGTTCCATCCAAATCTTATGTCAACAGCTAATGTAGGTTTAAGTCTTTGCCAGATGCAAATATGGAGGGATGTGTGGACAACAGGCATAGCCATAGACTTCAGCAGCTAGTTTTTGGACATGACCTCGATCAGGCTCAAGCCCAGACACACCCGGGACACACGTACCCTCAGGGGTCCTTATGATGACACTCATGCATTTCCTGGTGGGGTCAAACTCCAATACATGCAGCAGTTGGAATCGAACCAGGTCCCCTTCTATCATGAGCTCGCTGTACTCCTGTGTGGAGGCTGTTAGGACCACACCAAACCTGTTCACAAACAAGTGAATGTGAGAATATTCTCGCAGTGTCACTGTCACATGGAAGAACAAATAGGAAAACAGAACAAGCAAAATACAGAGACCATCTCAACTTTTCAGAAACTAATCAAAGACCAAAATGTTTATTGCCTACTCAAAAAAAAAAGCAAAACCAGGTGAGGGAACTTCTGTAGTGCTGATTCCAAACTAACTGGCACAAATTTGCCAGGAAAAAGTACAACAAACAGTGTGTCTTTTGCCAAAGTTACGATAAGAATACCTCCAAAGATGGGTAAGTACTAATCTGTGATTTTTGTACTGGTCACCAATAGACAGCTGCTGTGTGCACCCGGTCGCTAACTCACCTACGAGTGGCTTCAACAAGAGCCTTTTCATCTGGGGACGAGGCCTCGTACTGCCACTGTGTGTAGTCCTCGTAGGCGTTTGGTGCATCAACCTCGTCCCCACCTTGGTCTTTGTTGACATGGACTGTGTGACAGAGAGCCATGCATAGCAAGAATTCTTTCATTGCCTCCTGCATGGGTTGAAATAGATAAAAATGGGTTGTCGGATACCAGCTCACTGGTTCTACTTCTATGACAAACAATCCTGAAGTCGATGCAATCCTTAAACATATATCTTGATATGCTAGATCAAATCAGAGAATAGATAAAATAAATGTTGATTTGAACCATTCTGAAAAATGTGAGTCAGTACATTCAATTAAGTATCAAATCATTGCTCATCCAAGAAAGACAAGAAATTGTCAACTTACAGGAGTAGCCACTGATTCCTTGTCGGGTACCAGTTTGCCCTCCTCCTCTACGTATTTGATGCCGTCGACCGAGCACTGCCTGAACTGCATGTCATTTTCCGTCAATGTGCCAGTCTTGTCCGTGAACATGTATTCAACTTGACCGAGCTCCTCGTTCAGGTCAGAGGTGTTGGCCTTGGCACGAAGGTCAGCTTTCTGATGTGCGGGGAGAAATGTAACAGAGCAGTAACAAAAGACAACTGGGCTGTAGAGTACTTTGACTAAATTGCCAATGGGACGGAATGTAGCAGAAAGTTTCAAAGTCATCTGGTTGTTAATATAACCATTGCGTGAGGAAACACTGTTCGCAAAATTGCCTGGTGTGTAAGATGGCGTTGAATTTCCTCCGAATACTTACAGGATCATAGATGTCCAAATCCCAGCCAAAATACAGAGAACCTAGGAACTTTTGCAGCTCTGAAAAAAACAAAACAGAAATGAAGACGACTTAATCGGTACTTGATCCTCTTCAAGAAATTATGAAGTTGCAGACTAAGAAATGTTGTCTAATTTGCTAAGGGGTCTTTTCAGGTTAGCATCATGAGCAAACAGAGGTCTCAAATGAAACAAGATGTCCTTGAACAAACGGCAAGCGTAAAAGTGGACAAACATTATCATACTGAACAACTTGATGTTCCGAGGTTGTCGTAAACTGGTCTAAAGAGTTGCACTAAACTATGTTTATCCATTAGGCAGCAGACAAAAGAGGTCTTCAGTTTAGCCATGGACTTTTTAAAGTGGAAACTCACCGATTGTGACATAGAGGGAGATTGGAATGATGTAATTGAAGAGAACGAGGAATGACAAGAAATCTGTGAAGACGACGATGCCCTGCAAAAACAGGACATATAAAAGGAATCACAGATGGTTACTTTCAAATCACATTTGTTGGTATTCAAAATAATGCAACTGGCAATAAAAGAGAAGTCAAACATGAGTACACACCCAATTACCTAACTTCTGGGATCTCCAAAATAGGCGGGGATCAGTTTCAAACACCTTTTTCAGATAACTCACACTGGCTTGCAAAAGTTGTACAGTAACAAGCTTACCAAAAGAAGTGCACAGGTGGAGCAGTGTCATTAAATGATTTTTGACTCTGGAAACACCCATCTTGAGAATTCAGCAAATCGTTTGATTCCAATACTCACGCTGCCGGACAGATCTCCTAATGCCTCGGCGACTGGATGAACGTACCAGGAATTCACCATGAAGTCGCGGCGGTCCGTCCAGAACTTGAGTCCTGTCACAATCGACGTCTGGACCAGCAGCCACACCAACATGGCCACCAGGTACTTGTTCATGGAACTACCGCCAAAAAATTTGGATTCAAAATTACTTAAGGGGTACCTGTGGAACAATTCTTTTTAACTGCTGTTTAGACAAATAATACACCCTTTGCTCAATCTTAAGGAATCATTTCTGCTTTGAAAACAATGCTGACAAGGAAACCATTGTACAATCTACATGCACACGGTGACAAAACATTTGGATGATGATAATATTTTTTGACAAGAGACACTTAAATGGAAGCCGTACATTTTGGGTCTCAGTCCAAGATTTGAAGCACCGCTTAGGAATTTTCTGCATTTTAATATGGACCTACCCCTCTATGCAGGAATGTTTCTGGCCTTTTTGTCTGGAATTCAGAGCCATTTTGGTCTCTCTTCCTGTGTAAATTGCCACCCCTGTGAAGAAAGACAAATTAATTTGAGGTTCCATCTACAAAGTTAACGTTGTACATTTATAGAATCCCCATCACACCCTGAAAGAGTGATGGGAGGAGTTCTAAGCATACATTAGCAATAATCCTGACTCCTTGAAGATAGATCTCTAAATGGATTCCTTGTCAAGTAATTACTAAATCTGCAAAGCCCTCTTTTGTCTGGATTGTGAGGACAGTTGCCACGGTACTAACTGAAGAATTATCAAAACATTTAATGGCAAAAAATTGCAGATTTTTTTCAAAGCCTGCATTTCCTCTAATCATGTTCTGAGCCATAAACAAATCCTTCCTCTTAGTGGCAACCTTTTCATCTTTGCATCCTCAGACAATGAGGGAAGATTTTTAATCTGCCGTGAATCTTACCATAAACAAAAGGTGTGTTTTTTAACCGGGAACCTCTCAAGAGAACATTTTCTGCTGTGAGTGACCTATGAATTAAAACACACAAAAAAGAACACTGAATACTGTTGAAACATTAAATTCTAAACAAGGAGAATTGACAGACACCTCATCAATCGATGTAGTTTGGATGGAATTTTCAAAAACTTTCATTTCACTGATGGGAATCTTCTGCATGAAAATGTAAACATTTCTGGATCCACTACTTTGAGCTAGTTGCCTCTAAACTTAGCCCGCCCCCCCTTGTCTAATACCTGACTGTGGGCTGCTGGTTCTGCGTGTAGAAGCGCATCCTTCCAATAAATTTGTACAGGTCTGGCTGCGGCTGTTCGCACTCCACCATAGCAGACAACACATCTAGTGATTCCTCATCCTGTAGTATGGCGGTGTCTGGCAACGATCGAAAGATCTGCCAAGGTGTAAAAGATATTGTTACCATTACTAGCAAAAAAAACCAGGTGCATGTAAATAGTTGTTTTTAACCAAAGTGACCAACAATATTCCATTCCCTAAACTATTTCAAAGAAATATTGGCTACTTTACTCATATGAACTGTACACAACTTCTACCAAGGTTCTCGTTAGCTTAATGAGAGATGTTGAAGAACTCAACCACACACATTAAGGTGGTAGCAGAAACTCTGGTTACACTTTCTTCAGAGATTTACCTTAAGGTTGGTCTCTCCATCCAGATTTGCTGTTGTGACGTAGCATTCCCCGTCTTCACTCTGTGAAGACAGTAGGACCATGTCGCAGGGCAACTCCTCCTCCACCATGACCTTCACAATGTCTCCCACCTGTCAGAACAAATGGAATAATCCAACTTGGCTTAGCCTTCTACAAGTTCAGTTTGAATAAAATCTGGTACACTGAGTTCTTTAAATTCACATGAACATAACACTCTGAATTCTCCATACTAAAACCACTGTTGCTATACCTTGTGACCTAGGACAAGCTTTTGTTTGGTTGATGCCTTACAACACTACACTATTCTCAATGGATAAGAACGGCACAAAGGCACCAGTCCATTCCAGAGATGGTGGTTGCTATTCAAAAGCTTGCCCCCAATCATGAGGTATAGCAACAGTGTCTTTAGTCTGGGAAATTCAGATTGTTATATTTATGTGCAATCAGATAACTCAAGGTACCAGATTTTATTCAAATTTAACGATAGGATAACCCTATATCCCCTATAGGGGATAATTGCAGTTTGTTTGTAACCTCCCTGCTCAGTTGAGCACTCAGAGCAGTAAGCACAGCAGAATGAATAATGAAGTTGGAAGATAAAAGCAGTGAAATACTGAAATCAGCAGAATGCAATCTAACAAACCGAGAAATGAGTCCGAGGAACAAATGCTAGGAGGAACACCAACTTGTTTAGTACAGAAATGTTCTGCTTGGGTACTAAAACAGATTATCGGTCAGCAAAACAGGTTATCGGTCAGCAAGGCATTTTGCTTGTGACTATTTCCCTAATGCAGTCTGCTTAGCGTGGGAAAACTGATGAGCCATAAATCCTGATATTTGGGTCAAGCTTACAGCTGAGTTAAACTTAGCCGTCTGTGCCTCTAAAACGCTTACATGAATTTGCTGGGACTGAACCTCCTTGATTTGGCAGTCCCGCACCACCTGGGTGGGCCGCTTGTTGACCTCATTGTCTGCTTTGTGTCGTAGCCAGTCTTCGTAGGCCTGACAAAAATCACAACTCAACAAAGTAGTACAACTCATCACATGCTCATCACACCTGTGTATATTTTTCCCCCTTATTCTAGACAACCCTGGGAAACGTATACCTGACAAAGAAAGAAATTTCAGGTAAAGGGAAACCTGTGTCGGTTCCCTTGGTAAAAAGTTCTTTAGTTTGGCAAGTTCCAATAAAATGTTATCTTGTATCATAGATATCCCAGACTGTTTTTTGTGAGTTTACGGTGCTGCAATTATTGCTCAAATTGTGACCTTCAGCGCGATTCCCTGGTCGCATGACACGCCTGGTCTTAAGGCGTTCACCTCAACTGAAGGTTACATTCAAGACCATAGTGACCCAAACAAGTCCTTGCAAATCCATCGCAAATCCTCACAAATTCTCACAAGTCCAAGCTTGAGTTAAGCCAAGTCAAAGGCCATTCAAATGAACAGTGACAAAGTCACTCCTCGGTCATTGTTCATTACCTCAAATAAAACACTTAATACCAACTGATGAATTCACTTACCACCATACCTTGCCTCATCCTAACATGCATGCTTGATATAAAGATGCTCTCAACATTACCAACCTTTACAAATCAACCCTCCCTCGAAAGATTCCTTGAACGCCCCATGCAACCCTCCCCTAAACTTAAACTGCACATTAACTGAACACATGTCTAACGAGATAATCCTTTTGTAGGACCATGGACCTATTAATAGCTCCATGGTAGGACAGAAGTACACCTATGTTCTATGGCATGAGTGGAATCTTTACCTGTTTTATTGCAGTGACAGAGATAACGAAGACCAGAGGAAAGATGCTAGTAATGGGGCTGACTGGACTGTCAATAGCCAACTGAAGCAAAAGAGAGAACATGCATGGTTATTTGTGTGGTTCGCTCACATTCTTTCAGAGCTGGTAATCTCCAATATAATGTTTTCTCCTTCTTGTATTGAAAAACAAACAGACCACAAGACAAGAATTAATTTTCCTGGTATCCAACCTCCACAGTTCTCAAATAGATTTCCCTAAACTACAAGTACATGCAGGATGTAATTATACGCATTTGCAGTTTCATTGTTAACATTTCAATTTGCGTTCATTTTTAACTGAAATTATTTCTGTGAGGTGTATATGGGTCATTCTATAAATTTAGGGTCCAAAAGTGTGACATTTTTGTGTCTTTGTTAAACCTGACCTGTGTGATTTGACAAGGAAATGCCACAGAAATTGATTTCAAACTATTTGTTTGGCAGGTAATTTGCATTAATTCATCATTCTTGGAAGTTAGAGAATGTGTTCTGAACTTTTGTAATCATATGTCAGACATGACAGGGACACTAATAAAAATCAGACCCCTAATTTATAGAATGACCCATATATATAATACATGTAAATGCAGGTATTTTTTATGGAAATTGTTCAAAGTGCATACTTTTGACAAAATGTTGCCGATGGCAGATATGAATTCTTGATAATAATATTTTCAAATGTTACTGGTAAGCACATCTGTGTAGTTCCTTTCAATACATGTAGTTTTGTCTGAAATTTTGTCTTTTACCAAATTTTGTTAGTTGAATTAATTCAGCCTCAAGCATGGGTGTTGCCAGGAAGTTTTTTTTTTCGGGGGAGAGGGGGCAAAAGCACTTCTTTCCAAGGGAAAAAATTTTGAGAAGGGGAAAGAGACAAAGCACTCATCAGCAATGAACTGAAAACCCTTTAACAGTGGAAGGAAGTCAATATCAAGGGTTTTTTTCTAAGCAAACGATTGATTTTTATCCTTTAATCCGTTTCTTTTGCTTTTTCTCCCTTTTTTATTTTTCAATTGCATTCGGGGGCAAGCATCCCTCCCCCTGGCCTAAGGAAATGTAGGTTCTTTCTGTGCTAGTTTTCTACCCTGTATGAAACGGGAAAAAATGGCAGTAACATGATCAAAATACATGTAAACGCATAACACTGCAGAAAATAGGCCACTCTGTACCTCACACAATGAATGCATTGTGGCATGACAGCGAATAGTAAAAAAATTACAGAAGCATAAGCCTTGACAGGCTTTGACGGAAACATTCACATGACTGTGTCTAATTCAGCACGCAAAACCAAATAGTCTGGCAACCGAATGTCCTTGGCTAAAAATAGATGCATGACAATACACTTGACACAAAAAATGATAAACAGCACATCATAAAGCTTAAAACCAATGCGGTTGTCAATATCACACACTACTACAGAAATACTCCGAGCATTCATCCCCCCCCAAAAAAAACACAAAAATCCAAATTTTCCTTTCTGTCCTATTGACAAGAAGTCAATGAAAATTAGAGTAGGCCTATTAAACAACCACATCTAAATATTACACTACTAAAAAAGGAAGATATCTTCATCCCTCCATCCATTTTTTTATTATCTCATGAATGTAGTCCTTAATCCGCAAGACTTGCAGAAAGTAAACATGAGCCAGCCTAGATTGCTATTTGGAAGATAACCCAAGTGGGCACTGAAGCATGATCATAGTAATCCCCCCAAGCAAGCATTATGGTGAACTGGGTGTAGCTACAAGTGTTACCATAGAGCAAGGCAGCACTGTGTTGTGAAAGTCTTACTGGGCTATACACAAAAGCAGTCTCCGGATTTACATGTAGTTGGAGCAAATGTTCAGAGGACGCTCTGCCATTTCAAATTTTGATTAGGTTGTTAGATGATGAAGATAATCTGGACTAGGGATACAGTGCAGTGACAAAAGTGAGATACCTGGTACACCCAAAGAGAGAAGTAAACAGCATGTACATGTATGTAATACTTTTCTTGCCATGACAAATTTTACCTACTAAGAAATCTGCAGTCATTTCTTGGTTATGAATGAAGCCTCTGTAAATTTACTTCATGATATGTGCGAATGGCATTGCTGCAGGGCCATCTGTCCGTCACAAATGGCCCCTTATCTGATCTTCTATGTCATTTAGGTATTATAGTTTACACATACCCAAGTGGGCATAGCTGGATAATGGTGCCACAATTCTTACATGAATGAATGATAACAAAACGATTGACCTCAAAGTAAGTAGACAGCATGTTGGCCACACAGTACTATATGGTGTCCGTCAACATTTTGTGAATAACAAAGCAGAGGTCAAGAACGCAATGTTTACATGTATACACAGATTTATAGGTAGTGTGTATACAATACATGTACATGTACATGGAGTTCTTGGCTGATCTGCAGTACAGATCAACCCATAAATCACAATATCCTTTTCTTTACATAGTAGAAAATAACTGTTCAAATATGTTGCCAGCATTTGTCTTGAAAAACAAGGCATGCATACGAACAGCAACTGAACCGAATGGCTGATCAGCATTTACACAAGGACAACAATTTACACTGGGAATCAACACCCAACCAGTATTTTGATAACGCTATCTCAAAACTCATCTGCCAATATTCTGCCTTAACCAGCCAGGCGGGGATGATGTGCAGAGGTCAAAGTCTTTGTGCCGATAGACAACCACCTAGCAACTGTTGCCAGGGACCATCACAAGTTGAGTGATTTTCTCTCATGTCATACCATAAGGAGCCTCATGTGTTCTCATACAGGGATGGCTCACAGAAAAATTACTTTGACCCCAACAGATCTCAATCTTCCGATTTCAATATGATATTACATTCTTCCCAGGGGGTTAGGGATTACTTTAATCACAGAATATTATACCACGCTAGCGTACAAACCAGTCTAAGCATGGTGGTAAAGTACATTGAGTACAAAAGTAAAGGTCAACAACTAAAAATTCAAATCAAAAATTACCCGTAAGTGATCAAGAAATATTTGTTTCCTCAAGTGTATTGGCTGTCCCTTTAGCGAACTTTCTGTCCACAAGTAAGGGACAACAACCCTAGGGAAATGGCCAGCACTCTACACTGCACAATGAAATGGACAGCCATTTGAAAACTAAAATTCTTTTCAGTTTTTATCTTGTTGAATAGACTATATTCGCAGCGTACCCAATTTCAGTCATATTCCTGAATGCACAGTATCAATTTAATACCCATAAAGGGGTGGTATCAGGTGATTGGGGGGGGGGTCGGAATGAAATCGTACAATATAGTCTGTTCTTTGAATTTAACGTTTTCAAAAAAATAAAAATACACCATGTTAGGGAATACAATTGAAATTGCCGCGAATACGGTCCACTGGCAACATGGGAAAACGAGGAAACCAGAAACTGCACCCTACCGGTAGAAAGCAGTGACACAAGCAGGATGTGTTGCTTAGGAAGGGTGTGTCAGAGCAGAATTTATCCCAAAATAGCTCAAGATGCTCAAACCCCCCCTCACCCATCGCACCACAGGGGACTGAAACCTATCTGCTATATCAGAGTTAATTAGCACTTTTAAGATTTAGATGTATATTATATCTTTGTTGTAAGAGTAACACATGGGTGGGCAAATCAAGCCCTGCCCCCTATTATTCCACCGCTACAAACGCTAATCATCCCTGTTGATTAATTAGGTAATGACAGGTGTAAGTTAACACTAGCTCCTCATACATGTATGCATGGGCGAAGCGCAAGCAAATGATGTCTGAAGGCATGATGAGTGCAAGCTAATATACTTTACCTTATCACGTGACGAGTGGAATCAATAAACTAATGATGTCCAATTTGCAATGAGCAGCCCGTGTGTGGTTTGCATTTTATTACTTGCTGTCTGACGCTGAATGAGCACAGTTTTGTTTCACTTTATTAGAGCAAGGCTGAACTAATTACAGGTTTGAAAGCACCGTATAAAATATTAAAGGAATGTTAATTTGTACTATACCGGTACATGTATGTACATGTAAAATGAAGGATTACCATGGTTACAGGAAGAGAGTGTGTAAATTAAAAACAGAATTGGACACAATAATCGAACGTCAACCCGCAGAGGTAATCTTGCATATGGTGATTCAATTTATAGAGAATCAATATTGTTTCACTTTCTGTCCTCTGCGAATGCTGTTCTGTGCACTACTTGGAAAATAAAATGATATTTGTTTGGGATAAGTTTTGATTTGGCGGATATTCGAAACATGACCCTTACCTGTAAGATAGCAACAAGGAGAAAATAGAAGTTGGCTATTCTTCTGAATTGCTCAAAGAGATTCTTCGGTAGAAATGTAATGATAGTATACTGTAAAAGAAAGCAATGAAATTATTTGTGAGAAGACTTTTATGAAAGATACAACTTCTTTTCTGAGGGTTCTTCAGAATGTCAACTGTTAACATAAATATGAACAAATTCCAGAATAGAACAAAGCAGAGACAAGTAAAGAAAGTTGTGACATGTGGGTCATCATTGATGGAAACGAAATGGCAGATGCATGCTCCAGTGCAGTGCACACGGGCAGTTGGTATATGACAGCTGCATGCTCTACTGTACGCATAATGGAAGCCATTTTGTTTCCAAAATCTAAAGCTGACACTATACAGCTCTGGCTACAAGCATACAAATAAAGTACGAGTTTAATTTCTCCCAATATGTGAAGTTAACTTCAAGTAAAAACTTCAAGTAAAAACTCATTAAACCAATCTCAAGGCAAAAAAGGCAAACCACATTTTCAGCTCATCACACAGTAAAGCAATTCTACCATCCAAGAGCACATTGAAGTGGAAAAAGGTTTCTGGCAGGGAGCAAATCACAAGCATAAAGTATCATTCAACTAATGTCCATCCATATGCATTTGAAACCACGTCACAAGCATAGATTTGAGTGATGATTTAACTAATGTCCATCTGTTTGCATTTGAAACAGCGTGTTCTATCACACAACAGGAACTTCAGTGGAAGGTTTTTGACAAGATTTATTTCTAGCTTCTGGTAATTTGGTCAGGTCCATTTTCTGACTACCGGTTGATAACTCGATGTAGTGGGCCACTTAGCACTGTTTTCTGAATTCACAACTCTTACTATGCAGTAAATCAATGGCTCATTCCTTGTACTTCAAAGAAATGTGGACATGTGTCCCCAGGTTAAATACAGTGGGACAGCTGTACTCTCCTGAAATTAATCAAAAAAATGTACAACCAGGAAATCTACTTTACAGAATTACAGGGAATCTGAATATAAAATTGCCAAACTAGTTCAGCTCACGTTAAATGTGTAATGAACTTTTCTCACAGAGCCTATAATACAAAGATTATCATTATGACTGAAACAATTCTCACAGTTCCACAATGAATAATGTCATTTTACCTTTGATGAGATGATTTGGTTGTCTGGAAATTTTTGTTGGAAGTAAACATCATCAGTTGGCGGGGGCTTGTGGTTAACAAAAATGGTTCGGTTTTCTGGAATGTCATCCTGTCTGCACAGCTAAAAAATGAAAAAAAGCAATTTTGAGTCATTTATTTGTGTAGCTTAAGTTTGAATTTGTTACACGTAACTTTAAATTTAAAAGAGCAAAATATATTGCATCACACAAACAGATCCAGTATTATTTTATGACAGCAAATGTTGCAAATGCATCAACTGTCCACTGAACCAAATTGTAAAACAAATCCTCCAGAGCCAAGAAGGAACTTTGTTTTTTCAGTCCTGGCTCCACTTTCCTCATCATATATCATCTCAATAAAAGTAAGTCATTACAGAAATGCTGGAAAGACACGAATTCTGGACTGAGAAACATTTACCGATGTTGTTGGGTAATACAGTGCACTCAGAACATTCTCTTCACTCACCATAGACTTTGTACACAACTGCTGAAGTGGAGTCAGGATGCATCATTTTTTCCGCGAAATTTAATGGAAAATAGTTGAAACTTAAAAGAAAAATATCATCATCAATCACTGCAGTTGGTACTCAGGCCTACATGTAGAACGGGCATCTGAAGAAAATATGGCCTTAATTCACCCCCCAAAAATGCTACAGCTTTTGTAAAAAAATAGCCACTGTTTCCTCATCTGAACTTGTGATTAAGTGTGACAGTTTGCATGGATAGTTGGAAATTTGGCCCTACACTTTATGAAAAAAATTCAGGTGACAACAGAAATATATTTAGCGCACACGGGATAGTACAAAATCACATTGGGCCGGGGTGGGCGGCCGCGCACCAGAGATCTCCGTGTGTACAACCAGCTCTACGGTACGACAATACACACCACTTCGCCCACAAATTAGATCGCATGACAAGGAGAAGTTACTTACAAGCGTATTTGTGATTTTCCTCAGACCAGATGCCATCTTGGTTGATTTAGCCGGCACCTAGTCCTTTATCCACTGTGTATCATCATTTTGCAACGAATTTGAGCTTAGATTCCGGAAGAGAATCGAGGAAGTTGCAGTTCACTCTCTCACCTTCGACTTCGTTGCTAGAAAAATTGCCGGTCACTTTCTTGTGCTGTTACGTTACCGTATATCGACATATTATTCTGTGTATACAATGTGTATGTTCGGTATATGCGTACATGTACATGATACGGGGCCATCACTACGTTACTGTTTATACGCTGAATATGTTAAGTGGCCCGTGATCTAGCACAACATGGCCGGGCACACTGGAGACATTTGACCTTAATCTAACAAACAAACACATGGCGCCAAAAAGAAATCAGGATTTGATCACTGTGCGACTTTCGGACGACTTTCCCTCGAATTCTCACGGTATTTAGTTCATTTTTATTAGAATCATAGTTCTTCGGTTTATGTTTATAGATTTTGTTCGGTAACCTTATTTCAGAAATAGTCGAATCTCCGGTAATTTCCTGTGTAAAATGTAGGTTTACTTTACTTTCTTGGCATCACCTTGGCATGAGACTTTAGCGAAAGGACGTGTAATTCCGACACTAAGTTAACTGATTTTAAAAATGAAATAAAAATCATTGACTAACGTAACAGGAGAGAATAAGGTAATTGCTTTCTATTTCTACTGCTTGTTGATCTTCTTTCATTCAGTCTCATGTAGACCATGATCTCAGAATTTATTTAAAAACAATCTTGCAGGAGTATGAATCTAGCAAAAAGGAAAAGAAAACTTGTATGGAAAGTAAACATGCAATCTGATTGAGAAAATAGAGATTATGAAGAAGGAAAAAAAGGAGAAAAATTTCAATGGGAATTGGGATCGAACCTAGTATATGCGCATTACACAGCAATCTGCGTAATGGCTGTGCTATCGCAGTGCCACAGTAGTATTGGGAAATTAGAACCTTATACAGAATACAATGATGATTTTGCACAACTGTAAATATAGAATTTGAACTTGCATTACGTTTACCATAAAAATAGCTATGACGTTAAATTTTAGGCCCTAAAAATTAATAATAGTAATACTAGGCTACTTTCGGCTTTTGTTCAGATTTTTACTCACAATAAAAGTTGTTTTGTACACCTGCTCTGTCGGAACCTTTTAAATTAGATTTGAGCTATTTGCTAGCTGTTTTCAGCTTTTTCATTTGTGACCACCCAGTTCCACTATACTGTTTTATCTTGGTACGGATGCCATGTCAGTAAATCAAGCACCATTTGTCAATTCGTCAGCTGCATGTTGCAGTTTGTGGTGTTGTCATTTAAGATTTCTTGAGTCACTTACAGACTTGATCTTCATGTCACCATGGCGTCGGGTGCCTCAGGCCCCAGCAATCCCCAAACACTGCTCCTGAAGCTGGTCAGGCATATGCTGGCAAAACCAAAAGGTAAGTAGAGTGTTTCTCATTGTAATTGGAGATGTTATAACCAGCTCAAACCTAGCCTAAGAGTGTAGTATTTTTATGTCAGACATTCAATGACTTGCCAGCTCCCAGAGCTGCACATTGTGGCCGGACAGGAAAGTGTATGCACCACCACTGTCTGTTCCAGTGTTTGCATAAAAGTTGGGATTTTGAAGGAATAAATGGCCTTAAAATTGACAAAAACTGATATTTGCCAGTGACTTGAAGGCCAGTCTATCCTGGTCTTGGGAGAAAGAGGGAAAGAAATAATGGAGTAATTGCAGAATACCCCACCACTCCAAAAATAGACCCCTGGGTACGGGGTGAAAATCCCCATGAGATCAGTGTGACAATTTGACCTCATAGCTGGCTACGAGGTTGACCATGCAAGGTGGCGGGGTGTTCTGCAATTTAGCTAAACTAATGTGCCATTCAGACATGTGACACTATTTATATTACGCATTCAGCCGCTTAGGATTTGCTAATAATTTGTATTTAATTTCTCCTGTTTCAGATGAAGATGTTACTGCACAATACCAGTATGCCCTCCGAGTAATTAGCAGGTAAATAGAAGACAATCAAATCAATTAAATTATACACTCAAATCTAAGAAAATATGGTGATATACCCAATTTCAAACTCATATGATATTGCTGAGTAGGGCATAAGCCTCTTAACATAGTCTTTATAAAGATAGACAGCACTGTTTTCTCTACTGAGATTCATTTGTTTTGTTTGTAGCAATTTTACCCCATCAGTCGAAGGAGATGAGTTTCAGGTGTCTCAGCGAATTCAAAGAAAATGTAAGCATAACAAAATATGTTCCCCCTCTTCAAATTGCGTGAAATGCACATGATAAAAGTTCCAAGTACCGTCCTAAAATGTGTCCTTAAATTGAAGTTTTCATGAGCATTTTTCTTTGACATATCACGACTGCTGATGATTTCAACCACTTCCAAGAAAAACATTGTTTTTCTTGCAGTGGCCAGACAAGGAAGAGAGGCTGATGCTGCCCGATTTGCAGAGCTCTGCAGGAAACTTCAGTCTCAGGTAGGGGGACATTGTTCAGATCCTTTCTTTTAGGGCCATTTTTAATACGAATTAGATTGCTGTAGTTCTTTTGTGTCAACCCTGAAAGCAAAGAAGGAACTCTCAGAAGAGCAAATCACAAACATTTGTGCAGGGAAATGATTGTGTATTAACCCTAACCCTCCTCAGTCCTCCAACGGGTGAAGGATTGAGGAGGGTTAGGGTTAATGTTGTCAGGGACC
>NW_019091431.1:1626280-1659029 GCF_001949145.1 Acanthaster planci
ACAACGTGAGTGCAGATAAGTCTTTGGAGTAAGTATTTTCAATCAAAAGATGCAATCATGTCTCTTGTTTCTTTCTTTTGTATTGCAGAATTTGCTCCAGAATCGATGGGCCGTTATGTACCTCCTCATGTCACTTAGCAATGACAAAAAATCGGCAAGAAGTAGGGTGGGTTTGTTTTTTCAGTTGTCTTGTGATTTCTCTTGGATGGAGTTATTTTCCAATATTCAGGATTTTAAGCCAAACTGATCATTGTCTTCTTGCATCTCGTCAGCCGTGACCAAGAACAGGTTCACCTGACCATTGCGTTCTGTTGGTACCTGTTACATAATACCCTTGTGCAGTTTGTAGCTCTCTGTCATTGTCCTCACATTGTCCAAGTTAAGGTCTCTACTGCCAGCAAACAAGTCCAGCCCAGACCAAGGTATTCACTGAAGAAATCTTGACCAGAGTCTTTTTGTGTTCCCCATTCTGAAATCACCTAACTCTTGTCAGGTGGCTGAAGGGGCAGCCATATTTGGTGGAGGGTTGCCCCGCATGGCGACCTCCACGCCGTTTGAGTCAAGACCGATGAGTCGTCAGCCAACGCCCCCTGACCACACCCTCAGCATGATGCAAGAGCGATCACACAGCAGTGGAATAGGTAAGCACAATAGGATAATTCTGTCCCGGAGTCTGCTTTTCCAATGATTGGTTTTAACCCCTTCTCACCGGGAAGCGGTAAGAGCCGCTGTAAAAATTGAGATCCCTCAGCTTGCTTTTCAGCTATTATTCTCGGCCCACGCTTGAGCGAACACAGTGAAAGAAGGCAGACCCTGGCTCTTGTATATATGGTGATTGGCCTTTGTGTATTGCCTAGAAATGAAAAGGCCGAATTTGCATCATAATCACCAGTAGCACAGCACACAAGGCCACAAACTGAGAATTTGCAGTTTGGCAGGTGGCCCTCGTGGTCAAGCGAGGCTTGAATTCTTCGAGTCGGCTTTCAGAAAAAAGTCCTGGCGTCAAGGGGTTAAATGAAAATTAATAAACATGTAGTCCCTCAATGCACAAAATGATTTCTATAAATTTTAGCTCCCTTTCTACAGTAGTCTCTAGGTTTTGATACTTGAAGAAAAAATTTTTTGGAGTTGCTGACTGAAAAAGTTCAACTTTCTGGCTGTAGGTGACACGCACCTTTATTAAGCCCAGCACTGTAGTAAAGTTATTGTGTGTCGTCAACTACAAGTTATTATGTCAATGGCATGAAAAATACAGACTCTTTGAAGAGTCAATCTTTATTGTTTATATCTGGTTATTGTTCTGACGCTTTGTTTTATTTTTCACTGACAGGAAGTACCCTGAGCAGTATATCTGGTCATGGGCAGACTGTGTCGTTGACAAGGTAAATGGACTTTCATTTTGAATAAAAAAGGCATTTGACATAATACCGAGGCTTTCAGAAATGTCTACTTTGTTTACGGCTCACATCCACAGTAACTTCAATACTCCCAGAGACATGTACACCCCAGCTGGTGACACACAGCCAGTCAGCGCACGCCTCGCCCGCATGCTGATTGGCGACAGCGCCAAGCATCAGACCTACACGGTCCCACCAGCTCACCGTCAGGCCAGGATGACCCCTGCAGTGACCTTTGCACTAAGTGCCAGAGATGCAACAGATAACAGTAAGAAACTTGCCTGGTATTTGTGTAACCAACCCCCCCGTTTCCATGATAATGTGTTCAAGTTTGCCAATGTCCATTTCTCAAAGGCACCTGTTGCCATGATAATGTGCTCAGTTTTGTCAATGTCTATTTCTCAAAGGCACCTGTTTCCATGACAATGTGTTCAGTTTTGCCAATGTCCATTTTCAAAAGATACGTGTCTTCAGCGAATAAAATGAAAGTCTGCTCATCACAGTTACTTGTATTTTGATGTTTACTGAAAGAAACCTTGGTCTTTCCTGGTCTTTTGCTGTGTTGAATACTATAAGCGCAGCTATCAGTCCTTTACAAATTTACAAATAGAGTTCCGCTTAATTAATATCGCAAGCTTGCAATTTTTAGTTAAATGCTCAGTTTGTTGAAGATATATTTGTCAGTGAGTCAGCCCATACATTCAGTTATAATTACTGAAGTCAGGGAGTAAAAAATAAGGGAAAATATTTATGTAATCACAAAAAGTTTAAATTAGTTTGCATTGGCTAGGGGCATTCTTTAGTGGTTTTTTTGGTCTTGTTTCATACTGATCTACAGTTTTCATTAGTTTTGATTGAAGAGTAGATCAGATATGGCATCTAGTCTGTCATGTCTTTGTATTTGTCTTTCCATAGCTGCCTCCGAGGTCCCCGAAGCCTCCCTGGTGAGGGATCTGATCTATGTCTTTCAAGGGGTAGATGGTCAGTACATTCGATACCATCCAGCAGAAGATGCATTCTGTGTTGACCACCAGGTCAGTGACCATGACTGGCTAAATAGCACCTTGATAGATGGTATAAATCCTTGACGTATCTGTTAGTTGCCGTCCATGTCTGTGAAGCTGTAAAGATTTTAAGCCTCAATTTTGGATTTTCGCTCTGCCCAACATGTATATTGTATACTCAGTACTCGGGTGGGACTTGAACCCATGACTTCCTGCATGCAAGTGCAGACATATTAACCACTCGACCACCAAGCTTGCCAGTTTCAGCTGGCTGGTTTGAGTCAGATGTAGCAGCAGGTACCACGAACAGCTATTTCAAAGGATGGATTTTAGCAGGGCAAAAATCCAAAATTGATTAACATCTCCCCGGTGCAAATCCATCCTTGGAAATAGATTTTAAACCTCTCAGTTGGGAATAAGTTGAGAGAACAAGTTCCAGATTGTTAGAGAACAGGTAATTAGGTATTCTGAAAACCAAGGCACTAACATTTAACACTACAGTGCCTTCTCTTTTCAGTATTTGTGCATTTATACATAACATAATTTACACAGTGCAGTTGGATAAGCCCTAGCATTCTTTGGTAAACTCTTTGGTCAACTGCAGAGTTGTGAGCAGTTACAAGAGATTGTAATCAACTGTTTTTCCCCTCAAAAAGCAAATAACCTGCTCTGTTTTGTTGCCCTGTTATGAAGGCTGGTGTCTCCAAGCCAACCAGGGATCTGGTCCACAAACTGGCCGAGCTAGGCTGGCTGTTCCTGAGGGTGCGGAAGTACATCGACTCACGCAGCCGAGACAACGCCATGGGCATTGTGGGACAGGTAAAGAGCAACTGCCTGGCCACAGTCTAAATAGAAATTATTTCTGTGCCAGATTTGACAAAATTGAACTTCATCTCGGTAATATACTCCTCTGTTAATCTGATTTCCACAGAGTTTCTGTGCAGCCTTGCAGCAGGAGTTGACCGAGTACTATCGCTTGTTGGCAGTACTGGAGGCTCAGGTAAAATATCATTTTCTCTTCCATGTGTCCTAATTTCTTATCCGTTTGTTTCCTAATTATGCATGGAAGCCTAACATTTGCTGCCATTTGCTCTCAGAAAGTTAAAGCCAACCACTCTACTGAACATAAGATGCCTTAAAACTCCATATCTTTTACTGGGCAGCAGTGATCTTGTCCAGAAATTGTCAACTGTCAAATCGCTTAAACATTTTGCTTTCAGCAACAACAGCAAGAGCAGGATCCCGGGCTCAGTGATCTGAACACCGACCTGACCTTGATTAGGTTAAAGGTCTGGACCTATGACCCCATCCACAGGATGAAGTATCTTGCCATTCTTGTTGACGGCTGCAAAGGTGAAATGAATATCTGATTTCATATAGTCCAGTTTTTATTTGGACATTTGGCTACTGCACACACTTGCTTCAGACATTTGTGCATTTTCAGTTAAGTTTAGACCTGTTACGGCTCCTTTTTTCTCAGAATAAGGCAAGAGGTTAACATCTGTTTATTTGCCTCCATTATGACAGTAAACATTCCAAACTGATAATGGAGTTTGAGATAGAGAAAAAAAAATTTAACAACAGCCCCACACAAGCTTTTGCCTTTTCCACTTCTCACGAGTTCTCTTCTCATCATTGTAGATAAGAAAGGCGGGGCTCTGGCTTCGGCTGTTCACTCCTACACACTCCACGGCGACCCGTCAGTCAAGTGTGTCATGAAGCACATCTTGAAGCTGGTAGCCTTCCCGATCAAGACCATGCTGGACCGCTGGATTGAGGACGGGGACTTGGATGACAAGTTTCATGAGGTAAATGTCCTGTACCAAGGTTGTTCTCCATTTTTCTACGATTGTAAGACTGATTGCTCCAAATGTATGAAATGGTTACTTGTAAAAGATTTGTAATGATATGTTTGAAATCTCGGTTTAGTGTTTGAACATTTTCTGTATTTTAACTTAATATTTCCATATTTCTCTTATTTTCTTAGTTCTTTGTTGCCTCGGACCCCCTGGTAAAAGAAGACCGACTTTGGCATGACAAGTACTCCCTCCGGAAATCCATGATCCCCTCCTTCATAACCATGGAACAGGCCAGAAAAGTAAATACAATGGAAGACTATCATGCCTCCCAAAATAGTAAACAAACAAAAGCTGGTGTTCTCGTTCCACCAAATTGCATTTCAAAAGAGGAGTATGGACTTGTCATATTTTTGATTATTCTCTCAACATTTTCCTTTTTTTTCCTGATTTGACAGATTCTTCTGATTGGCAAGTCCATCAACTTCCTTCGTCAGGTTTGCCTTGACAACAGTCCCATCAAGGGCAGAGGAGACAGTGATTCAGTGACAAAGAATAAATACCAAGACAGTGAGTTGAAGTCAAATTACTCCAAACAGCTCCTTGAGACATTTCTTGTTAAAAATTTGGAGCATTTGAGAAAGAATGTCATATTTCTAGACCATTGAAATGCCACGCTTTATTGAGTCAAAGAAAGTTAATCATTAAGTATTAAGAAACAAAATACTTGTTAAAATACTTACAAAAGAAGGAATAGTCATAATGCTGATTTGCAGAACCAAGGAATATCCAAACAATAATAGAACCCTTTCAGAACTTCTATTCCTTGATCAAGAACAATTAAAGTGGATACCATTCACGGAACATCTCTTTTGACTATTTTGTCTGATATATCCTCCTCAGCTGAGATGCTCTTGGAGCAAGATCTAGACGCCTCCTTCCAGCAGGTGATTGACTCCGCTTACCGCGATACCAGTAAGAGACTGCTCTACGTACTCTACACCAATTTCAAGTTCCTCGATCACCTCAAGGTATGTCCCCTCTTGATGTTCATTGTATTTTGCTCATTTCCTTTTCCATTTCTGTACCTGTTTTGTCATTTTGGGATGTTGAGTTTGATTCCAGCAGCCCTGTGTAGTGATGATGTTCACAGTGTTTATCGCAGTGCATTGTTGGGGTAGAATAGGGGTCATTGGTGTATACGCTGCTATCATAAGCATATGAGTGTCATTACTTGTACCTGGGTAATTCTAGAAAGTAGGGGCCCAAAATGTGACATTTTTGTGCCCCTGTTACCTCTAACCTTTGTTATTTGACAAGGAAATATCACCAGAATTGATCTCAAACTATCATTGTTTGTTTGGCAGGTAATTTACTTTAATCTATTACTCTTGAAAACAGGAAAATGTGTTCTGAACTTACAAAATCATATGTCAGATGTGACAGGGACACGAAAGAAATGGACCCCTAATTTCCGGAATTTCCCACCTTCATTTTGGAATAGCAGTTGTTTTGTGTAACGGTCAGTTCTGAATATTTCAGGGAAATTATCCTCCACTGGAATGGTAAGATTGTGCCATTCACTTTTTTTGTGATTAAATGTAACTTGTACGTGCGCTGTTTCTCCTACAACGGCCCCCATTCTTTCCCACCATGCACTGCAGTAAACACGGTGAGACGTCATCGGTACATTGGGCTATTATGTTTGATTATCTGGTCTGATTTTGTCGTTTGGATGTCACCAGGCAATGAGGAGATACTTACTGCTCGGTCAGGGAGACTTCATCCAGCATCTCATGGATCTGCTGGAGTAAGTGGACTTCACCAAAAGTGTAAAAAAAAATTGGTTTTCCTTCAGTTGGGACTATTCTCATTGTAGCTGCAGAATATTCCATGGACTTTTCATAGAGGAACCTAACAATGTTTGGGAATTTCTGTAAGTGGGCGTTGAAACTCTTACAAAGTTTGAAATGGTGTCCTATTTTTCAGGAGTGACTTGTCTAAACAGGCGAACCAACTCTACCTACACAATCTGACAGGTATGTTAGAGACTGCTGTTCGAGCTACCAACGCACAGTATGATGATGCTGAGATTCTCAACAGGGTGGATGTGCGGCTTCTGGAGGTAATTTGTTGGAGCACAGGCATTGGAAATTTCAGACTTTTGTTTGAAATCAGACCATCGGAATCTGGAAACTTTGTATGGGAGGATATTGTGACTGTCGAAAGTAATACAGAGGATATTTTTGCTAAACTTTATTCATCTGTCACACCGCCACCCACAACTGGCCAAACTATTCAGTTGAAAGAATGCAAACTTGTGAACTTTGACTTCTGACCTTTGCTCTAGTTGTCCCATGGGGATACTGGCTGGGACGTGTTCAGCCTGGACTACCACGTAGACGGTCCCATCAGCACCGTCTTCACGCCGCAGTGCAAGATCCTGTACCTGCGTGTCTTCAACTTCCTCTGGCGGGCCAAGCGCATGGAGTACGTACTGGCCCGGGTCTGGCGCGACACAACGGGCAGCACCCGCAAGCTGGAGGCCATCACGGGTGAGCCACGTGGATAGGGTCTGTGCACGGGGACGTTGAGAGCGCTGTTGGCCCAGTCACCGGGTCCAAGTCAGGGCACTTGCTAAATGCAGGGAAGCCGATCAAAACAGTCACCGTGCCCGGTTTGTACAAAGTACACTGACAAACTTGCAATTGCCACAAAGTTACTTATTCACAGAAGCCAAATGAGGGCCCTTCACTAGGTCATCAAAATTTAGACAAGCAATTAAATCAAAAACTAAAATGTAGTCAGATTGCCAGTCGGCAAGACTGAGGTATCCTGAAATATTGGCTGAGGTTCTGTGAGTTTGTGTGTTGGCAGATGACTGCATAACTGTTTGCCCGTGTTGTTGACATTCCCCACAGAGCTGGCGCCCATTTTCCATCAGTGTCACATCTTGACGGCAGAGATGGTCCACTTTGTCAACCAGATGCAGTACTACATCAACTTTGAGGTTCAAAAACATCAGTCCTCTTTTGTTTCTCATTCATTGTGCTGTTATCCACTCCAGAAAACTTTGATTTCAACAAGACATGGACCCAAGACATCTGGGTACTGTTGGAACTGTCCAGCTTTGCACTGGTTTATTGGCATTCTGTAAACTAAATGAACTTCCTCTGTTGAGAATTCCATCATTTTTGTTTCTGACAAATATCAACGTTTGATGCCAGATGATCTTTCTGCAAAACAGAACCTATCAGAACCTATTGGGTTGCAGAAGACCTGTGTCATGCTGCTATCATGCTTTTCTGTTGGTCTACTATAGGTGATGGCCTGCTCTTGGGATGAACTCTGGAAGAAAGTGACGGAGGCGGAGGACATGGACCACATCATTGCCGCCCACGAAGTCTTCCTGGATGCCATCATCAAAGGCTCCCTGCTCGATGAGGAGTCGCAGGTAACGTTGCTAGAAGTTTCAGTTATGTTCACTCTCTAGGCCAAGTCTGAGCTGTCATTTTTGTTCAGGACTACGGATAATTGAAGTGGTGTTCTAATGGCAGAAGCTGAAAACCACTGCCTCTCAAGAAAACAGTTTGGATTGGTATTTTTCTGAGTTGGTTCCAATTCTTTGAAGCCACTCCTTTAAAAATAGAAATACATCTGAGAGTTCAAACCTAACCTCAAAAGCCCTGGCTATAGCATAAATTTGATTCTGGATTCCAAAATTAGTTCCATGGTTCATAACTGTCTCAGACATCTGGTGCTTCATTTGGTGAAAGTTCCCCCTCCCCACCCTCAACAAAAAAAAATTCATGAAGATTACAATCTGTGTGCCTCTGACAGCCCTTACTGACCCAGCTGCGAGCAATCTTTGACCTGATCATCCAGTACCAGGAAGTGCAGGAATCCCTCTACAATGATAGCTGTGAGGAACTCAGGCAGAGAGGGGCCAACAAGCAGGCCATCCAAGAAAGGACAGAACAGGTGGGTCATCAGCCCTAATCCTTAACTGGCTGTTAACCCTGATGCTTAGGACGATTTTGCTGAAATGAGGACGTTACTGCCCATTGGGCCTCTTGCACTGTGAAATTTACAGTAAGAGTTGACCCATTGCTTCCTTCAATCGTGGAGAATTTGAAAAGGTTCTAGAACGTCCTTGGCATGAATTCCGGGTTCCAGGGGGGAACTCAAGAGATATTCCTGAAAGGCCCATGGAGTGAGATAAGTGGCTACCCTCCCGTTAGCCTGAGTGGGGATTGAACAGTGGTCTTGCCATGAACATTCATCATGGGTAAGCATCTTGCAGAAAGTGCCAGGTCCGGCTGGTTTGCTACGTTCAATGAGGTCAGCCAGATGGACCATTTACCCTTTAATCTCTTACCGTCTTGCCCTTCATGTATTCCAATATTTTGTGATGCTTGTCTGGTGTCCTGTGTTGTCGGAAGGGTGAGTGGGGACTGACAGCACAGGCTGAGCAGGACCAGAAGAGACGCCGGGCCAAATTCCTTCGGGAGTTCATTCCAACCAGCCGGGCCCAGCTGAAGGTCCTAAGGAAATCTTTTCAGGTACAGCAGATATCTGTATTTGTGTTCACTGTTTTAAAGATCCTTTGTACATATTCAGCAACACTGTTTGTGTACATAAATTCTCATCCCCCAAGCAAAAGCCATTCGGTGTAATAATTGCAGATTTTATGCTTGACAGGATATGGTTCAACGCTTCCTGGTGATGCTGACTGGTCACTCGGACGACAGCCTGCGACTCCTGGCGGTCAGGCTGGACTTCAACGAAGTTTACAAAGCTAAGGAGCCCATGCTGCGAAGTCCCATGGCCTACAACCGCACCAAGAAGGTCTTCTGAGTTCTCAGCTGTGGTGTCAGGTAGTTAAGACAAACGGTTGTGATAGGTCTGCGCGAGTGGTGGTCTTGCAGGCAACTTGGCCAAAAGCAGTTTAATCAATCAAATAGACTTTGAGTGCTAGCAATTTTTCTGAAAGGCGTGCAAATTAGATGATTAATTTTAAACATTAACAAACTCAGAGCCTTTAATAACAAAATGTCTGGTGAAAAAAAGAGCACCATGTATGAACAAAAGACAATTTAAGATATTGTATGCGCATGTTTTGTATCTCACATAGGAAACTTGCCTGTCTATTAAGCATAACACGAAAGTTTAGTTAGAATTATACCCAAAATGCAGTTTATTATGTTCATAACAATTTGTTTACATCTTTTGCAGAGTTAAAGCATATCCTTGGTACAAAAAATATCATTCAGATTAACCTCTTTGAATACAAGATTTACAAAGCTTAAAGCTGGGAAATACACATTATGATCCTAGATCATTATACAAAAAGACAGACTACTTAGTGATTTAAATTGCAGTGACTGACATTTCAGCCCTTCACTTAATTGTGCTGACTGCCGTCAGCTCTGGGTTTTTTCGTGAGTTTCTGTACTGGAGAAAATGACGTGTAAATAAAAAATACTTCTCTCAGTGAAAACTTCTCAAATATTTTGAATGTTCTATCAATCTGTTAACACATTTCTTTCCACAAAATATTCCTTTCAGTTTGTTTTAGTCATTATTTCAGGCATTTACATTTATCCCAATAAATTCACTTTAAGATCCCTATCCCTGAATAAATACGCATTCACTTTCACATTTATTTTGAATCATGGCAACACTTGTCAAAATTTATTTGGCATACAAACTTAGAAGCAGTGTTGGAGATGACTTTTTATTATGAGAGAAATCTCACAACTTAGGAAAACTCTTGAAATACCGGCCCATGTGACTGGTCTACTGTTGTCTGTGTCCCATTTGAGCTCCTGTAAGCATGTTTCCAAGTCCCAGTCCTTGACATGGAACTACAAATGAGAAGTTCCCTTGTTCTTGTAAGTGATGTACAAGTGCTGGGCGAACGGTGTCTTGGGAGTGGACATGAGGACGATCTGCTCCAAGATACCTCCTGGCTTCAAACAGAAAGCCCTTCTGAGCTGCAACAAGATTTAGTGATGAATAAAGATTAGGCAAGACTGCTACAGCAATCTACACAGCCACAGGGCCACTCAATTTTAATTAGTTCAACCAAATCCTCTTGGGTGCTTTGGTGAGACCTAACCAGACGCATCACTTGGGCATCATATGTTAAAGTTAATTGATTGCTCTGTGCTCCAAGATGCCAACAGGCCTATGAGCTCAAAGGCCTAACAGCCTGGATATCCAAGGTTGCTATCCACCTAAGGCAAGGTTTGCAATATCTGACACCCCTTGGACCCATCTGATGCCGTATTTCCACAGCACCTAGTATTTGGGAAGGAACGGCAAAAACTTGTTCATCAGTATTAAAGATATGTGTAAAAATGTGGGCTAGTAAATTCGGAACGAGCAAAAACTGTCACAATCTTTTTTTTATCTGTCCCCATGAAAGGTGGAGAGGTAGCTAGATCCATCAGTGGGCACCATTCAGGGAGTCAAGCCACCTCCCATTGTTTACACAAGGGCAATTTCTTTTTGCTGATGCTGTCTGCCCAATTCAGTATGGTCCAACAGACTTTGTACACCAGTTGCCCTTGCAGCTTTTGGCAGGGTTGTGTGTCAGGTCTTGTACTCACTCCAGTTGTGCTTGGCGTATTAGGAAGGCTCATGGATAGCAGCAAATCGTCCTTAAACTCAATTGAGGTCCCTTTCAACTCGCCCTCCTCAATCTCCACAAAACCTGTAAATGGACAGGGGAGTTTTCATTTCACTTCATTTTATGTGGGAGGAGAATGAAGGGGAAGTTTGAAATGGGGGGGAGGGCACTTGCCAACCTCATCCCCTGGTTACTTTCTTTTCACCTTCATTCCTACAGCAAGTAAGTAACCCCTGGCTTACAACGTTTTCCCTGCACCCATATTGGATAGAGCAATGAGCATAAGCACTCGCCAAGATCCTGGGCACACATGTAGGCAACTTTCTTGGTGGCTGGGTCCATTCTGATGAAGCCGCACTCAACATGCTTCGCGATGCCTCCCAACCAGGACTCCGAGCTGAATGAAAATAACAAAATAAGTCTAACAAGGCTCTGTGCAACGGCATAATGCCCTTGCGTACCACGTGAACCATCAGAATTCTGGTGACCACGCCCACAAAAGAGATGCTCAAAAACAAGCTGAATTCAGCAGTAGAAGACATGTCTAAAACTTTTATATGTTTTATTCCGGTGGCACTTTCATTGGGAGAGGTGGACCCACACACTGGGGGAGGTTTCAGATTTAAGTTTTATAGGAATCATGCATGACTATGATATCCAATCAACCACTAGTAATCTCCCCTAATGACACAACAGTCTCTCAACTCACTAGAAATTAAGTACTGGCTGCCCTAGGTGGGTGATTTTCAAGGTGGTTGTGTAGTCAAAGGAGGCAGATGTGGGATACATTCCTTTGGCTTGGATGGACTCCCATTCGCCAAGAAGCCAGGCCAAGGGTCGAAGTCCTTCATGCAGACGAGCCATTGTCAGGAATGATAGATGTTGGCTGGGAGTTGAGAGGGGCAAAGTGTGAGACTTTCATGGTGAAGTGTTTTTACCCGACCCGCATGCTCTGTCTAGCTACCAGTGCTACCGTGACAAAGTAATTCTATGTGTTTTGTCTTTCACTTTTGCTTGACGCGATTACGGAGAAAAGATCTCCCCCCCGGTCGCTAGTCACGATTGTATAAACAATTGTCTTTGCTAGGGGAAGATCTAGTACAAGTTCGGTTTCTTGTTTGACCTCTGAGTCCACATACTATTAAAATATACTACATGGACCAGTAAAGTGTTCTCCCAATGTGTTTTCACCTACTTGTAGTATGGAATAAAACTTGAAATCCCCGTACCCTGGCGTTTCTGTTGCACAAGCGCGTTCCGACCCGCTGCAGCCTAGGCCAAGTTCACAGCCACTCAAGCGAGCGAACATATGACCGCTCCAGTGATATTGGGCATAATTGCTGCAATGGGTTTACCTCATTAATAACTTCCTGGACTGAAAAAAATTCAAGATGACAGAAAAACCGAACAGTTGTTCCAGTCCCAGCGTCCTTCACCACTGACTGACCTCGGAAACTAGCTACGGCAATAAACACCTGCAGGCTGCAGCTGTACCCGAAAGTGGAACTTTGGCAAGTCTCTGAACTTTCTAAGCCTTCAGAAAGAAATAGCGCCCTCTATAAGGGTTTGCTGTACAAAATTTATCGCGTGAATTCTGTTTGCAGACTGCGCGTGCGAAACCTGTCACCATCGACTTGGCCAAAAAGTTTATTGGTTTAAATTTCGTTCAACAGTAGGCGTTATTAAAACCACAGGGCAATGAAATGGACCGTTTAAGGTGTTTTGTTTTTGTTTTATTCTAATTTTTGTTTACATGTGCATCGCACCTGATACCATTACAATAAAGAGGAGACAACCAATTTGATGTTATTATTATTCATTTCCGGTAATGAATCCAAGGATTCCTCAAAAGTGCCCTAGGCACTGTAGAATGAAGAAACCTGTAAAGACCGAGGAGAAAATGAGAAGCAGTTACAGTTTAAGAGGTGGAAGGAAAACCCCAAAGGAATATTCTGGGTAAAACCCACGGAATCAGGTAGGGACCGAAAACCCAATCCACATGTGGACCAACCCGGGAATCTAAGATGCAAGGCGAGGAAAAAAACAACCCACTACGCCAACCTGACTTCCCATAAATAGAAATAACATTTTGTTAGAAAGGTTTAAGTACATGTACATGAATTATAGTTTATATCGCCCATAAAATACTTGTTCAAAACATTTTTTCATGCAAAACACGTCTTTTCAGAGTTACTTGAACTTCAGAAATTTTCCAACATATAATCATTCTGCTACTTTGGAATACCATTTTAATGCCACAAATCAAGAAGTGTCAAATAATGTTATTTCAGTTCTCTACTCAAATGCAATATTTTTCTCCACTTTTTGATGAGTAAAAGGGGCATAATGGCAACCTGATCAGAGAGCCAATGCATTATGTTGCTATCAATCTGTTTACATGCAGTGCCTGGGTATATTGTTAAATTCCAAATTCATAAGGTTATAATTGTATTTCTGGTTACAGAACAACAGTTTGACACAAAACAGACTTCTACACAAACACACGCTCACACCAACTAGATTCTTGAAGAAGAGCGGTTTTACAGACTTGAGACATTGACTTCTACCTAGAACTACAGCAAATAATTTATTATGTGGTACCCACTTTCTTCGGATAAAATTGTTTTTCCTTCGACTGAAAAAGAGAAATCAACTAAAATAAGTTTTTATTCAGGATCCTATTGGAAATAGAAGCCACAATTGGTCCATGCTGGTCAGAGTCCCTGAAGATTGCTGTAGTGCCCCTCTCATGTGGAAAAAGATGCCAGATTAGTTTTCCAATGCACAAGTCAGCAGGAATACAACAAAGGACAGGACAGAATAAAATTTCTTTTATTGTCTGAGTTGTGAATACAAAAGTTTTTATCATGTATACCTGGCTTCTTAGACTTCTTACACTCTCATACTTTCACTGTACGTCAGCTGTACATAATTTGTGCATTTTTGAGATTGAAAGCAAAGAACTTTTGAGGCAAGTAACTTGTGCATATATTTATTGGGCTCGAGCATGCTGATTGAGGGCACCACACACTTTGGCAGATTACTGGTTCTCACATGTAACTGTGCGTCTCATCATTCATGACAAGATGGGTACCAGTGTACATGTATATTGAGATCCAAGACATGAATAATGGACAAATTCCATGCATCCTCCATTCAATTTCAGCATTGCGGCCAGTTACCAAGTCGTTCCTTCCCTCAAGGCCACCTTAGGTATCCTTCTTCTTGTACGTGACATGCAAATGCTTGGAAAATGGCGTCTTTGGAGTGGTCATGAAGACGATCTGCTCCAAGTGGCCGTCTGACTTCAGACGGAATGTCCTTTTGAGCTGCAATCGGGAAATCAAAGATGCATTAAACAAAATCAACCACAGACAAATGAGCACATTTACTCTGATTTGATCATAAAAAAGCCTCACTCGACAAATTTGGATTCCCAGATTTTTACAAATCTTCTATAAACAAAGAGCTATCATGAAGGCAGTGTTTTGATAGGACCAAGGTGACTTACACCTGTTGCGCCTTCTTCCTTGGCAAAAGTCATTCTCAGCAGCGAAGGCTCGGTTAACTCAACAGAAGTTCCATCAAGCTCTCCTTCTTCAATCTCCACAATGCCTAAAAACAGCCAACAGAAATAGTTACTCAGTCTTTGGTCTGAGGGGGGGAGGGGCTAATGAGGAATGTTTGGAGGTGGTGGGGCACCTACCAGCATTCTGGGCACACATGTAGGCTACCCTTGTTGTGCCTGGGTTCATCCTTAAAAAACCACTCTCGATGTGCTTTGGGACACCTTCCATCCAAGTTTCTGAGCTGAAAACAAAGGTCACGTGATTCAAAGTTAATAATAATAACCAAGGCTTTGTCCCTTAAACTCTTGGTAATACCCCCTTCCAAATTGCCACACCCACAAATGAGATAATCAAAAAGGGGAGAGAGCGTCACTGTCAATTCAACTTGTAAAATGGAACCTTCCAAGTTCCAGCCCCTTGTATGTCTTCCACAATGCACAAGGTGAAGCTAATTACAGCAACTAATCATCTGAAACCTATGCCAACATAATGATTAAACTTCTATTTTAAAACTCTGTAGACACATTAAGCAGCACCCATTGCAGTCTTTTATACCATTCCCCCATACCATACTCATCCAGTCTCTAAACTCACTAGAAATTCAGTACTGGCTGTCCTAGGTGGGTGATGTTGAGGGTTTCTGTATAGTTGAAGGAGGAAGATGTTGGAAACATTCCTTTGGCTTCAATGGACTCCCACTGGCCAAGAAGCCATGCCAAAGGTTGTGCTCCTTCATGCAGTTTAGCCATGTCAGCTGGGGGGAGTAGATATGAAAGCAGGGGCGAAAGTTGAACAAAATGGTGTTTAGGTCTCCCCTCCCCACGAAGGGTGGACACGCCCACGAAAATCCATAATATTTATGATAACAACAAATACGACAAACCACAGAACAGTATCCATTGGCAATGCAGTGGGGCAGGGTAAACTCAACTTGCCCCTTCCATTAATCTGGAAGCAATTACAAAATAGGCCTATATTTATGACTTTCCAGAAGACTGGAAATTAGGTAGTCCACAATAAGCCAACATGAATACATTATGAAGAATATTACCCAGTCCGGGCGGTGGCTTAAACCGCTTTTGTTCTCACCAAACTCCCGAGTAAACGACCTAGCGCCCTCTGTAGTCAAGCGCTTGGTACCTCTCCAGCTACAGACTCCCAGATAATTGTGGAAACAGTCTCGTATTGCAGCCTACATGTACATGTATGTGGCGCATAATCAGAATTCTCACAAGAGAGCCCATTTTATGTCCACTTCTTGTTCATCCATGGATCTGTACTTTCTGGATCATCAGCGATATAGGTCTGGCAAAAGTTCACATTTAATGCAAACTATGGAACACAGAGCACCCCCGCCGCGCCTTGTGTCATTGTTATACTGGTATCTCAGGAATTCTTTTCTGACATCTAGGGGGGATGATTAAGTAACAATAGGCTAGAGTGTGTATAGGAACTAATATCTTTGATAGGGTTGGACTTGCTGGGAGGGGGGGGTTACCCTATGCCCCATTTCGTGCACGCGTGCCGGGTGTAAAACTTCACGCTTCACAACTGAACTGAACAGGTCGAAAGAGGGCGCTCTTTAACTGACCACGAAGGAGCAACAGAGCACTTTGTACCAGGCCCTGTACGTTAGACACGAGTAGTTTCGCACATAAAGCAATTAAATAAATAAATAAATTTTAAAAAGAGGTACTTTGGATTTTTATCTTTGGAAAAAAGTACTCTGAAGATTTTACCCCTAAATTAAAAAAAAAATAGTTTTGAGGGGCTACTTTTCGATTTTAAGAAAAGAGGAAAGATAATAAAAGACGTTCACCTTTTTTTGGAAATCCGCACGGTCCGTGTTCGACTGCGTTTTGAAAACCCTTGGTAGCGATCCTTACATATTAATATGGATGTACGGTTATACGTTAATCTTGCCTTAAGTTATCTTTTAAAGGGAAGTGAAGATTAATGCAAATGATTTGTTGAAAACTGTTCGTCTTGTTTGGCAAGTAGAGAACTGAAATTGTGCTGCTGTGACGTTATTCCAGCAAAACGGCCATTTCACTTTGTACTTACGGCAGCGTTATAGTTTGCTTTCATGGCTCGTTTCATTATTGAGTTAATTAATTCGAAAACGCAAAAAGGCGTCGCAAGTGGGAGTTAAACAGAAACCCACAAGAATTTCTGCACTCTATAGGGAATCAACAGCTCAGTATAAAAAAAAAATCAATCTGAGAAACTCTGTATTTAACAACTAGTCTTTTCACAAATTAATTACATATTTCTCATAAGTTTACTTCTGGTGATACAATGCTATGGGGTTTTATTTTAGATAGAATTTTCTTTAGAATTTTGCCTGATTGTAGATAAAGAAACCACACGTATACTGAGCACGGATTTTGCAACATCAGTATTGCGCAATTTCGCGAAAACGTTCTCTCCTCTGGAAATTCCCGAGAGGAGAAACGGCCGAGGGGATGGGAGTTCACCAGGTGGTCATAACCTTATTAGGAAAGATTAGTAAATTGTAATACATTGTATTTCACACATGACCGTAAAGTAGTTCCGGGATTTTATTTGTCGCCGGAGTTAGTCTCAGCAGGAAAACACCGCCCCCCAAAAAAGGCTAAATTCAAACGTTAAATTCATTTTGAAACCAGCAAGGTTGGGTCCTGGGATGGGCTTAAACTTTTATATCGATTCTTAAAGGAAATATACTGACCAATTTCAAAATGAAATAACCACTGACCCTGTATAAAGACCCAAACGGGTCCAAATTACAAAATCTGAGCGAAAACACTTTTGTTATACCAAATTTGCATATGAATTAGTCTGCTCTTTGAAACCTCGAGTGCTCTGGATTTCTCATCGGTAGTTTCGTAACCCTCGAATTCCCCGTTTGAGCTATTCTTAGCAAATAGTGTCATGACAGACGTACACCTTCTAGAATGATCGCTCGTTGGGAGGGGCGGGAGCGGAAAAAGTAGTTCCGTTGCTGTCTAGTTTCGCAACTACCCTAAAAAGATGGACTTTCCACTGCCTATTTTTAAAAGAGACTTACCAACGGCCGGGAATCCCAAAATTTCACGAAGATATGTCTCATCTCTGAGAGATTTCGCAATCATCCGTTTCTTAGTAACTGTCTTGCTTCCTTGCCTCATCCCACCATTAATTAATGGTACTTCGATTTCAACTCTGAGAACGCGAACAACACAGAGGCCATGCACAAGTTGATCTGTGCGTGCCCAACAGCCGCGTTTTCGAATTAAAATCACCACGAAGAATACATTCTAACCGTAACTTTCCTTATTATACAGTGCTAGTGAGGTCCACCAAAATTATACACAGCGGCAGTCCTTACTACATTATATCAATGCAACATTTTGCTCTATCGAACAAGAAAACAGTCTTCCAGATACACAGATACATGTAGCTTATCAAAATGGCGGCACCAGTCCTGCACCCACTTTATACACGACTCAACGATGGTCAATAGGTTTACATATTATCATTCGCCTCCACCACTGTACCATTACGTGTCATGTTATTAGTGCATTCTTGCTTTATATTTGTAAAGTGAACCTTGAACTTGCACTTCGATTCATCCTATCTTGTAAATTAATTTATAAAATATTGTTGATGTGATTTGTAAAATTTACCTTCAAATCAACACTCTTGCTTCATTAAGTAAAAGTAGGAATTCTGCTGTAAAACGAGCTACAAGTATTAATCTTTTAAAGTGAGAACTCGCAGTTTCATGCCATTGATTCATATTCAAATTATGAATGGGAAAAAATGAACACCATAAGAAAAAACATAACAAATTCGTTAAGCAATGTAATCTCCCGCATGCGCGTCGTGGTTGCTTAATACCGCGGCGACCGGCCGACCTGCAACGTCATCACTACCGTACCGAAAGGCAACGCCTGCTCGGAGCCCTAATGCCGTCATGATTTTTGATTTTCCCCCGATTGAATTCAGTACAAACTTTATCAAATATGTCGCCACGCACCATAGCTGATTGCTGGTAATGTTGCACATCAGTACTTATGTTGCTGGTTTCTGGGCTCCACCGTGACCCACCACAGCACCGTCTAAGCGAACAAAGGGATTCAAGCGTGGGTCACTGTTAGCTGCCTATTACGTGGGAGATCAAGTTCACTGTGAAAACTGACGGGATGGTTTCCGCAGCCATGGACAAATTGAAAAATGCTCGTCTCTTCGATTTGAAACTGAATCCTGCAGTATGCTGAGGATTTTTGTCAAGGTATGAACAGAATGTGGTATCGTTAAAGAGCTACATCGCAAGGACATTTCAACGCATCACACCGCTTTGTTCTGTGCAGCCGGGCCGCATCGACGGGACCATTTTTTTGTGGTTTCCCCCGCAGCTCGAAGTGACGGTTCCGCTTGCTTCACAGCTTCCGGGTATTACCGACGTTTCATCAAAACACTGTCGTGCAATATTGATCACTCAATGGCGTCAGACACAACAGACATTAGCCGGGAATCTGCTGAACTTTTGGACATCAAATGGCAGGACAAGACCAGCAAGAAGCACCCGTATTCTTGTGGTTTTTCCGGCAGTCGTCTGCGCCTCGTCGAGTTCTCTGAGAAACACGACTACTGCTCCATTCAATTTCAAACAGGTAACACTGATATGAACGTCAAATTTAAAGTGGCATACAGTCGTACGTAAACAAAATATGTAGCGTAAATCTAGTCAGAGATGTAGCCTACGATTCGACCGGTTGTTCAATCGATGTTAAATTCATTTAAAATTTGGATCTGATTTGGATAGCTTTACCGCGGACGTTAGAACTATTCCGTTTAATGTATTATTAATCGAAGTAATAATTTAACAACTATCACGGAGGAACACATCACAAGTTTTCTCTTGAACATATTGTCACTTATCGTCTAATTATTCACCATTCTTTTTGAAATCTCACGCAGTCTCTCATTCCTCCGTTTTCTGTTTTCTTGGATTGTCTGTTTTGCAGAATCTTTGAAGCCCGTGTGGATTGGAAGTCAGTTACAGAGACCGTCACATGCTGTTTTAACTGGAAGTATCCTCCAGTATCACCAAATGGCCGACACTAAAACCCAGTGACAATCTCTTAAAACAACAACTAAGTAAACTTTTCAAAGCAGCCCAAAGGAAACCTTTTGCTCCCTCTCAACTTAATTGTCGCTTTTGTCCACATTTTTGCTTGAAACGTTGGATCAAAATATGTAGGAGAAACTCTTCACTCTCTGATCAGTTTGCATGCCCTAAGTTGAAGGAGTAGCAAAGGTCACTAGAAATTATCCAGTTTGAAGATGATGGATTTTTTCTCTGATATCTCAGTTCTGAACAGAAAAAAGAGAAAGAAACCAGAGTGGGGTCTTTTCTGTCGGTTTCACTGGACACGCGCAGGACACGCGCCAATGTCTGGCCAGCTGTTACCGCAGTTAATCCCCCATAGCCTTTGCCTTGGAGACTGCACCGTTCACCCTTCTGATAGTATTGTATGTATTCTGGACGAAGTAACCTCGCATAAATCATGCAGTTAATTAGCCATTAGACTCCCCGGGCCATGCATAGTACAGACGATATGATTGATCATCTGCTGCGGCCATTTGTTCACAGCTGATATATCAGAGAATTCCAGTGTGAACTTGGCCATTATTTTGGAGTGGGCGAAGATATATTTTTTGTAGGAAACGCTTTCGTTGGACTCTGGTTCCGTTGTGAATACTTGGCCAGGTCGCATTTGATTTTCAACAAGTTCATTTTTTTCTAAATGACCTACTTGAATATTATGACAAGCTTGAAATTTAAAGCAGATTTAAAGCAGACTCATGGATCATTACACTGGCAACGCGTGGGGACTTATTGGTAAGGTTGGCATGCTGTGATGGTAAGGGCTGTGATTTTCTGGGCCTGTCTATGGTTGTTAGGCATTTAGAGCAAAACATTGTATTTTCTTTAAGGTGAATTTCTGTTTGCAACCCTTGTTCTTTGGCACCTGCTTCCAAGACGCATCTAACAGTTTGAGTTGATGGACCTTCTTGCTTCTTATGGACGAGCGCTTGCTGTGCGGCAGTTGTGCACTAAGCGAATAGCATGTAGGTTGTACTTATTGGAGTAACCCTAGATATCGTAGAACAAACAATTTTATTGAGCATGCTCTGTGTTTCCCGGTTTACAAAATGGAGAATGGAAATGTTGCGGTTTTGGACATATTTCGGGAAAGTTTTTCCCCCAAAACTGCTATTTTCACAACCAAGAAGCACAGAATGTGGTAATGTATTTATTATTATATATTTGATATTTTGATAATCAGCATACGAGATCGAGAAGCCATTGTTAAATATGTATTTTAGAGGTTAAAATATTGTAGGACCGTCTAACCTTCACTCCAAATTGGACGATCCTTTCATGTGGCTGCACTGTTCACTGGTAGTTTAAATAAGGTCATGTGTAGTGCATACTTTAAAAATCCATGCAACCACACATAATGATATATCAAACTCAGTCAGCCTATATTCTACATTCTTAAGTTATACTCAGTTGCTATTTGGTTGGCAAAAATGCTCTGAAATGTTAATATGCATCATTAACAGACAAGATTTCTGACCATGCAAATGCAATCATAAAATGTGACTTGTTTGGCAGAGCCTGTCTTGATCAACAAAAAACTTCAGCTTTTTAAGTCCTCAAATTGACATGTCCTGGAAAGTATCAGCTGCATTGATTTATTATATCCAATTAAAATCCCCAAATACTTTGTACATGTTTAAACTATGCCATCTTTCTTGATACTTGTAGTCTTTGAGGTATTGAGTTTGGGCAAATATTAATGGTAAAAACATGCATGCATCTCACCAGCAACCAGAGACTTTGTTGCTATTTTTAGAGCATTCACATGTTTTATTCATCTGTGCATGTGCCAAATGAAAGAACACTGCAGCATGACATGCATGATATTCCTCCTGTATTCTGTAGGTCTTTTATTGAATACATAACACTGTTTTTACTGTTTGTCGTGTTTTTACATGATGTAGATCAAGAGATGGATATTGAGAGAACATAATTTGTTGAATAAAATACTGTTGCATTTTAATTCATGTGAACCATGTCCAGTTTCATGTTATTGTGAACATGTGTATTAAAACTCAGTTGCTGTATGAGTAGTTCTCATTTGGCTAGAGACTCTGCCATTGCCAGTCAAAACAATGTTCAACATTAGTCAAAGTTATGCTTCCCTGCACAGTTGTTACATAAACCAAAAGGCCAACCAATTCCAAGGCCAAATGGCCATTAGTCCAAGTCTGGCAACCAACAGTTTCTCATGGGATGAGCTTGCATTTTTCTCCAGAGGACAGTCTCTTTGGCTGTTGTTGATTCCCTAGTCATGCTGGCACAACCAGACTTTTACTCCTGCACTGTGCTGCATCTGGCAGGGTCATGGATCAGCATACCTTTTGCTGTGGTGCAAAAATTCTTTTTGGTGTATTTTCAAAACTTTTTAGAATCAAGAGAACAATCAAAGAAAACTTGTACAGTTCAGCACTTGCATATTGTTAATAGAGTAATCAATACTGATGTGTACTTCATTATTTTTCTCCATCATATATAATCAATATTACAGACAAATTACTGCCCTATCCCGTCCTGACCGGTTTAGTTTTTCTTCGGCCCAGACTTTGAGATTACAACATCCCCCCCTCTTCAAAATAACAAGATGAACAAAATAATTAATGCAGTCAAAAGACTTAAAAACATTTGCACCTTTAATTTGGATAATTTCATCTGGCATAAAGACTGATTCCCAAACATCAACATATTTTGGGCTCTGTGGAATTCTTGGGAATGACAGTACAACATGTAGAATACATGATGAGAATGATAAATTTGATATACTTTAGAAAGCAGAGGAGGTTGGAATATTGTTTTTGACAAAACCTTCACACCATACGATGTTCCATTTTACTCAGTGTATTACATTGCTCATGTAGTACACAAGGCCCTGCAGAGCCCAAATGTTGTGCATGCAGTATGCAATATTGGCTCATGCACTTCATGTACTAGGTTCAAGGGTCAGCAAGCATTGTTCATGGTACAGTTCATGGGAATGTGTTTTGTTAACAGATGCTGGGTCATTCAAGTTCAACATATAGTGTGTGTGTGTGTGTGTGTGCGCATACAGTGTGAACCATGTACATGTACATGACCAATGCATATTACATGTATCATAACTTCCTGGATGATACAGATGGCAGCACCTAGTGATGCTATTTTTTTTTACATGCTTTAATAGCAAAGAATTCCTTTTTAATGGCCATGTAGTATCCTCAAAAGTGTATTTGTTTTCTGATTGTCTAGATAGCTGCTTAATATAAGTACACTCTCTTTGTCTCTAAATAACGGCAATGAAGATAGTCCTGGGCATTGAGATTTTGATATAATTTTTGGAACTATTATGGCAAAATACCTTTTTTCTTTGAGTGTTATTTTTTTATTATATTATTCTGGGGAGAGGTTTCACTGGAAACTCTCTTTGGAAAAATTGGGAAAGCCATATAAATATTTCCCCCACAGTTCTTTTTCAAACAGGTGATGTGTTCATACACAGAATTATCGCTCATTCTGTCATCTAAAAACAAAACATTTTTTAACATGTGGAAATTGTAACTTACTCTAGCCATGCTTTATCCAACAGTATTTCATGAAAGTAATTCTTGTAGTGGATAAAGGGGGTTATACATTTAAAACAGGAAAATTTCAGGAAAAAAATCCATACAGGCAGACAAACAAACAGGCTACATGTATATCCGGTAAAATGTTTTGACATGAAGAAAACCGTGAAGCTGAAAATGCTCATAAGATGTTAAGTTTAAAATATTTGCCACATTTTTAATTTTTTTATACAGTCTGTGCTAACGGACTGGACCCAACCAACCATGGTGGAAGAATACCAACCCCATCAGGCTTGGTAGTTGAGCAGTTGAATTATCGTTGCTCATGGTTTGAATTATGAATCTGTCTCAAGTTAATTTTTCAATTTTTATTCACAATGCTTGAGAAACACTAGCTACTCGCGCAGTTCTTGTAAAATGTTTGTGATTATTTTTTACCCTTCTCCTCTTTTAGCAAATTTCCTGATGACATATCCATCTAAACATCTGTTACCTTGGAACTGATCTTTTTATTTCTTGTGCAGTGTGTAGACAAAGCCTAGCATAAAATTATTAATTTTCCATGGCTTACGATGTGATAAGTAAAATTGAAACCAAACAATTTTACATGTACATGTACACTGTACGTGCTTAGCTGATACATGAACCGCTTCACAGTTATTGATGTACATTTTACGGTGTACATTGTGTGTGGAACGACAATACTAGGCTGGTGATCTATGATCCCTGTTGCATGGCAACAGTGCTCATTAGCATGTAGGAGTTTCAAAAAGCTTGGCTACATCATACTTTTGGCTTCAGGGAATATTAGGCCCATTACTCAGGAGCTCTGACCAAATACACATTAGATCTTCTTCAGTCTCGGGTACAGAAAAGTACTTTAATGTTAGGCTAACCCCCAGTGTTTTTTCCAATGGTTTGGATGTGGAATGCTTTTAAACACATGCAGATTTTCAGCAAGGGATGAAACCTTTAGAAAGCCAAACTTTGGATAATGGCATCTGCAGTTCTATTGAATTTTTAAGGGTCAAGACCCTGGCCACCCTTTCACAAGGATCTATGCATATCATTAGGTTGATTCTATCAAACATATTGTTATTGCACAGTGTAGGCCTACATGTGGCTGTGTGGTCTATAGACTGACAATACAGTTGTGTCTGCCTGTATGCCATCGAACCTTGGCCATACATAAATTTTGCTAGTGTAAATACGTGCACACAACCCAAAAGCAGCACTATACACGCCAAATATACACTGCACAATCATCATCGACAAATTACAAACTGATGGCTGCATATTTTTAAGAAAACAGCCAGGCATAAGCGTTTCATGAGACAGAGTATTCTAGTGAATGTACATTTCTTAACTTCCTTTTTATTTGAAAATGATCAGCAAGAACTGGAAAAATATTTAGTCATTTTCATGATTATCACGTCTGTTGTGGCATGCATGTACATACATGTAGAACAGAGAGAAAATAACATAACTCAATTACAAATGTATGCTTTGCTCCATTGACCTTTATTTTCATTGCGCGCTTATGGGAAATTAAGTTTGTATTAAAAAGCCCAATCTCTTGGCTAGGATTGACTCTAAAGGGAGGGGTGATGGAGGTCTATCAGTGGTAGGTTTGGATTCAGCATATTTTATCTAGGCTCATTACCATTATTTTTATTCACATACAATATACTGCATTCCTAAATCGTCTAAAAGTGGCTTCTACAAGAACCCCAATTGGGTACCCAAATGGGTACAATTATGTGAAATGAATGCATCCACGTGTGTGGCAAATAATGCCCCTTTTTCATGGTACTCATTTCTTCAGACATTTCTGGTTCAAGATACTGTTCTTTTTGTATTAATTTAGGTTTTTTCTGGAGAAGGGAATGCATTTGTTTTTCATTTGTGTGCACTACAGAAGAATGTTCAATGCTCCATTTGCTCTATTTCCTGGTCATTTTGTTGAGCACTGTGGAAATTGAGATTATTGGATGGGTTATACAGTGTACTATGGAAGGCAGTCACAAACATCAGAGGATTACATACATGGACATGTTAATTGCCATAGCATTAGGGTCAGTGGGATGTGGGGGGACAGGGCAGCTGTCCCCACCCTCCCCAGTGGACGGGTCACTCTTTTCTGAAGGAATCATAAGCATCAATGTGTTGGAAACATTTCTTCCACCTTTCTTCAGGGGATGAGAAATTTTACATAAATGCTTAAATATCAACCGCTGCTCTTACAAAAAATTCCATTTTGCCCCGTGAACCAAAGTTTTCGATATTCTGCTGATCAAGATTTTTGGGGATCGTAGGTTTCAGGTTGAAACACTGTGTCTTTCAGTACGACAAATTCTGGTGCTTGAGACACAGATTCCAATTTATCGGGTTCATGGATTGTAATCCTTTAAAGGAATGAATGGAAATTCATTTTGGCTTGAGAAAGACACTGTCAGGATCAAAATGTAAGATGCTGCAATTTTTAAGCTTTGCATTTCTGGCCACATTAATAACAAGTGAGTTTGCAGATTTCCTGTTTTCTTATTCCTTTCAATATTTAAAATTATGAATCATGGAAAAGGGGATTTTATCAAACACTCACCCTGTGCTGAATTTTAACAGATGTAATTAGTTTCTTAATTCTGTTTGTTTTTGTTAAGTTGTCTTTTTTAATCTACATTTTCACAGACACACACTCAGTGGCATGGCGAAAAAATTTGGGGGGGGGTGTGTGCCAGAGTCAATTTGCTGACTTGTAACCTGTTTGCCAACCTTGTGTCATGTAAAATTAACAAAGTGATCCATTGTACGCTACATTCCTTGCTTTGGGGAAATGCCGATGGCTGTATATCTTTTATGTACTATATTTGGATTCATTTGCAGACTGAAGCTCTATCGTCCGACTGGAATTGATTATTTAGGGGGTGTTGTGATTCCCCACACCCCCCCAGTCACTAGGTTCCTGCACATGCTGCATCCATTGATGACTCGAGTCACATTTTTGGCAACTGGACTTGAGTCGCGATGGATAAGTAACTCTGCACAAATCACTGCGAGCAAATGTCCCAACTCAAGTCCCTCATCAGAAGACCAGACTAGAGTGAAAGTTTGAAGACCTGAGTGCCGAAATAAAAGCAAATATCTTCACCAAAAAATTGGCATTGACTTTTAGTGCAGGCATGTAATATCCATGTCACATGATATTATCATCAGGAGCAAGATGTGGTGTGACCACATGTAGTAACCCAGAGGTTCATTTAAAATGCCACTAAATGACCTCTCTTGGTTTTTATTCATCGCATTGTATTCAAAGTTTTTTGAATCAAATTGACTTGAGCTGAACACCTGACTTGACTTTTTGGCTTAATGACTTGACTTGGTTGGAGCCATAAAAGTAGTGACTCGTTACAACTCTGACCACCTGTACCTCTTAATTTCTAAGGGTTTTTATGTCAATGCAGCATGAAAGACTTGTATGGATCTCTGTAAGTTGAGGACTGTCTGTTTAGGTTTAGTGAAGAAAATGACTTGCAACCCCCCCAAAGAAATCAAGAACGAAAGTAAGTTGCCAATCAACAAAGTCATTTACATGAAATTATCTCAATTGGAAGTACTTTTACTAAGGGTAATCACATCAGTTTTATTTGAATCATAATAGTTGGAGTGCCTGACATTTCTATCCAAGCAGAATCTTTCTCAAAGGCAAATCATAGCTAGGAAGGAGTTTGCATCGGTTTTTGTACTGTATGATATCATGATCGTTGCCAGCATCATAGTCATCATTATCGTTACCTCTGTCATTACACATACCTTCAGTGTCAGTATCACCCTCCTACTTGTTAGTTTTTGTTGAATGTTTTAACCAACGGGTCCATCTTCAGTACAGTCATCTACAGAAATTGTCATTTGGGTTAGATCCAGTTTTAGACGAAGGGGATTGCTGTATACAATTGCTCATGGGGAGGGAGTTATGCAACTCAACTTCAAACAAGATATTCTGAAATTCTCATGAAACCAGTGTCAATATGAAATCAAATTTCTCTGTTTATGTCCCTGGATGAAACTAAACCTCCAAATTTAATATGATCGTTAATTGACAGGTTTGCAACTGTGACAGATCTGTTTTATTGGATTCTCTTATTTTATTCTCTTGTATTGCCTCACATGCCATTCGCATGGCACATTACTTACAAGGCCTCAGATGTGTAGTGATTACTTGATCTGGTTTTTGTTAAATAAAAATGCCATTAAGTCCTAAACAACGTGCCTTCTTATTCTCTGGTTACAGACGTCCAAAGCACATCTGCTTTTCACTCTTACCCCTATGGCAGTAACTCAGCCATTTTATTGGGGGGGGGTGCAGGTTAACATGTGTCATTTGGATCACCTGCAATTGGTGTTGGCAGTAGCCACAGTACAGTCTCGGAATTAACATCAATTGCTTGTTCAATATCTACAGTTTCCTGAGGGAAGGGAAAACCAATTATTATGTGTTAACCTCATGGCCTGTTGAAATTTATTGCTCTGCCTCAATGACAGATGTGGCGGGGACCAACCTAACAAATCATGTTTTCCTGTGATGGGTGGTGAAGGCACCCCCAGAATTTGTGTCCATGTTTTTTCATCACTTAAAGGAATTTGGGCATTTTCGTTATTGTTACAGTGATACCCAAATCATGATTTTACATTTTAGATATAATTTTGGGAACTTAACATTCACTTTTCACTTTTTTTCATAAAAAAGACACTATTGCAGAAGTGTTACGTCGTCTTATACTTTGTCAGAAAAAGAATTCTGACGTGTCTTGTGAAATCTGAACACCCAGGGATGACCCATAACATGAAGAAGCAATATTCTAGATGGCTTGATTGTTGGAATTTAAAATGTGCTATGTCCCAGATTGTATTCCCGAGACGTGTGCCTGAATTTTCCACTCTACCCTGTGGAAAAACAAATCACATTTCCAAAGTCAGGGTTGTGACAAAAGGGAGTGGTGAATGTAATCTCCGTGTATATCTGAAGTCCAGATGTTTTCTACCTGTTTCATTGTCAGCTTGTGGAGGACAAATGTTACATGTTTATAGAGTACCATAATGCTCTCAGGAATGTGGGAGCTGCTGAAGTATCTCACAAGTTTAAATCTGAACTCAGCTATTCCACAAAAGTTTGTTGCATTGGTCCAAAGTTTAAAATATATATTTTCATTTAACGGTACATGTACATATATGAAAAGATAATGCTTAGCCCCCACCTTGGAGAATTAGATTTGGGGGTCTTTGTTGAATCTGTAAACTGTTTATGCACACTTAATACATAGTTCAACAGGTGACACATCAGTAACTACTCCTGTGTTCCACCCATCTATTCCTACATGTACATGTAACTGTCCTGCTGATTTCTATCCTGTACAATCCAGCCAATTCTAACTGAACTTTGCCCACTTAAGTCCAACCCAGTGCAACCTAGTCTAACCCAGTATTTAACCCAGTTCAGCCCACCCCTCCTCCCAACTTAACTGACCCTCTGCACATCACACTTGTTCCTCACCCAATCATACTCAATCCAATCATCCTGACCCTGTTTTCTTTTCTACAATGTTGTGCAAACCTAACTTATCCTAACCAAAGGCAGTGTAGTCCAACCATGCCCAGCCTGTGACAATCCAACTTAACCCCAACCCAGTCCAGCCCAGCCTAAACAAACTCTGCCCATCCAACCCAACTCAGCTTAGTCCACTCCAACCTAGCATGACCCAACCCAGTGAAACCCACTTCGCTCTACACCACCCACTCCACCCTCCAACATACATGCATATATGCATGTATTAACCACCCCCTGGCCTCAACCTACCACCCAGCCTCGTACCCACCCTCCCCACTCAGCCCATCCAACCCATCCTAATCCAATTAGACTACTCCAACCCTCCTTCCCAACTTAACCAAACCTCCACCCTTATCCTCATTATACTCTACCCACCCAGTAGGACGGGCGTGCTTGATAACAGAAAACAGGAGTCAGGCTCCTTGTCCCCATTTCTTTACATTGAAAACCCTTTTCCGTGTATATGACTGAAGAGATTTAATAAATCTGTCATGAAGAATCATCTCTCCAACTGCGATTATACTTGTGGTGGGGTGAGCTTCCTTGAACTGCGACAGTGTGTTTACTAATTTATTTATTTTTGATCTTGTCCTGTTTGTTCTTTTTACTCTGATCAAACCCCCACAACGATAATAAAAAGATAGTATGGAGTCGGTACCTAAAGATTTTGGGGCTACACATACAAACATCAGTCTTGAATCTGCTTAAGTGTACTTTGTATGACAAAAGTGGGGGGTTTTGGTCCAAATGATATACACAAAACACATTAAAAATTCGCAATGAGGGACATTTTACGAGAATCACACATGTATCTATTGTTATTGATTAAAGGGGCAGTAGTATTGGAAATATTGGATAGTACAAGTATGTTGGTTTGAAAATATGTATGGTTATTATAACAATGTATGTACCATTTTCTTTTCATGAGCACATAATACTTTTCTAAAGTCTCATGAAGTATTAAAGTGTAATAAAACGTAGCTAGTAGTCCATGCCATGACGTGCTAATTAATATATTCGACAGAGATGTAACATAAGGCACTAGTTTCGGTATTCAAGTACTGAAAACCTCATACATGTATTAATGCAAATTAAAAGAACTTAGATTCAAGCATAGACCATTTACACTTTGCCTACAGTTACATCTAACGCGGCCAAAAATTGCAGAAAAGTCACCCTTTGGTTGGTTTTTAGTTTTACCTCGATTATGCTCCGTTGGGAATGTACATTTGTCCCATTTATTTGAAAGAGGTTTGTGTTTTTTGATATTTACTAATAAGTGTATAAACTAAAATTTAAAAGTAACTACCAATCTAAGATTTAGATTTGTGATACTTTAATGCTTTTACTTTTGTACTGATGGCAAGCCATAATTTTTACAACCACTTTAAAAAAAGAAAGAAAAACAAACACAAAAGCAGATGCTATTAGGTAACTGAGTGTTTCATTGAAGTTGGTTTAAATTTCGATTTTTGTTCGGGAATGCTGGTAGCCAGAATGCTGGCAACCTGAATCATTCAATTTCAACATGATTTTACATGTACCCTTGGGGATTAGGATCAACCCTACCCCCCCACCTCTGTTTACACTTTGGTGAGAAGACTGTCACTTAAACCAGTCCCTGTTAAATTGCAGTAGATATTCAACGGGTTTTAACTTGGAAAATTGAAACTGAGAAACCTCATAACTTCGCAAAAGACCCCTTGGGGACAGTGTACAGTTTCAAACCTGGCTGGGATTAGAAGATATTTTTCAGTAGTTTACACCAAACTCTGAATTTAAGAGGTATAACCATTCAAGTTTTGCTATGTTTTGACCTAACTTAAGTATACAAAAAGAGACCAGTGTAAGATTGTAGGCAGCTGAGGGAGAACTCACGCCTGGTTCAGCTTTTTATTGTTCTTGTTACAACCTCTTTACTGGCTGTTTTCCAGATAACTTTTTCTAATCCCTAATCTCATCCAGGTTTAAAATGGAAATACCTTTATTGGTTCAAGATACATCTCAGAGATTTAAAATTGCCAGTTGCATAAGTCACAACAAGTCACGAAAGCTGTTGCAAGGATCACACTGAACTGTTTGAAAGCACTCATTTCAAGACAACTACAGACTTCTAGCTAATAAATCAAGGCATTCTTCAAGGTGAACAAAATTAGGTCATAGACTCCATAATACATTATCAAAGGTCGATTATGAAGGTAAAGTATTCTCTTTGATTTGCTTTTAATAGTGTGACATGATGCTGGGACAGGCTGAGGGAACTTGGTGGTGGTGGTGGTGGGTGGAGGTTACTGAAGTGAAGACAGTAGAAGACATCCAGGTGGAAGTGGAGATGTTGCTTTCTGGAGAGCAAAGGATGTGGTGCTCCATTGTCTGGTAGTTTGCATGCATGGGTGGATCCACATTCAAATTTGGGGGGGGGGGGAGTTGAGACCAAGCTTTTGTTACGTTGCCCAAAAAACTGGTAAGTTTTCTGTAGTCTTTTTGGGCCCTTCTATGGGGCGAGGCTATATTTTTATGCTTTGGGTAGGGGCATGGCCGTCATTGACCCCCTCCCCTTGACCTGCCCTTGTTTTCATCCCAGCTGGATGGGCCATGCCGGATCTAAAGGATGACTGAAAAAGAATAAAGGGGGCATGTTTCAACAATGGTGTGAGTACATATAATCTTTTTTTTCCTGGGGTGAGAATGTATTCCACGGTAGCAGTGTGACCCTAACAAGTTGAGCAAAATTCAGTGAATAAGAAAAATGTGTTTATGGCCTTGTAAAAGAACTACAAATAGGCATTGCGCTGGGGAAATATACATGTGCGTCATGGTCACTTGTGGGCGGCTGGTGCTTTACGTATCCCACATGCTCTTACCAAGATAAATACAAACAAACTAACATGAAAAGACCCCTCCCCAATACAATCAACAAATTTGGCCTGGTTATGTTTCATTTTGCAGCCGATCATTGCTGTGGTGCAACTGGGGTACATTTTGCAGGGAGCACTTGGGAGCCCTCATTTTCTGGAGGGAGCACTCATTTTCTGGAGGGAGCACTCACTGGGTTTAGTGGCAGTTAAACACTGACCAGACTGACCGCTGTCACCAGATTCTTTTAATTCCCTTGTTCAATTTTTGAGGGGGGGAACAGGCTTTGAGTGGGGGCTGGTGCCTCCATGCCCTCCCCCCTTTAAGTACGCCCCTTGCCCTTAGATATTTAAATTGACCGTTTATACACCTTGAGGTTCATTGTTGGGAAGAACTATACTGTAGGTTAAAATGAAAAAGTAAGAAAAAGCAACTGTAAGCTTAAACCCCACCCAAAGAGATGGAGATTATTGATGACATGACTTCTTAATGTGGAGTTGGGATATAGTCGATGTTGGACATGGTACAGTTCTAATTCTTTATATTTCAAAGATTCATTACATGTCATAGCTACAGCAAAGTAAACATGACAATAAGGACTCACCACACGACGAGTCGGTGTCTTTGGGACCTGTACATCGAGAAAAAGAGGGAAACGTATAAATCGCATGTACGTACAGACCTAACACCAATGATTTTTAAATTGAAACACATTTTACTTAGCCGCTTAGCTGCCTGTAGTTGTGTTAGTGTATTGTAATTGGTATTACAATATTGGGCCAGGAGGATGTACATGTAACCTTAATTTTTTTTTCGTTCGCCGTAATTTTGCTCAGCGCTGCATGCTTTGTTGGGTATTGTCTTGGTGTGAGCTGGTTACTCTGTGGAATTGCTGCCCACTCAGCCACCGTTCTTGTCGGGTTCAATTTTTTATTTTGCTGTCTCAGATCAGTTAGAGGAATCACAGTCCATAAACACTGATGGAATGTCAGATTACCCAGATATTCATCGTCCGCGAATTTGGAAGTTTTCTTCAAACTGGCATTTGTAGCGGTGGATGCTGCCGATGCCATTTTGACAAAGTTTTCTTTTCACGATTATCATTTTGTTTGTCGGCCGGATAACAGATGCTCTCGTGCACGGAACACAAAACACAAAAGTTTCAGCTCTGTACATAGACAGTGTGGTCCCCCTCAAAAAAGAAAGAAAATACGTAAA
>NW_019091432.1:5476-47483 GCF_001949145.1 Acanthaster planci
TGGCCAATTGGCAGACCACTTGCTGGTAAATATAAAGGCCACTTTGGATGCCCATTCAAAAGTGTTTTTTATGGCAAATTCGGAAGCAAATCAGAATGTTACTTCAGTGGCCAATTCGAAGGCCAATTTAGAGGAAAATTTAAAGGCCACCTTTGAGGCCATTTCGAAGGTCTTTTTCAAGGCAGACTGACAAGCCACTAAGAATGCCACTTTACTGGCCAATTCGAAGACCACTTGTTGGCAAATATACAGGCCACTGTGGAGGCCAAATCAAAAGTGTTTTGCAGGACTAATTTGTAGGCAATTCGGGATGCCATTTCACTGGCAAATTTGAAAACCACTTTGAAGGCAAGTTTAAAGGCAACTTTGGAGGCCATTTCGAAAGTCCTTTTTAAGGCTGATTGAGAAGCCAATAAGAATACCGCTTCAATGGCCAATTGAAAGACCACTTGTGGCAAATATAATGGCCACTGTGGAGACAAATTCAAGTCTTTTTCATGTCTTATTTGGAGTCAAATCCGAATGCCACATCACTGGCCAATACGAAACCACTGGGAGGCCAATTTTAAGGCCACTTTGGAGGCCATTTCGAAGGTTTTTGTCAAGGCAGAATGAGAACCCAATAAGGATACCAGTCATTGACCAATTGGAAGAGCACTTGTGGCAAATATAATGGCCACTGTGGAGACAAATTCAAGTGTTTTTCACGGCTTATTTGGAGGCAATCCGAATGACAATTCACTGGCCAATTCGAAGGCCATTCTGAATGCAAATTTAAAGGCCACTTTGGAGGCCATATCGAAAGTCATTTTCAAGGTTAATTAAGAGGCCACTAGGAATGCAACTTCACTCACCAATTTCAAAGCCACTTGGGGCAAATATAATTGCCACTTTGGAGGCCAATTCAAAAGTTTTTCAGGGCTAATTTGGAGGCATATCAGGATTCCATTTTACTGGCCAATTTGAAGGCAAGTCTGGAAGCAAGCTTAAAGGCCACTTTGGAGGCCATTTCGAAGGTCTTTTCTAAGGTTAATTAGGAGGCCACTAAGGTTGCAACTTCACTCGCAAATTTGAAAGCCACTTGGCAAGCAGAGTAAGGGATTAATTTTAAGGCCACTTCAGAGTAAAAGGAAGGCACGTATGCTGGCCAAGTTACAGGCCAATGTTAATTCCAATTGGGAAGTTAATGGAATTGCCAATGCAGAGGCCACTTTTGTGCTGAATTATCTTTGCCATTCAAATGCCAGTAAAAGGTGCAACAGAATGGCGGACGCAAAGTCCCTAACACCTCATCCCTGTTTTACGCCTGGTTCGAATTTTGGGACCAATTTGGAGGCCCATTCGCAGGCAGATTTGGAAGCCAATTTTAGGGCTAATTTAGAGACTTATTTGGGGGTTAAGTTGCGTTTTTGATGGTCGGAATGCGAGATGTAAATCCCAACACCAAGGGTTGGAGGTGCCTTGCATCTGCCTAGCCCAAGTCTAGCTTATAACAAGTCGAGGTCGTGTCTCCGAATTGGCGTACCCCCAGTCAAGCTGGGCTTATACGACCAGGCCCAAGCTACGCCTAGACAAAACAAGCAAAGCCAACTAACACAGTCAAAGAATCGCACGTTCCTCAGAATGTGCACATTTGTTTTGATACAATAGACTAAAGCCGACTTATGCCTACCCTAGGACTAACCCTCGACCAATTGCTGAAAAACCCTCTCGCTCTTATCACCAACAACTAGGCTTCGCCGTGGCCTTACCTAAGCCTAGAACTAGGCCAAGCCCAAGACGTGGCTTTGTCTGTCCGTAGCCCCATTCCTAAAGTGAGGTATAAAAAGTATGTTCTTACAGAAAGTATGTGGTTGTCATATCCAAGTAAAAAGTTGTGGCTCTAAAGTATCGCAGTTTTCAACACTGCTGCTTGAGAAGGAGAGAACTAAAAATGAAATCCCTGTGGCCAGTGGAGTGGTATGGCTGACGCAAAGTCCCTTCGAAAAGCCCTCGAAAAGATCTTGAAGGAAATTTGAGACCCAGTTTTCAGGCCAAATGAGGGGCCAGTTCTTTGGCCACTTTGGAGACCAATCAGGATGACACTTCTCTGGCCAATTCGAAGGCCACTTTGGAGGCAAAATTAATAGTGAATTTCGAGGCCATTTGGAATGTCTACTTAAGTTCCACTCGGGAGGCCAGTAAGGATGCCACTCAACTTGCCAATTCGAACACCACTCGGGAGCAAATTTAAGGGCAACTTTGGAGACCATTTCGGAGGTCTTTTCAGGGCTAATTCGGAGGCCAAAAAGATGCCATTTCACTGGCAAATTCGAAGACCACTTGGAAGGCAAAGTTACGGGCCACTTTGGAGGCCATCTTGAAGGTCTGTTTCAAGGCTATTTTGGAGGCTAATAAGGATGGCACTTCACTTGAAAATTTGAAAGCAACTTAGCAAGCGAATTTAAGGACTAATTTGCATGCCACTTCAAATATGGGCAAATACGGGGGCCAAGTTGCACTCCAATGTTAATGCCAATTGGGAAGTTAATTAGAATGGAATTGCCAATTCAGAAGCCACTTTGGGGCAAAAAGGTCTGCCATTTCCAAGACGTTACTTTGCCTTTGCCTAGGCTAATTCAAGCTGATTAAGCCCAAATCGTGGCTCCAAATTCGCTTAACTCCAATCCAGCCGACGTTTATCAGACCAGGCTCAAGCTAAGCTAGGCAGGGAAAGTCGAGCCAACTAACATACTCAAAGAATCCTACGTTCCACGCAAGGTGCCAATTTGTCGGTATGTAACAGAGTAAGGCCAACCAAGGCTTAGCCTAAGACTAGTCATTTGCCAAAGGCCTAATAAGAGCCTAGGCTTGGCCTTAGCTTTAGTTAGTCCTTGTCCACATTAGATAAGACTAAGCCAGACCCAGGAAGTGGCTTCTAATTTGCCTAGTGCAAGTCCAGCCTGGTCAAGACAGAATGTGAACTTATAGGCCAGTTGGGAGGAAATTTGTTGGCCAATATGTTTTGCAATGACAATTCCGGGCCAATTTCCAGCCGAATCGGGCGCCAATATCGGGTAAATTTGGGGCCAATTTGTTGGCCGATTCGGTGGTAAACTGGGTTCGCCATGCTCGGCAAGTGAGCTTTGAATGCCAACACCTAGGCTGGGGCGGGCATTTCCCTTGCCTATCCAAGTCCAGCTTAAACCAAGCCTAAGTCGTGGCTCCAAGTTATTTAAATTTTTCACGCCACTGCTTGACAAGCAGAGGGCTTACATTCAAATGCCAGTAAATGATGAAGCAGTACGGCGGACGCAAAGTCCCTTACACCTCATAACTCTTTTTTGCCTGTTCAAATTTTGGGGCCAATTGAGAGAGCGATTTGGGGGCTAAGTCGCGTTTGTCGTGGTCGGAATGCCAAATGGAAATTCTAACACCTTTTGTTTGAAGGTGCCTTGCTTTTGCCTAGTCCAATTCAGCTTATACCAAGTCAAGTGGTTTTTATAAATTGCGGGAGTTCCAGTCAAGCTCAGGCTAATCAGACCAGGCCAAGGAAAAGCCTAGGCAAGGAAAGGAAAGCCAACTATCGTACACAAAGAAGTGCACTTTCCCATGAAGGTGCAAATTTTTCTGTATATAACAAACTAAGGCCAACCAAGGCCAAGCCTCTTACTAGCCCTTGGCCAAAGGCTTAAACAAACTCTCTTGCACTTATTGCCAACACTAGGCTTGTTTGAAGTTGTTTGAATTTGCCTATTCCGTGTCTTAGCCAAGCCCCATTCCTAAGGCTTAAGTATAAAACAATATGTGTTCTTTCAGAGAGGTATGTGGCTGACCCATCCAAGTCCATGTCTAGGCTCTAAATTATCTAGGTTTCCACACCACTGCTTAACAAGCAGGAGAATTAGAATCAAATCCGATTAAATTGTGAGTGGTATGGCGGACGGAAAGTCCCTTACATTCCACTCTCTTTTATTCCTGGGCCAATTAGGGGTCCAAATCGGGACTGCCATGTTCGGAATGTGAGTTGTGAATGCCAACACCTAGGCTTAGCCGTGTCTTGCCTACATTGGCCTTACCCTTGTCCAGGTTAGACTAAGCCAGACCCAAGAAGTGGCTTTGTCTTTGCCTAGCCCCAGTCCAGCTTAGTTAGGCTAGGCCAAACCAGGCCCAACACTTTGCTTTACCTTGACTCGGTGAATTTGTCAGAAAGGGAAATGTTCATTTCTGCATTTTTCTTATTTCGCTGAAAAATGTGCAAGTATATTTGTTATTTCAAAAATTTCTCAGAGAAGCTTCCGTTCGGTTGAATACCCAAATATAACTGCTATTTTCCAAAATACCCATAGAAGCTTGCATTAGGCTGAAGGTGCTAATTTGTCTGAATATGATACACTAAGCCTCATCAAGGCCTAGTTGCCAAAGACGGAAACAGAGTCTAACGCAGTTCTTGCCAACACCTAAGCTTGGCTGTGCCTTGCCTTTTCCTAACCTTTGTTCAGCTTACACTAGACCAGACCAAAGAAACGGCCTTGTTTTTGCCTAGTCGAAGTCCAGCTAATATTAGGCCAAACAAAGCCTAAGATATGGCTTTACCTTGGTCTAACCCCAGTCCAGCTGAGGCTAATCAGACCACGCCCAGCCAAGCAAAGGCAAAGCAAGCCAAGTCAACTGAAATACTCAAAGAAGCATACATTCTGCCTAAGGCTCAAATATGTGTGTGTCTTTGATAGACTAAGACCAACCAGGGACTAGCCTAAGAGTAGCCCTTAGCCAAAGGCTTAATTAAGCAAAACCTCTTGCATTTATTGCCAACACCCAGAATTAGCCGTAGCCTTGCTTTGGCCTAGCCCAAGTTCAGCTTAGGCTGGACCAGACCAGGCCGAAGCCAAGCCTAGGCAAGAAATGCCAAACCAACTTTTCTAAGTACCAAACTCACACCTACGCCCTTTTGTACATTTTTTTCCTTCCTGGGGGAGGTGTGGCAGGTGGTCAGCGGGCTTTTGCATCGAAAGACGACTCGGTGAATGTGTAAAAAAAAGAAATGTCTATTTCTGGATTTTTTGTTTCCCTGCACACGGTGCACATATATGTTATTTCTGGAATGTCTCAAACAAGTTTGCATTCGGTCGAACGCTCAAATGTAGCAGCACTTTTCTAAAATACTCACAAGAGCGGGCGTTCTGTTGAAGGTGCAGATTTCTCTGTATATGATAGACTATGCCCGACCAAGGCTGAGCCTGAGACTAGCCCTTGGTCAAAAGCTAAAGCAATTCATCTTGCACTTATTGCCAACACCTAGGCTTGACCATGGCCTTGTCTTAGCCTAGAACTTGCCCAGCTTCCAAATGGCCAGACCCAAGAAGTGGCTTTGGCTTTACCTATTCCAAGTACAGCCCACAATAGGCCAGCCCAGGCTTAGGTCGTGGCTATACCTGAGCTTAGCTCCAGTCCAGCTGAGGCTGATTAAGACCAGGCTCAAGCCAAGCTTGGGCAAGGCAAGCCAATTTTCCAACATACCCTGCTAACCCTACTATGTCTGTTTCTTCGGTTTTTTACTTCCCTGCGCCATGCCTGTTACTTCCAACCGTGCTCATTGAAGCCCGCACTCGGACCAGTACGCAAATATATTTGGATCTTATAAACATATCTGTATTTCACATCTGCACTTTAAAAATACTTGTATAAGCACGCATTTTTCCGAATGCTCATATCAGTACTCAAGAAACTGATATATGCACATTCAGAAGAAAGCTGATATAAATGCACATTCCAGAATACCAAATGCCTTTGCTTTAAAACCCTGCGTAGAGGAAGTGGCCTCCTTAAGAGAGGCCACTGGAGCTAATTAACGTGTAAAGTTGTTTCTGCAAATGCAACAACTATTTATCACATCCTACCCTTGTTCATGCTGAAAAACCTGGTTTAGTCAATTTATAGCCTAAGCATCCCCTAGCCAGAAAAAATATTTAAAAATCCAGCCAGCCTCCAGCCAGCCTCCCCCAACTCCCTTGTGTACAATCTAATGGATTATTTACAAAACAGTGCCTGGGCCAGGCAGTGGAATGTTTCTTATCAGTGACAACTGTCTGGAACTTGTCATAAGCTCTTTCGGCTGTCTTTGAAGTGCTATTTTGTTTGGGTGGGTATTGTGGTGCTGGTGCAGCTTGGCTGGCACTTGGCGATGCCCCCCTCAAATCGGGATAGCCTGGGAAAAGGGCGCCACTGTACTGTGATGTACATCACAGTACGGTGGGTATTTTGGTACTTTTTAAAAGCTGTAGAGGCTAGGGGACAACCACTGAAGCATTTATATACCTTTAGGACGGACGAAGGGCTCTGCAACCCTGAGAAATGAAAGGGACTCACCAAACGACCATGTAAAAAGCAAAGCAAAGCAACCATGTAAAAATCGAATCAGAACGCAACTGTGATAAGTTGCATATTGATAACAAAGGACAGCATGTAAGGTGAAGGCGATTTCTTTTTATGGCGTTACCTGCAAAACCAAATTTTCACTACACCCAGCTAACGTTCAGGAGATAACGTGCAAGAATAGTGGAAGAAGTCAATAATTTCCGACAAGACCTTGAAATGATCAGACAAGCAGTAAGGGACATGTTACGAAGATGTCAGACGTGCATTGACAGGAATGGTGGCCATGTGGAGGACTTAGCACATTAAACTGTTGAGGTAAGTAGCAAAAACAAAGCAGATAAGATTGATTTAGCTACATTCCTTGTTTTCAAGAATGCGTGCTTAAAGCAAAGGCATTTGGTATTCTGCACGCTTGCATGGTCTAGCCTTGTTAATCACATATGCAAACTTGTCAAAGAGCCGTTTTCAGTACCCTTAACACCGGTCTAGTTTGTTCACTCATCTGTGTCAATAACATCACAAGTTGTATACCATTGCAAAGAGGGTATTCAGCCCCTTTTAAAGATACATTTCTCTTTACCATATATAAAGCAGTTTTGCTAGTACAGTAATTTTTATCTCGGTATACTGTTTATGTGGACACCCTGTATATCACTTTTTTCAGGAATTTCAATACAAGCGCGCATTTTGAATAATGTGCTATGTACACAGTTTATACTGCTTTATACTGCTTACACTGATATAAGCACGCATTCGGTAGAATCTTGCATATGGAATCCTGCAAGAATATTTCCTCTATCAAAAATCCAAATATACGCGTGCATTTGAAAGAATATGCCCACATGTATACACACTGTTACAACTGATAATATATTAATGTAGTAAACTTTCTAACCGATTATGTATCACGTGTCGACGGATAACGTAGTAGAAAAATACTCTAACCGATACTGTATCACCATAGAGCAGATGATGTACCAACCGAAAATGTATCAAACTATCAACCGATAATTTCACAGTGCCCATTACATTCTCTGTAAAACCGCAAATGACTTGGCAAAGGTTTCATAATCACGATGTCATTAGACTGGCAGTTGCTATGGCGCAGTTTTTAAATACTCGTTTCGATTGAGTTGTATGATGTTTTATGGAAATCAGTCATTTCTTCCTCCAGGATTGAACCTTGTCCCATACCATGTTCGTACAATGTTCGGCTTCTGAGTGCTGTGACGTCATGAAACCGAAAGTTTGGCGCATCCAAGATTTTGTCTCCGGGATGGGGAGGGCGGCCGCGCATCAACATACTTTTATAAGCGCGTATTCTAAAAAGTCATTTATCAGCTATATTCAAAACCTTGATATAAGCACGCAATTATATCCGGTATTTCCAAAAATACTGATAGATATCGCCCATTCAGCTGATTGTGCAAATGGCCTTTTGTCATCTTTTGTCATTTAATCAGGTATAAACTCGTTCCTAAAAAAAAAATGAATAACGTTTCCGAAACATTTTGGACAAACCACTTCGCTTTCATAAGTTGCCAACTGTAACGGGCAAAATGTTACCTGCAAGGAAAAATGAATAAGTAGTTGAGTTAAGAACGGGGACTTTTGGCCTGAGTTTTTATACTCTTTCGTATTCAAAGAGTTGGATGGGACATGAGGCAACAAGAAATTCTTTGCTTTCAACTTCGACAAGATTGCCAAATTCTGTAATATGTCTGATGAGCTTTTACTCTTTTCTCAGGCAAACCTTTTTGTAGGCAATTCGTGAGCATTTAAAACTTCCGTTATTACATTAGGCTTGCTACGTCATGTTGAATCATTTTTTTTCTTTTTTGGCGTAAGAACTCCTCGGATATCACCACTAACCATCACCATCAAACTATAGGCCTACTAGTGATAACTGAAAGAATCAAACTAAAAATCGTTTCAATTAGATTAGTATAGAGTTAATTAAACATCTTTATTATTCACTGTCATTATATCATTTATTGGTCATTGTTACAACAAAGAAAAGTACATGACATGATTACTCAACCTAATGACAATCACCCACGAACACTCAGTGTCATGTCAATTAAAAGGCAATCTTTAAATGCAAGCTTGAAATACTAAAATACATTACACAAACAAGACACTTAAATTTAAAATCAAGACATTTAAATTTAAAATTGGACGCATCAAAAATGAAAAAAAAGAGCAAAACATTCTTTTTTCCACCGTAAAGGATGAAAACATTCATAACTAAACAGACCGGTTAAGCCTAAGGGAGGTCCAAGAATGGTTGCACGGTGTAGTTTAAACCAGTTAAGTAGTAATGACGTGTAAATGGTTCAAAGGATACTAAACCATGGAGCCATGGCACCACCACTGTTAGTGTACCTTATCCTTCAGAACCGTGGTCAACACTGCCCCATAGGGTCATTGTCGTCATCCCAATACTGTGAATTGTCCCCGTGGTCTGTATTTACTTTAACTAATTACCAAAGTCGCACTTCCTTCAAAGAAGATTCCACTCATCTTATACGCTTGTACTATTGATCAATTGACAGGTAATCCTCTTTTGGTAGGGAAAGGTATGTACAAATTGCATTAAACGATTTACATGTGTGAATACTAAAACCTCTTACTGTCAATACAATACAGATATGTACAAATTGCATTAAGTTATAAGCATACGGTACTAATACCGGTTACTGTCATTAGCATTGTCATAGCTGATGACACAAGCCTCTTAATTTAGCACTATAATTGGTGTAACGTTTATCTTTTATGTCTGGGTTGTTTTGCCAACTGTTGCAAACTTTGCCAACTTATGACACAGCTTCGGAGAGATGCTGATGAATGACATCGATGCTGGTGAGGCGTTCTCGTTTCATGGCATACGAAAGTTACAATGTTTAGAGCTACAGATACGTCAGCCTTTAAGCTGAAGCCGTTTAATCAAAATCGTGAGCCTAGCGGAAAATTAAATCTATTTTTTCCCATCAAGGGCTTGCTACCACATACACGTTCATCCCGCTGCCCGTTGCAAATTCTGTCGTTCTGCCACCCACTAGCTGGCAAGTAAGTACAGTGATGTAGTAGGAAAAGGTCATTTCCAGCACAAGATCACTGTAGTGCGTCAGTTGTTACACAGTGCAACAGAATCTTTCCACATTATGGGGAGATCATGCCCATAATCGTCTATACAAGCAGCCGATACGATTACAAAACAGGCTCTAACTTGGACCAAATTCAAGAGAACGCCTGGGCGTCGCAGGGGTGCATTCCTGGGGAAGTGCAGCTTTGCCGCACCCGCGTGTGGCAAAGGTGCACACCCCATTCCCCAAAAGAAAGAATAAAATCAGTAAAAGGAGAAGAGAAGTCCAACAGAACGAATACAAAGGTTTCATGCAAATGGCAAAGGTTTCATGCACAATTTGCAGTACAGCGGCTCAGGACTAATTTCTTGGCCTGTAGCATTTCTCAATAATTAAAACGCTTAAAGATAATCGACAAGAGATTTTAAATCAGCTTTCATGGAATTGCATATATCTAACCTGTTTCAACGTTAAAGTTCATTGTCGCAAAAGGTAGGTTCATTCATGTCCTTGTAGAAATGACAACATATTCAAATCGGAAGATGAATTCGTGAATCCATACCTAAGGCTTCATGTTTAATTATAAATTACGTTCACCTTGGTTTTTAGATTGGAAGCAAACGACTTTCAATTCTCTCTGCATGTACATAACTAGTCTTGATTATTCTCGACTGTTTTAAACTGTTTTTAGGTCTGAAACTAAATTGTGGTAAAATTAAATCCTTTGGAAAATCATAAACGCTTGTTTGACGAGTCTGGCATCAACAATCCTCTTCTAACTATTGGCCTGTGCTGAAATTTGAATTTAAAATGGCATCTTCTGCACGCTTGCATGGTCTAGCCTTGTTAATCACATATGCAAACTTGTCACAGAGCGGATTTCAGTACCCTTAACACCAGTCTAGTTTGGTAACTCATTTGTGTCAAAAACATCACAAGCTGTATACTTGTAAAAGCGAAGTTTATCGTTACATTTACAATGATTCTTCCTGGGCTGTTGTGTGCATGAGGCTTCGTAACGTGGGTTAAAGCAGTGCCATTAAATATTTTTCTGAAGAAGTAGGGTAACAAGTGCAGAGAACTACTAAGCTCCTAAAACTGTTTAGAAATCCTAAATAATTCTTTCGAGGCCTGTACGCCTTTATAATAAGACACCACAATTTCTGCAGGTTTGGTAAACAAAATCGTAAGCTGTTTTTTGAGCTTCTAATAAGGGTCCATTCCCATGAAAAACTATGAAACAAAACTTACAGCATATTGTCGAGGCCATGTTAATGAATACAATGACGAGAAAGTACAGGTAAATGATTGACCTCAAGATTATCTTTTGACAGAATTACATGACATGAAATCCTTTGTAAAGTACCGAGGGTATCCTTTGTCTACCCTCCGAACTCGCTTGTTCATCCGGTAGTACCTCTTTCCACTCAAAAAGTACAGCTGACCTGCGGGCGTGAAAAAAGATTGTGGATACATAACTCAAAGGAGAAAACTTCTGGCTTGGGTTTTTAAACTGTAGGTCGTCAAAATGAAACTACAACACAGTGGAGACAAAAGCTACATTAATCTTTAATTTTGCGGTTTTTGCCCCAATTCTAAAAACCCAAAGGTGTCTGAGGACCGTGTTGATGTCATTGTTATGTTCTAGACTGGGCATTGCCCTGGACCCTAGTGGTGACATCGTTTGTCACCCAAACACAAATCGTGCATCTCCCATGCACCCCTGTTCTGTCGGACAGACCGAAATTGTTCATAAAAGTCTATAATGGTCATTCCTCCAACACCAGCTCACTCATCCCAGACTGGTCTGCCTGGCTTCATATAAGGCCTAATTCTGTACTCCCTACATCTCATAATTCTTTCAGCCCATTACCCTTACCGTCTATATTGCGGAATGCCGACAGCACCCTCTTTGGTAATCCCCTGAACACTCTCCTTAACTTCTTTGGGTAGCCTGGGTCTACGGATTGTCGCCTCTCGTCGAATCGCCACACTAGGTTCTTCTTAAAGAAGTAGGTTTTGGCCGAGTTGAAGGGCAGGGCAGCATCCAGGCCGCTAGGGAGACCCAAATCAGCCACCTGACGTGGGTAACCTGCCTCGGCATACTGGCCATAGTACACCCAGTACTTAGTACCTGAGGGATGAAATGGCAGCCAGTGGTGCAGTTATAATGGGAAAAATTACCATACAAATTTGACTTTTTGGTTCTACAGCAACAGAATTCTCTGTAGGATTTCCAAAATAGTGATGCCTTAGCAAGATGTGTTCTGCGCCTTGCTTAATCTGCGATAACTTTGAATGGTCGTAATTTGAATGTGATGATTCCTGGCGCAGTGCTGTTAAAAGAGTATTATGTGTGACAGGTTGATAACCCCTTGTTGCCTGTCCTCGAGGGAGCGCTGTGTGTCAAAAGTGGGCCAGAAGACGTGGAAGATGTGTTGAATGAAAGCAGTGAGCGGACTGGGCGGTGCTTACTAGATGGACCTTTTGTTCGCTATCAACCTGAGTCGAGAATCAAAACGTAGCAGCAGTTGCGTAAAAAATGCTAAATGTACGGGGGCATCCAGGGGTACACATATTTCTTCAAGGGGCCACCATAAGAAACTAAGCTGCAGCTGTAAAGGCATATAAACTCAATGGAAATTATGGATAGATTTCAAATGAGAAGCACCCGAGGGGACACGGACATCCGCTGACTAACGTGCCCATGTGAGCCCCCCCCCTTACCTGGGAATAATTATTTGTATGCTTTTCGTGTATGTCCTCAGCGGATTGGCCCATGCAATAATAAGCTTGCCTACCTTTTAAAAACACAGTTTTCCCGTCGCTCCTATGGTAGACAGCATTTATTTTAGCAGGCAGTTGATACCAGTAGTCATCGGTCATTCTGCCGTCAAGCGCCGTGGTGATCGTCCCGTCAACTATTTCCCAGAATCTTCCTCCCTGGACATCAACCAGCAATGCAGGAAACCTTTCACAAATCCTCCACTTCATCAATATTGTTCATTTAATAGACGTTAATACAGACATACGGATTAAGCCTGTGGCTAAAATGAAGAAGTAAGAATTGTCCGTTCTCGTTTGTGTCCTGTCAATTGCAGATGATTTGCAAAGCAACGCTGGTGGAAAAAGTCGCTGTTTAAAACCTCTTAAATTTAGGGTCGGTATACTTGTGTAATGACGCTATTGTTGAAAACATCATGTATAATGACAACTTTTAAAATCAATTGTTGCCTTCATTTTTTTAGTGACGTTTTCTTAGTGACAGAAACACGATGCAAGCCTGCAGACAGTTGCCAAATTAAGACGGCAGCCTTTTAGCATTTACAGTACAAGTAGCTCTTCGGTAACTGAAAAAAAATAAATGTGAAATATTTCATCTGATTACATGCATGCGGTATCTCAAGATAGCACATATTGTGCGATTTGCCTGCACTTGTTCCATTCTGCTGGGTAAGACTTTCTTTTTGCATTGAACAAAACACAAAATGTGATTTCAACGGGTCTAAATTACTGGAATTTAAATTTCGTCCAATACTTGCGATTCAAAATAGTGTGCCGCCTACAGTTTGCAACGCGGTGGCCTCTGTACACAATGCGCGTTTGAATGGGTTGACACCATTATATTATATAACGGAGATCAATGGTTGACACGTACGGACGTATAGGGGNGTGGTCCTTCAGATCTCATTTGATTTCCAATTTTTAGTAGGTTAACCGATGAATTTTTTAATCATCCGCCCAAAACAAACTCACCCCCCCCCCAAAAAAAGTGAATGTTGCCAAGTCCTCCTAGCGGCCATTTTTCAAATGACATCCCTCACCTTTTGGGGCTCTTCTGACTAATTTTCAATTCCATTGTGTCTGCTTTGCCCCCAGATGGGTGCCCCTGAATCTGCAGAGATGATCCTGGGCCATACTGACACAATCCCACCATTTCTTGGCCCAAACAAACCCCTCTTTTCGAAACAATCTCTGGGGGTACTTTTTGTGCGCCTCGGCCTGGCGGAGAATTTTCCAACTTGGAATTGGGACACTGCACCCATAGACATTGATCTCCATTATAGTGGAGATCAATGCGTGTAGTCCGGCAATGTGCGTTTGGAAAGTGTCGACACATTTCGCGCATTGCAATTGGCCAACGCGTTGCAAACTCTTGGTGGCACACTGTTGCAGAACGCCTGTATTGTTTACCGCAACAAAAATGCAAGAAGCACAGCTGGAATGGGGTTTAATCACGTTCATAATGAACACGCAGGCCACCAGTCTTCCACGTATAACCGTGATTTTGCAAAGTATCGACAAACAATGGGCGGAGCGGTGGATGACAGCGCGTTCAATGCGCATTACGCGCAAGACACTTGTAGTGGCTGTATTTGTTTATATGTGCTCCCAAAATACGTTCACTTTTTTGCTGTGAGGTACTGCTATCTCATCTTTTCAAATGTTGCAATTGCATCGTTTTGAATCCTTGTTAGCCAGATTAAGTAAACATAGGATTTTTACATTTAAAAAATGGCTTCATAGAATTTTATAGCTGGAATTCTTCAACTGTGCGTAAATTCCCTATTTGCCAGTAGTTTTGATTTTTGGCACGAAATCTTCATGTAGTTTTCAATGCGATCTGGTGGTCTACGCGTTTCGATTACGTCTGTGGGTTTAATACATACCTTGAAAACGTACAGGACGCCACCTATTGACGTGATAGCGTCAAATACCGTGGCACAGTGAGACACATCCTGTTGTTTGGGTTTCTGGATTTGACTAGGATTTGTACCTGGGACAGATGCGTCGAGAGAAAAAAACACTGTCAAGCAATCATCTTTTAATCGCAACATTCACAAGTGGTGATTTTGACTTTACGCCTGTGTACTTTGGCAAATTAGATGAAATATAGCCGAAAGGTTTCCTTTTCATATAACAAATTAAAGGCATGGAATGACAGAAAAGAAATATCTTTACTTTTCTGTTCCCTACGTTATAAAAGTAGAAGAGTATAAGTTCCATGATATTGGGTTTCATGAATTATCTCTCTCGATTTTTACAGAGTACAAAATATCCATCATTATCTCCCATTCTTTGACAGTTGCTGCATAAAAAGGAGTGTAACCATATAATGAGCACTTTATGAGAAAAAGCTCTTTCAGTTTACCATATAGTGACTGGATGCCCATGACGTCATCCTTTGGCAGCTTGAAGTTTTTTATGTAATGATAGTGAGGCCACATGAGTGCTGTGGGCTCCCTTGAGTGATCCAAACCGAGGCTGTGCCCTATCTCGTGGGCGGCTATCTGAAAAAAGTTATACCCTGCAAAAAAAAAACATTTTGAAAAGAAAAATTTTCGAGAGTCGTTCCCTTTTTCAGTGATGGTGAAGTGACCAAATCACTATAACTGAAATAGTTGCACCACGTCCAAGCCTATCGCCTAGTATAACATTTCAAAGTACGAATTCCAGGAAAACGTATACAATGTATCTCATGAGCGGCGATGTGGCAAAACTTGTACCCTAAGAAGGAACAAACATAGCGTCACTGAAACAGACGATTTGGAGAAGAATTGTTATTAATTTCACGTGACGGTAACAAGAGTAAATCACCATGATGAACAAACCACAGAGACAAAGATCCTTCCTGTTATATTATGAGATAATACAGATAATCTCTTAAGCATATTATTAAAGCAGAATGCTTTTAACCTTCTTGGTATTTTTGAACTGAGTGATTAATTCGTTAAATTTCAACTACTAATCTAAAATCCTCGAAGGCATCATCGCCGTCTTTAATGTCATGAAGGTAATGGTCCATGCCTTCAATAACTGTATACCAATTTCATCGCGTTTTACCTGTTTCATTAATTAAAGCCCATCAGATGAAGAGATTTGCAACTATTGATTTTACATTCACCAAACTGATGCTGTGAGGTTTGATGTTATAAGACAATGGCAGTTCTGGTCAATATTAAAAACGGATTCGGAACCTTGAATTATTGACAAATCAAACATGTTTAGAATTATCTACAGAACCATGTTTGGCCTAGCTATGGCACGAAAATTGGAAAGACGTCATAATGCGATAACGTTACAAGACATATGTTTGTTTGTTTTTTCTCAGTTTTTGTTTTGTTTTACCTCTCTTCTTTTTTAAAAGCTGGTTGCATGTTCTCTTGTTGGAAGTTCTATAGTTTTCTGAATCACGATGGAACACACCTACATATGCTAACTCCAAAACCTCTGCAATGAGAACTGAAATATTCAGCCTGCTGTCGAAAATGCAAAAAGAGCCATGAAATAACTGTATAGATTCGGTGGTTCTGTTTTGTCCCTCCAGGGCTGAAAAAACCTACTTGATCTGAACTCCACGTCTGCTTTGCAACCTATGAACTGTTAACGCCACAGGCCACAGTTACCAGCCAGGTATCAAAGCTCCCCTAAATCTCATGTGTCAAAGATTATTCCATCCGAGAGGTTATTCAATGAGATTAATCGTAACTTATTACGGGCATATGCCAGGGCGTGGGAAAATTTTCTGAGGATGGACGTCGAAAATCATGTATTTTCCATCTTAGCAAAATTGTTAACGGGTTCCATTGAAGCTGCTGGTTTAAACGGCACATAGATATCCGAAACGCAGACGTACGTTGGTGGATGCATTCACTTTCAATAGCGCGAATTTTTAATCAGATTTTGATACAACAGTGGCCCATGGGTGTCGCCAGGAGTTTTCCCGGAAGGGGGGTGGGGGGGGTGGGCAAACCACTTTTTCCAGGGGGAATTTTCGGGAAGGCAAAGCACGTGACAGCAATGAAGTGAAAATTTGAAGGGTAATTTTTAAAAAGTTTTTAGCTCATTGGTGACTTTTGTCTGCTTTTTGATTCCATTTTCTCCCCCACCCCCTTTCCTCTTTCATTACTGGAAGAGGAGGAGCAAGCACCCCTCATCCCGGCAACGTCTATGAAGCCATCTGATCGAGTTAACAGACCTCTGTCCTCGGAGTTGAACATTCGTTAGTCCCCGCCTATGGTTTTACACTATCCAGTTGAATGTTTTACAAAATGTATATTTTCCCTGATTTTCTTTCTGTTAAATTATAGCTTCATTGTTTTGGTGTTGAAAAGCGAAGGGGAAAACACCAAATGGTTTCAGAAGTCAACTTGAGTTACGTCTGACTGACATACAACACGAAGCCAAAAGTTCCTACGTTTTTTTTTCAATGTATGCATTGGCATACCGTCACGTTCATCCATTCTAGACACCACCATATTGTGCTAAGAAAACCCGGCATGCCTTTTTTATCGGGTTTCTGCTACCCGGTTTCCCGCAAGCGAAACCTTGTCCCAGTAGATTTCACATAACTCTTGACAAGCAAAATCGTGGTCTGAAACCTGGGGCCAACTTCATAAGGCTGCTTAAGCACAAAATTTGCTGAAGCGCAAACAAAACCTTGCTTAAAAAAACAAAGGTTACCAGCTCAAAATCTAAGTGATTGTCATGCTAACCAAAAGACAGGTGAATACCATTCCAAAACAATATACACCACATGGAGTTTTGGCTTTAACCTGATTTATCAAGCAAGGTTTTTTATGCTTATTTATGCAATTTTTGTGCTTAAGTAGCTCTATGAAATTGGCCCCATGGATTAAATGCAAAACTCTGCAGACATGGCTTCGGTGTTCAACAGTTCAAGGAGTTCCATTAAATCTGTTCGACTTTTAAGCATGGCCTTAAGATGGAGGATTTTCTTAGGAATGCTTGCGAGCAGTTGCAGCTCCTTCAATTCCAGACAAATCTGCCCCGGCTATTTTTTTCAACGAAGTCATGGCAGGTTTTAAAATTGCATCTTAATACATATTCATTTTTTATTGTGAAAAATCTGGAAACGCCAGTCATGTAAAAATTGTGAAATCCCAATTTTCAGGACAAGGTCCTGAAAAATTGTGTTTTCTTTTGACAGTTCAAATGGTGAATCGGGGAAGGAGCTGTGAAGTCCTAATTACGAACTACATTATGTATTGGGCAGCAGATGTACAAAACATGGAAACGTCTTCATCCGTGCCGCGTTCCAACCAAATATGTCGATACATATCTAGATCAGATCCGTAGGTTGTATAGGAAACAGAACCGACTATGAAGCACTTTGCGTCGCTTGAAGATGCCAATACAACTGGTAACGGATATGCCGCCCTCCTCATAGGACGAAACCTCAACAATCAACGTCCAATGACAGCATCCGATACAAACTCTCGGTGCCATGACGACTGACTCCTGAACTCCGTCAGGGTCACTTATTAGTTGAAAGCGCCAACACAAGAAGCAACGTGTATGGCGCAGACAGAACCAATGGATGAAAATAAGCTGGGGTTTGTTTGAGCAATCCAACCAGTTCTAACTCAAGTTGTGTGGCATAAGTTCAGTCTTGAGTCCGATGATCGTGCTTGCTTGAGCGATATATGTGCCTTTATTTCTTTGACATTTCAGGCAATCATGTTTTTAACGACGCGGCAATATAAGACCCATATCACGCCCGTGAAAATCCCCGCCAAGGCTCTTTCAAGAATGTCTCACTGGAATGTCATCCGATAATCTTGAATGATGGCGGATGTGACTGAAGCTTCCATCGTCTACATGCAGCCTGAAATCATTTTAAGCAACAGGAAGGACTTGCACTTTTAGTAGGGTTACAGACGAACTAAAGTAAGACAGCCATTGTTATTCCTTGGGCCACACGACGCCAACTCGATTTCAATTTACAAGCACATAACCTTTTTAAATCCAAGGATTACGAGAGCTAGGCAATTTTTTTCTGGTTTTCCAGCCAGGTTAAAGATAACACTGACAATAAAAATAGTACTGTAAAATGAAATAGTACAGAAATATTTTTTCTTCTGAGTTCGGCCAGTTGTTTGTTATGAATGTAAAAAAAATTGATTTTCATACATAAATGGCTGAAATAAGTTTCCCGATAAAAAGAAAGAATTTTTTTATATTACTCAAGTGCGTGCACCTGTTTTACCGCACCTGTTGCTGAATGTTTTTATGGGGGAAAATATTATTCATTATCAAATATCCGACATAGCATGATGACAAGCATATACGATTGAAGTTGATTCTCCTGCAAACTATAACCAAGGGAGTTGTTTATCCCAATCATTGCAAGGGACTTTAAGCCTAAGCTTTCACACAGAAAGAGTTGCTTATTCACTCAAAAAAAAAACAAACGCCCAGATGGAGAACGATTTCATAGTTTTCATAAACAGGACACCTTGTAAGATTACTTTGCAATGTTATTGGTAACTTTCTCCAGCGATATCTCTATTCCATCAGCGTAAATCCTGGGGAACGGGGCATATATCCCCAATTTTGTTCCGGGGGGATGAGCTATTCTCCACGTCCCCCGGCCCCCCAACTTTTTCGCAATGAGGAAAAAAGGCAGATTTTGACCCGTTTTGCGGACTATACTGCATTATATAACCATAATGCATTAAATTGCACTGAAGAAGGGAGAAAAATAAACAAAACTATAAATACGTCGTTTTAAGGTACTGCAGGGCTTCAAGTGTACATATTCAAATTTCCATGTCAGGACAATGTTTCGATTTACGTCATCTCCTCTTCCCCGTCCCCTAAAGAACCAATACGCAACTGCTTTGTTTTCAAGCATGATCTAGCTACTGCTAAAAAGAAACCAAACAAAACGTAAGGCAAAACATGAGCATCCCTCTATTTTCTTATTTGGAAGTGTTCAGGCGGTTCCAGAATTTGTACCATTGGGGGAAAATTCCAAGATGTGACAATAGGCGAAACCTCCTGTATACAGCTGCCCCACGGCTTCTGTAACTTAAGATACAGCAAGCTGAACTCTATCAAGCGACAGCGTCGTCCTTTATTACAAAGACGGAAGAGTGCATGACTGCAAAAAAAGTGCAAAAGAAACATGTGGAATGGGTTGTTTATCAGTCGTTCATAAGAAGTGGCTGAATAGGGGTATCGTAGAGGGCAGCGCTAACGGCCTAAACAGAACTAACCCTGGATGTGGCCTTGACAAATCCCGAAAGATACAAGGCTTTTAGGGTCAGGCGGAAATGCTCTGGAAAATGGGATTCCCACATCCAGCAAGCTCAAGCCCAATCATTGCGCCAACTTGTTAAACGATGTATTTTGGAGACAAGTGTGCTACCCATTAATGAATTCTTCACCCACACTCTTCCTTTCATTACTTCCAATGTATTTATTTACTTCTGAGCTTGGTGAATGTTTAAGGCTATGAAAGTTTTTCTTTGTCTTGTCTGATGGAAATTACAAATCGGTCGATCAAAAGTATATCCTTTAACTTGAAACTGACTTTGTAATACTTCTTTATTTCACAAACTATTTTATTTGAGCTCACTAGCCCAAACTGTAATAACGAAATTCCTAGGTGAATTCAGGGTAATGGATTCCGACATTTGATTCGCCGGGCGTGGCACGTATGTTGACAAATCCACTGCTTACCCCTAACCGGCCTTGGGAATTCTGCTCCAAAGTTTACCAAAGTTTTGTTGACATTTGACTACCAAATGGTGTAATTTGTCTGCTGCCATTTACTCCAAATCAGAACATGATATGACTTGATGCTCTTCCTTCTCCGAACCAACACCTTCTGCAGGGGTATAGAGGTTTTTCACAAACACGACCGGCAAAGGCATTTCAGGAAGCATACCATGTAACACAGGCTCATGCAATTTCGAATCTGTGTATTTCTACTGGCAAATTCATGTACGCCATAATGTTGAAAGACGTCAAAGGCGCGCATTTCCGCGCGCACCTGTGTAAATTGAACGCTGATCGTCAAAAATCCCGTGACTGAAAATCCTCTTTAATGGGCACTTACCCATCTGTTGCGCCAAGAGATGACAGTTGATTACCCGTTGATGCCCAAAAAGGACATGGCAGCATTGAGCTGCATGGCAAACTTTAAAGAGGGCCGATACAATGTTAGGAGTGTTGGAAATGATCTGCTAGCAGGGATGATGAAGACATATAGCGCCTTGGGCACCAGTAACGATGCACTTCTTAATACGCATACAGATACCTCAGAAATGATTGTGCGGCCAGTAGCAATGTTGAGTAATCGGTTTCAAAATCTACCAGTGGTAAATGCATGGACCTATGGATAGCTTGAGGATATTAGTGTGGGTGTAGCAACTTTAGTTCAGCTCGGCATGAGCCTGTCAGCAAGGTAATAATCATTAAGTGCCAAAAATACCTCATATTTTGCACGTACCCTGTTCGTTTTCCTCCAAGCCGAAAATCTCAGCGTCGTCAAAGTGCACATCACCGTCCACATCGCCCCACCCACTATTAGGGGAGAAAGCGTGAGCCAACTCCCCGTCCGGCCCATCAAATATCGGGTGGTCCTTGTCGATGGAATGGCTGCCCCGGAGAAACGCCATACGTATGTCGGCGTCGGACGATGCGTCCAGCTCTCGAAACTCCAGTGGGGTAACGTCGCTCCACACCCCGAAAGCTCTCTTGATGGCATTGCGCACCTCTAGAGGTTTCAATTTGCCTCTTGAGGGAAAGTTGTGGATCCTGCAGTGCAAAGGAATGAAAATCTGAACAAAACCAAAACGGTATACAAATTGGAATTGAAATGAAAACAAACACCTACGCTATCGTATCTTGTTAAGTTGACTCGATTTAATAAATCATCATGAATCTCTGCACACTTTCAACAGAGATTAATTTGAAACTGTCTCCTGTCTCTAGCATTAAGTCTTCCTCTTGTATGCTGAATTGCAATTAAAATTGTTACGTTAGAGTTAAAAAGGGATGATAGTTCACAGAGCATTTGTCCCCAAACTTAACAAAATATGTATTTAAAAAATCAGATGGAAAAGAACGGAGTTTAATCTCACTGTACTGACGTTGGGGCCAGGTTATCCAGTACGTACAGTACAGCTGCGTTCCATAAAACACACAAAACTTTTAGACGTTTTAGCGTCTCTCTTGGACTATTTAATTTTTGGAATGTTTCAAAGTAGCTAGTACATGGTATGGTGCACAGCTACAGTATCAACATAAATCAAGAAGCTCCTGCGCTTTTATATACCACCGCGACAAAAAATGGTATATTTTGCATGACTGAGCAGCGTAGGCTCTCTGAAACACTAGCAGCACATAATCCGTTACTACTGCCGTTTCAACTGCTGACATTAATCCGTCACTTTTGAAAAGCCCGAGTGCATTCAAGGCCAGGTCGGGAGAGGGGGTAAAATTTACTATTTCAGGCGGAAGGCAAATATTTGGGAATTTTATGTGACCTTTTAGGGCCTTCTTGAGGGTTGAGGTTGCATTTTAGTGTTTTAAAATGCTTTCAAAAAAAAGGGAAAGGAAGTAGTCATTTAAAAAAAAATCTTCTTTTTTTTCTCTTTTCTCCAGACTCATCCTTGACAACAACGTGACGTGTCTCCTGCAATACCCATTTAAAACTAATCACCTTAAGGATATAACAATTTGGGAATTATCATTAAAGAATGTATAATTGAATGACTCCAAATACGCTTTTATTCCCATAAGCGGGATTACTAGCCCAGGTAGGGATGACTTAGAGAGGAGCCTTTAATCCAATAAAAGGCTCATCTTTGCATTAACATTTACTTTTAAAAAATGGAAGGGGTTATGTTATTCTAGAAGCAGACTTACTGCTCCGTGAGAACTTGTGTTTCTTTAATTCTAATTCCTAGTGGTCCAATAAACTGCTTCCAAGTGCCTACATATAGAAATAGAATTTCACGGACAATTTAAATGTGACGTTAAGATTCACTTCTTTGTCACTGCCTTAACCAACTGACCACCAACCTCCCTTAAAAAACTGGAAGACTGGCTCCCAAAGCAAACACTCATTTCAGTAACATCATTTTTATCGTGAAATTTTTCAAGAAGTTCTTCATTTCCAATATCAAAACGACTTCTCTCTTCTCTTAAAAGGTTCATGGGCATAGCGGCACAAAAAACTAGAAATACAGCATATAAAGAATGCCGAAACACAAAAACCGATCTGGACACTTACCTAGACTAGTTTTTATGTGGGCTGTTACGCTAAAGTTAAAGTGATCTATAGATTTAAATACCCTATGAAACTTTGAAACGGAGAGGTAGGCCTACTACACAGAAAAAGATAAGGGATTTTTGAAGTATTATATACAAAAATATATAAACAGGGTAAACTAAGCTCGAATACATGGGAGGATCCAAAAGACAATTTGGGAAGAGTCTTTACGGTGACTCGACAAGGAGTGACACTGGGAGACTTACGAGTAGGTGAGTTTCCGTTTATCCCACTTGTACAATCCTCCACCATTGTTGTACCGCCTCGTCCGCCTCCTTTTCCCTTCTTCTTGCTTTGCCTCTGTTGCATTGCTCCTTCCAGCGAGTTCTTTCTCCAGCACCGCTACATCTGGGTACCCACATCGCGGCTTCCACATGGTCTCTTTGGTGACTGGATCCATCAAACCTGTCACCGGGAGTTGGTAGAACTGCTGGAAGGACTCGATAGCCAACTGTGCATCTTGCTCAAGGTGTTCGTCGTATGGTGGCGCCCTCTTAGGATTGGTTACGTGACCTGTAACGTAGCCGTTGACCTCCAGGTACTCAAATTCCTGTGGAATCAAGCAATCGGTACAAACCGTTAAGAACTGGGGCATCTGGATATTTTTTGGCACACTTTAGCGAAATGTATATATTTAATTTTTGTAACAATTTGTTGAACTATAAGTTTCCTGTCTTTCGATGCTGGAGGTGAGGCTTTATACACAGACCCTTTTCAAAATTCAAGGGAATTCACCTACCTGAAGTTAGTTGGTTTTGACTGACTATATTTGCGTTTAATTTACATCAACTTGCAAAAATGATGTGATTTACCTTACGATAGCAACACAACAAATTAACCTCCGAAAAACCCAGAAGGTAAGCCCTGAAACAATTTCAACACCCAAGGGACGATGTGAGGGTTTTTTCTCCAGAATGTAACCCAAAATGCTAGTGATCTTAAATCAAAATGACATCTGACAGATTTGGCTTCTCAAGCCTTTGACTGTGCTTTGCACATTATCTCTTCGGAAAATATTTGGGCTTCGTCTCTTGCTTGGCTCAGAAGAACGAACAGAAGAACTTTTCAACATTCGAGTCAAGATTTTAAGACTTTCTCAAGTTTCGGACTACGATGGTTCGTCAAGAGGTTTTCTCCCGCATTTTGTACACACCGTCAAATAGGCCTAGTCTCACAGGCACACTGGAAACAGTGTCATAGTTCAGTACTTCTCAAGCAATGAATGATGAAATGAAAAGGCCCTCAAAACATGACAAATATCAGAAGTGAAAAGACTTGGATTTTCTAATGCAGTGAACTCTTGTACACCCACCCACCCCAATCTCTATCCACACAGACCTATTCCGTCTCCGTCCCACTTTTGTTTGCTTGGTAATGTTGATCTCAGTCTGTAGGATGCGTGGACAATAGAGGCGAATAACTAGCAATTAGCCAGGCTACAGGAGTGCAGAACCTATTTTTTAATGCTGGTTCAATGATCTGTTTAATAGTAGATATGACCGATTTGTTCAAATTCATACACTACACGGTGTGGAAAATAACTGTCGCCCTTGATACATTACCAGGGTGCACTTCCACGTCACATCCCCCGCGCGAACTCCGCGTGGATTTACAGCCGCAAGTAAATCTGCCAACGGCGATATTATCAATTACCAGGGCCCGAGGTCTCCCCAGACGGATTGCCGGCGGCAAGTGTGGAGAAAAGCCCATGGTACTGGTTCAGCAAGTAGCACCTGGTGCTCACAATTGTCGGGCGGAAATGGTGTGCAAAGAGACTTTTTCACTAGATTTATAATTATGCACGCATGCGCACCAATGACCTTCGCCAAAAGGGCCATTAAAATGTACAGGAGTGCGATTTTGATCATTTCCTCTCAGGTTTTCTGGCTTTGTTCAGTTTTTCTTTGGAAAATTCCATTTAAATGGTTTTTGCTATTAGTTCCTAAAAGTTGAATTTTAGTGGTCTCTAAAAAGACTTTACAGCTGTAATTTTTCTTGTGTCCAAGGGAAGCGGGGAAAATCCCATTTAGATCAGAATGGCCCTTTCAGCTAAAGTTATTTGTGCGCATGCGTGCATAATTATTAGTTTTTTAGTGAAAAGGACTGTAAGGAGCTTTAGTCAATGATACAGAAAAAATGAGAGCATGGATCCCGCAGCCTTTTTGATCAATTACGTGATTGCATTAGACTCCAAGTCGGTGATTTGTCAAAGTTGCTGTCACTGCAACCTTGGGCGGACAAAAAACCAGACATCAAAATTACTTTAGTCACTAACAGCCAAATGGTTTTAACGTAATTGCTGCAGGCAGTGCACCTTTCATTACGACAGAACTGCCCAACGAAAATGGTATGGGCCCACGTCATCGAAGTTCCCACAAACTAAGACTACACGACCACTTGTACCTGTGATTCATGGCTGCGGTTTCTCATTTCGTAGCCTGATGAAATGAACGGTGTCGAGGCCAGTGCCTCTCTCGAGGTGCTTTAATTAAGGGTGCACTGAACTAATTCTAGCTCCTAAAATCAACAAAGATCGGAGCCCAATGGTAGGCAGCTGAAGTCCCCGAGGCTTCTCAAACAAAAAGCAATGTGCTGTTTGGTCCTTCAGATTTCATTTGATTTTCAATTTAAAATAAACTGTCTAAATTATCCGTCCAAAACAAACTCACCACCCTCCCCCCAAAAAAGTGAATATTCCCAAGTCATCTCAGAAGCCATTTTTCAAATAACATCCCTCACCTTTCTCGGGCGCTTCTGACAAATTTTCAATCACATTTTTGTCTGCTTTGACTCCAGATGGGTGCTCCTAAATTTAAAGAGATGATCCTGGGCCATACTAACACAATCCCACAATTTCTTGGCCGACAAAGACCCCCCTTTTCGAAAGAATATAAGGGGTACTTTTTAAGTGCTTGCCCGGCGGAGATTTTTCCATGAATTGGGACACTGCACCCTCAAAGGGCAATTCTACCGCATCAGAAATGCTAAAAGCCGGGTTAAAAGGTGAAGTTTAAGAGCCTAGAGAACAAAGTTACTTTCCATAAACTTGACATTAGGTCCTTCAGTAGCCGGGATATTACACTCCTCCCTGTAATAACTAACGCTACTTATATACACGTGTGATGACAGTCGAGTGCAGGGTGGACTACCCTGACTTGAAACAGACCGCACAGAGGATTATTCTGCCTCTGGTGTGTGCAGCTGTACCAACCTAGGTTCGCAAACTATTTGTCTGTGAAGCCATATCGATCAGGCGGGTTTCTCATACGCAAAGGGTATTTTCTCTCAGATGTTGGATCTGATTGTGTCCCAGGCTCGGTTGAGACTTGTTGTGCCGGAGGATTACTGGAAGTTGTAGGTTTATCAGGCGTTTGTGGATTGACTTCGGCCTCACGTTGTCGTTAGGGGATTGGCACGGTAGTACCCGTTCCAAAGTCAATATCACTGTCCAAATTTGGAGAGGCGCGAGCTGGTTTGACCAGACTTTCTTGATTGCGGATGTGGTCCAGGTGACGACGGATCCCACATCCGTTATGATCAAGTCGGATTTTAGTAGGACACCGGACCCGAGGTACCTCTGATGGTGCCCGGTAACCACTGGCAAACCGGTCTTCGTAAAGTTACGAAGGAACACGGTGCCACCAATCTGGAAAACGCGTGTCCTCGCGCTCTTGTCATTCTGTTGTTTTTGGTTTTCTTGATGGTGAATGACCCACTTTGTGACATCGGGTCGAAGATGGTCGAGAAGAGAACTTAGACGACGACCCATTAACATTTTCGTGGGAGACACTCCCGTAACACTGTGCAGGGTGATCCTGTACTTAAACAAGAATCTGCACTCCTTGGTTTCAACTGTTCCTGCAGCAACGGTTGTCGAAAGCTGAGGCAAGAACTTATCATAGGAGGTGAGTAGCCCTAGGTATGCTCTCAGTTCAGTCACATTTGTTGGTGCTGGTGCATTGTGGATAGCATTGACTTCATCGGTAGTCGGGTGCAGACCTTGTGCGTCGATTGTATGGCCCTGGTACACAAAAGAAGAGGCCATGAATTTGCATTTACTGCGCTTGCGACAAATGCCAGCTTTTTCCAAGCGAGCCAACACAATCGACAGTGTAGCGAGATGAGACTGGTCATCAGTGCCTGTGATCAAGATATCATTGAGGTATACAGTCACGTGCAGTATGCCTTGCAAAATGTTCTCCATTGTGCGTTGGAAAATCGCGGGCGCAGAGGAAACACCAAAAGGTAAGCGGGCGTAGCGGAACAAACCACAATGGGTCATGATGACCGCGTGGGCACGCGACTCCTCATCCAGGATCAGCTGTCGATATGCTTGCTAGAGGTCAGGCTTGGTGAATTTAGCTCTATCTGCAAGTGACGCAAACAAGTCTTCGGTTACCTATCCAACTTTGCAGCCTGGTACGCTGTTCACTGATTCTCACTAAAGACCTGTCTGGCTTGAGGACTGGGACGATGGGCGCTGCCCATTCTGAGAACTCAACCGGTTCGATGATTCCTGCAGCCTGAAGGCGATCAAGTTCTTTTTCCACCAATTTCCACATAGCTTATATAGGAAACAACTCGTGCTTTACAGAAGGGTCGCTGTACATCTTCGTCGACATAGATTTTGGTTGTGGTGCCTTTCAAAGTACCAAGCTCATCGTTGAACAACGCTGAATGAGCTTTGAGTACTTCGTTGATACTGGTAGTTCCACGGAGGACGTAGATTTTCTGCCAGTCCAGTTTAATTTCGCGAAGCCAGTTCCTTCCAAGTAGGCTTGGTCCGTCACCTTTGACGACGAGCAGGGCGAGTTCGTACGTCTTTACGTTATACTTGACTTCAATATTGAAGTTTCCGAGGACCATGACCTGTTCACCGGTATAAGTGTGGAGTTTCAGTTCAGTTTTCTGCAGTGTCGTATTTGACCACAGCAATGTGGATACCGGCCTCAGAGCAAAGGGAAAGCCCTTATCCGGTAGCATAAGTTACCATCAGGCAGAATAAGTGAACTGAAAGACACTTAGTTAATTTGAATCGTCTTTAATCCAGTGCTTCCTTGCCAAGATATGTGGTAAAAAAGACTTGCAGTTTTCCAATATTCCAGGAATAACAGAACTGACACTGTGACAGGAATTCTAAGGACGCGTCATGTAACTACAATAAGAACAAGTGGGTGCACACATTGAAGGTTTAACATTACATTCTGTATATTTAAGACGGTTCGGACCTCGTCATGCTGGTTGAAAAAGCATGACCACATAAGTGTCAAGTTACAGCATGGTTCGATCGGATCGGAATGTGCTAAGTATGAAAGGCAAAAGAAACATAAACACGTACAGCACAATGTGAAAGTCTTTTCCGACACCAGCGAGAGCGCTGCACCGGTGTCGACATCCATGACCAGATCGTTATTGTCGACAGACATGGTAACTTTGATGGCTTTCATGCCCGCACGATTCCTACAACACTCAAAGATAGAGTACACTAGAGTGTTGCCGTTAAAATCTGGCTGCTTGCCGTCAAAATCTGGCTCGTTGCCATCACTGTCTTTCACTATGTTTCCTGTGACACTCATTTGCTTGACTTGATGTCGCGTTTTTACGCTTTTGCCACCTCGACAGTCACTGACGATATGTCCACGTTTTGGCAGTTGAAACAAGCGTTAGTTTTTGAAGCTGCACTTAACAGGATGTTGGTTATTTTTGCCACAACGGTAGCAGGGTGTTAATTAGCGTTTTATCCATAGCTTTCGATTCAGGTTGCTTGCTTGGCTGCATGCAGGTTTGCGTGCTATGTTGCGTGCAGCCCTTGATTGGCTTTTCAATATTTTGTTCAGTGTTCCGTCATTTTGAGACGTTATCAGCAGATCCTTTTCAGTTTTAGCCGCCCTTTCCATGCTAATAAAGGCCATTGCCATTGCTTTCTCCAGTGTCAGGTTTTTCTGTGCGAGAAGGTTCTGTTGAATGCGGTCGTTTCGCTAAGCGATCGTGCAACATGTTGTCTATGGTGCTGCCATAATTGCAGGACTCTGACAGTGAGCGCAAAGCCGCTACATGTTGGGCTACGGACTCACCCTCTTCTGTTGAACTTGAATCGCTGGACGATTTCCGGTACCGGATTATGATGCTGGGTCATGCACTCTACCAGGTCATCATACGATTTATCGCCGGGTTTCGCAGGAGCCACGAGATTCCAAAGTAGTTTGCAGGCCTGAGGCCCGATCACAGTCAGTAGAACTGCTTATTTCTTTGCTGCGTTAGTTACATTGTTGGCTACAAAATAATGTTCCAATCTTTCAACGTACTGAAGCCATTCCTCCTTCCCTTCTCGAAATTCTTCGATTTTACCGATCAAGGCAGCTTTGGTCATTAATTATCCTCGTCGCCAGTTTGTAATGAACTGGTCAAAAGATACACGCAATATTTGAGTTGGAGGAACACCGACTTAATTCTATTTATGTGAGGCTCTGGAAACAAGTGCACCAAGAACTGGAAATGCACACGCAGCATTTATGATACACAGAAACAAAGTAACTTAAATACGACCATAGCGTCCACAGTCCCAAAACAAGCCGGGTTAAAAGGTGAAGTTCAAGAGGGTAGAGAACAAAGTTACTTTCCATAAACTTGGCATTAGGTCCTTCGGTAGCCGGGATTACAGGGGTGAAGATAATTGCCAACTGCAGCTGCCAGATAAATCTTCATGCCAAGTTGTGATGTATTACAACAACCATTTGCCAGCTGCTCTCGACTTGTTCTCCAAAGTCAAATGGCTACTGGTCCAGTGCATGCAGTGCAGATTCTACCATGATACCTTTGGTTATATGCATCCATATTTTACTCAATTTCTCCTTGCCGCAAAAAGGTGTTTATTTGTTTTTCTTAATTTACGCAGATTGGTTACTGTGCAAAAAAATAACAAGAAGCAATCAGATAATTCAGCAGGTAAAGTTTTTTTAAAAAAAAACAACATGTAGGATATGTAAAGCAAATTTGTCTCTTTGCAGATTTGATCTAGGGAAATACGCCACTAGACACAAACAAAACGATAGCGCAAGAAATCTAAACCTTGTCGTGAACGGGTGTCCGAGATAAAAATGGTCAACTCGCCCATTTTGACGAAAGATAGGACCTGCTGTCCAGTAAATTAGAAAGGAAACCTGTCTTGTCAGAATAATGGATGTGGGATTAATCCTTTTAATTAGTTCGTTTACAGTTGGAAAATCCGCTTGTTTACATGAACAAGAACCGAACGTGACGTGCTCTTTAAACCAGGCTGGAGAAGCTCGCCTCTGTGAACCCGAACCATGCCACCACGCTGAAGTAACGCCATTACCTCGTATCACTGTTTCGAATAAAAATACCAATTTCATGTTTTGTTTCAACCACGTACCTATCCAAGTCGACCAACGTTTGCAGAATAATACTCTTTACGTCAAAATAGCAGCATGTGATATCAATATTATATCCCTGTCATGCCGCAGGGTTTCGGTATATATGAGGGCCCAAGGGAAATCATCCATATTATTGGTAAGACTTAACAGTGGCACCCACTCTCTCAAAGACACGACCACCAATGATCCTTGTTCCTGTGCAGTATCCAACCCAGCTACTCATTTTACTGAGGAAAACTTACTTTATTAAATTAGAGTAGTGCTTAAAACGGAAAGCTTATCCGACCGCTTTGGAACGAAGAAAATCCCATTCTCAAAACTGATTGATCGAGATACATATATCTTCGGCTTCTTATTTTTTAAGACGCTGATTTCAAGCGGTGGAAGGCAGGCTCTATCGATTTCTTGGCCACGAGCGGTCTCTATGATTGCTGGGATAATGACACTGCCAGGGCACAAACATCACTTTAACACAGCGGCATTTCACAACGAAATCACTGAATTATTGGTTTGGAGAATCGGTTGTAAAGAAATGCAAAAAATGCAACCGTGGCAACGCAGGCTTAGCACAAATCGAATGTAGAAATCAAAGCCACACAGTGGCTGGCTGCAATGCCCATGGATTCAGCTTAACGTCTAGGTCTTCCTAAATGGAAAACGAATAGCTGTTACTTGTTTATAGAGGACTCAGTTGATTTTATGCTACATCTGAGCCCACCTTTATGAAGGTAACAAATGGGGAAAAAACTAAACAAAACGACATGCAAAGCCATCGCGGAATCCCCCACCTTGGTAAAACCATAGGTGGCAAAAATCAAACGGCAACGCATTCATACGGACCAAAAGGCTGTGACGAGTTAGTCTTCCACCGTTACCCAGATGCCCAATATCTAACAAAACGATGGGCATACTGGATCAATTATCCCCAAATCTATAAACCAAGATCTTTCTGAAATACCTATTTTTGGCTAAACGCCTTTTCACACCACAGCCTCTCATTATGGGTTGAACTCATGGGCGTAAATCCGGGGGGGCGTATATACGAAGTGGGAATGAGCTATTGAATCATCAATCCCCCCCACACACACACACTTTTTGTGGAGAGCAAAGAAATAGAGTGGATTGTGAGGAACTTTTCAGACTTAAATGCATTCAATATCATTCAAAAAGGGAAAAAAATTTAAAAAGCCATAAATATGCCATTTTGAATACATACCGTATTACAGATGTACATTAATATCAGGAACAGCGACCTCTGTCTAGAGTCGAATTGTGCCCCCCCCTTACACATTCTTCTGTCATCCCCCACCTTTCCCCATCCCTCGCCCCCATTTACGCCACTGGTTGAACTCAACCCTGGGCGAACCCATAACTGCCCACGACCGCCTGATTGAAATCTTCACAGACACAGATTCACGCCACTGTGAGCAAGACGTGCAAGTCGAAGGGATACAGTGAGATGGAAAGTTGAATGACAACGTCAAGTGCGAGTATTATGTTGAATGGGATCGGTCGATATGCTTGATCACGCGATCTTTGCATGATCGGTGATCTAAGTGCATGATCTGTCGATAATTCCCCCACCATCTAACCGTCTTTCGTCTGTAATTCACGGCAACATTGTGAACGATTGCTTAAAGAGGGTAAAAGGGTAGTGAAGTTGGAGATTTCATGTAGAATCGGCAGTGTCTGGAAGTTTGATATCACAACAATGACCGATTTTAGGTCTGTAGTAAGATGTGTGACACAAATGTGGGGTAACAGCACCTTAAATCAGGCTCTGCACCACCACACTGACTGACAACAGTTAACTCCCGGAAACTCAGTGGTGATGCGATCCGATAAAGTAAAAAACACGAGGAGTCATTACAGATCACAACATTACCTGGCCGTCACAACTGGTCTCATCAACCGACGCGCACGACGGGACGGGCTACACGTGGCCTATTCCCAGTTTCTCTAACATCCTGCATGTTAACTGCTGATAGGCATTGCAGGAGTCAATTTCCAAAGAATTCAGAATTTTATAGGTTTGAAAGTTTTAAGCTGTTCCCTCTTTTATTCTGCCTTTTCCTTATTTTGTTGTATTTGGTAAACGCATAAACTTTTGCGCATGGGAACTACAACAGACAATCGTTTCCCAAGAGATCATTTAGTTCCAGCTTTGTTCAAAATAATTCACAGATTCTCTTGACCCTAACCGAAAAACAATGACTGATGCAGTGTAAGTCTAAATTTCTTCGGTCTTATGAAGAAATCTTTCTTCCAAAATGCGATATGCTTCCAAGCACTGCACAGATCGTCAGGAAATTTGGATTCAAGAGGAAGAACCTTTGGGATTAAGTGCAGTTTAGCGGTTTCAAGGAAACAAGAAAAATAACTTCATCCCAGGGTAGCAGTTCTAAGCTGTGGAATTTACAAACCTGCATGGGTTCCATCTCTAGCTTCGGGCGTAAGGTTTCATGAATTTACTCGCCTGACCCTCTGGTTCAACACAGGTCCATTTCTGTCTCCGGAATGATCAGTGTATCCAATAAGAGGCTAACGTTTGAAGTGTGTTCATTAAATTCCAACACTGACATTACAAGGGAAGAAGCCGAGAAATTGCAAACAGTTCTGTGTCACCGTCACCACGGACCCTCTACTCAAGTCCGTGCCGTCACTGAAGGGGGTGCGTCAGTACAGTAAGAGTCGAACGCTCGGGGTTGCACAGCAATGTCTGGTTTCTCTCACATTCTTCCTGCACTCAAAATATGACTTCTCTTCCACCCACTTACCTTCTCGTCGAGATCCAGACGGGGTGCAACTGGAGCAGTAAGTGTCATAGGTCTGACTCCCATCGAGAGGGATCTTGCAGAATGTAAAATACAGCATGTCAGGATGACAGCATCCAGATAGACCCACAATAGCAAGTCCCGTAACACCATCTCTAAGCTAAATAAAAAGTTAAAGACAATATCCTGCTAAATGTAAAGTTCGGAAATAAGAAGATCACCTCAGGCCAGTGAATTTTTTTTAATCTTTATCTTCTTCGAACTTAAAATGACAAACCATCAAATATTTGCTCGTTGAGTTGGACTGTGAACTTTTATCATTATTTTTGGAGGACACAAACCCAAATCACAAAAAACGATGGTTAACCAAGCCCTTTAAATTGCCAATGGAGCGAGACACGCAAAATTAAATTTGGGGTCAAAAATCTGACCTCCGTTATAAAGGTTATCACAAGAGGTAAATTCTATCCTTATTTCGAACTCGTTAAAAACTCAAGGCATTTCGCCGTCAGCACGGACAAGCAGCATTGGTTACACTTGACTTCGAATGAACCGTAATTCAAGCCATAATTTAGATAAAGAACGAGCACGTGTGTCGCAGCAGCATTTGACACAATTCGTCTCGATATATCAGCCGATATTGCAAGATTGCTTTTCGAACTTGTAAATATTAGTCTCTAAGAGTAGCAAAGCTCCACAGCTGCACCTTTTCGATGAACATTCGATAAAATAAGAGTCAAAATAAACGGGGACAAAAGAAAGTGGTTTATTTAATTTTTCTTCACCCTATACATTTTAACTTAAAGAGTCTACGGTGTAATATGCAAGCATATTATTTCAATTATGGCTGATTAGAAACGATTCAAAACACAAGAAGCTAGACGTGTGGCCCCAATATGTCCAGTAGCTGTGAAAAGCCAACTTTCAATCTACATGTACACGGAAGTAAAATGCCACCAATCTATTTTCGAACACGACATTTTCAAACGAAGCACCTCTCAGTACTATAATAAATACACGCGCTTCACTTTCATCTGGGGCCGCTTTGCCATTCGTGCGTTTTGGTCCGTTGTGTATCCACTACGGAGCGTCAAAAGTGGTCAACCCCATTTTCTCATTTTCTGCTATTAAATTTTAGGGATTTTGGACTTTGCATATAGCATTATCAAAAAACGCAATTTTCAGCCAGCAGAAATTTGGATTTTTCTTTAGCAACTATCGTGGCGCGTCAAAAGTGGACAACTAAAAACTTCAAATTCCCACTGGCCAAATTACTGTCATGCTCCAAAAGTGGACAACCCCATTTTCTGCTAGTAGATTTTCGGGTTTGGGGAATTTGCGTAAAGCAAATTCAAAAACTCACTTTTCGGCTAACAAAAATTGGGAATTTACTTGAAGAAGTCTTCGTAGCGCGTCAAAAGAGGACAACTAAAAACTTCAAATTTCCACTAGCAATTTTTTTATGCTCCCAAAGAGGACAACCCCATTTTCTCCTTTTCGAAGAGGATTTTTCAGATGTTCAGGGTTTTTTTTTTCAGTTATACCACCCCTTTTCATAGAACCCAATTTTCTGCCAGCAGAAATTTGGATTTTACTTTGCCGGCGGCAGGGTAGTCCAAAAGTGGAAAAGTTGAAAACTGAAACCACCGCTATGCTCCCTACGCTCAGAATGGAACGATCTTGGGAAGATGGGCATCCAAAATTAACGGTAGAGGGTCAATGGTCTGACGGATGGCGTTACAGCTTGGAAAAATGTGGATGATTCCTATTGAGCGACTTATAGAAAACGGCCGCCGAAAGCCTAACTGTCCTCTTTGGTACCGCAAACTCTCCAGCACCCGTGCAATTAGAAAGATGGTGGCGGCTTCCCGTCGGACATTTCCGTTTTAAATAACTGAGCACATGATGATGTGTGTCCCCTAAACGATGCTGGCTGTAACAAACCATTTTTTCCTAGTCCAGCAGTATACTTGAATTTGTTGTAGAATGAAAAAAGTTCTGAATTGCAAAACGTCGTGTTAAGAGAAGAAGCTAAGTGCTGTTAACGAATTTCAAAAAGGGCAAAAAAAATAAATAAATGTTCAACATTAAAATGCAACTTGAACTTGTTGATGTTAATATTGACACCCCACAAATTCCAAAACACGTATTCTGCCAATAATTCCAATCACAAAAAAACGGATAGCCACGACGAAAATAAATCTTTCAGCCAGTACACCAGTCGGTCAGTCACTGACATGACATCAAAGATTTAATTTAATATTTATCATTCAAATCTTTGCTCAAGTCATCAATACAAGCGGGCAGTTATAGTGGAGGCCTGGGTCGTTGATATGAAGACAAATGATTCAAAGTGACAATGTGAAGAGATATTAACGCAATGAAAACACAAAGTTTCAGGTGACGTCCCAGAGCAGTCATCAGATACGTGTACTGTGAAATGCATGGACGGTGGATAGTATAACAAATCTTATTTTCAACAAATTCCTTTAAAATAATACTCTCCTCCGATAAATCCCATAAAATTCACATCGTTGACGTGAAGAAATACAAGTTGCATGAAAAAGCAGCAAGGGAATGTCCAAATGACGCCTGATGCCCGTCAACAGACGGCTCCGCACGTCTGCAGTACTACTACAAAAGACCATCACTCTGGCAGCCATTTCGCAACTTTCGTCTACATTATTTTTTTCAGGGTCAGGTGATGCCAATCTTCCGAAGACCGTTCCATTTCAACGTAGGGAGAAAAGTGTCCTTCCAGTTTTTAACTTATCCACTTTTGGACCACCTTGCAATCGTCAAAGTAAAATCCAAATTTCTGTTTGCAGAAAATTGGGTTTTCTGAAAAGGGATGGTGCAACAAAAAACCGAAAATCTTCTGGCAGAAAATGAGAAAAAGGGGTTGCCCTCTTTGGGAGCATCAAATAAAATTTGCTAGTGGAAGTTTGAAGTGTTTAGTTGTCCACTTTTGACGCACTACAAAGACTTCTTACAGTAAAATCCCAATTTTTGTAAGCAGAAAATTGAGTTTTTGAAAATGCTTTACGCAAATTCCCCAAACCCTAAAATCTACGAGCAAAAAAATGAGAAAATGGGGTTATCTACCTTTGGAGCATGACAGTAATTTTGCCAGTGGGAATTAGAAGTTTTAAGTTGTCCACTTTTGACGCGCCACGAGAGTTGTTAAAGTAAAATCCAATTTCTTCTAGTGGAAAATTGCGTTTTTTGAAAATACTTTAGGCAAAGTCCAAAATCCCGAAAATCTACTAGCAGAAAATGGGTCTGTCCACTTTTGACGCTCCATAATCCACATCCGTTTATTTTCTCAATGAACACTCTCGGCAACACGTACAGATTGGAGGCACTCCGAACAAGTGCATGTAACATGGACAGGCGCTTCACGAGCACCACCACTTGACGCGCGTTTGTATGAAAATGGAATTGATGGCTCATGAGTCATGACTTCGACTGATTTCAACCAGAGAAATGGAAGACAAGATTGCATGCGTGAATTCTGAATTACATCACTTACAGCAGAAATTACAGCAGAAAATCAAGATTAAAATTAATTCAATCACTTAATTTTTTTTCGAATGCACTATTTTTCATGCGAATGATACTCTCAGCTTCTTTAACCCTAAAGATCGTATTTGAAGATGTTATCGAATGTTTATTTGTGAGTTCCGCAACAGTGCATCATAGAGTTACATAAGTAATCTCCTAATTTAATATCCTTCACGATCTCGGCTGATCTTGAGGACACAAACATGTGAGCTTTGCACGCAGATTGCACTGACACCAATATTAGTAAGAGATTACTTTTACGTAACCTCCAACATAGCCCAGATAAATTATGCCAAGCCCTTCAGCAGGGCCAGAAGTAGCACATGCTTGTAAACTTGATCTCAGAGCTTCTTACGAGCGTGATGAATTAAAGTGCTTCACGGTATGAAATAATTATAAGTTCTAGGCCTATACTATTTTAAAATGATCCCAGCAATACCTTTTTGTGATCAAGTTCAATCTGAGGTCAATAAAATCGATTTAAACTGAAGGAAAATAAAGGATTAAGGACACAACTGCTATTTTGGGAAAGCTGCATTTACAAAAAGCACAGAGAAAAGAAGTGTTTTTTTTCTGATATAGACTGAGCGATTAGCAGGACAAATCATAGAGAGGACACTGTCGGCCTCCTCATCTACCCAAATAAAGTTAATCAAATGATCAAACTATCAATATGTACGCAAACAAAATCACGAGTTCTGAACAGCTTTTTGTAAACATGGCTACACTTCGACTTTCAGACATCAGGAATAGAATGGTGCAAATTGACAAGACTTCATGCCACTCCTGGGGCTGTCAGGTTAGACTTGGTGGGCAACTTCATTTTTAATGAATTTACCATTGCCGTATGCTTGCAGGAAACGAAACATAGGTCTCGACGACCTTACCTCTTATGAGCACCGAACAGCTTGCCAAAATCAGAATGTTCAGAATCGCCAGGATAGCTCGACTGTGCGTAATAATAAGGTCCTATCTTGTTTTCGGATCGACTGGTTAAGAAATGTAATACGTATAGCTCCTGCCTTTGGTCGTGGTCTTCAAGCGATGTGTACTTCCCAAGAAGCAAGCAGTATTGCATCCACAGGAATAGACAGTTCTTAATGTTGTTCTCAGCTGCAAGAGTTCATCTGATGTCTAGACTCAAGATGCGCTCTATCTCTAAGTGTTCTAGTTCCCTGGCTTCAACCACCCGGTGATGTGCCGACGGCTGCCAGATGACTTATCCGATGCAGCCTTCCCCTCCTTAATCGACGCTGCTGCAAACGCCGAGCGACATGATCTGGGACTATGCAGTGACCATAGAGTTAGATATAATAATCTAACTCTATGGCAGAGACCGAACGGATTGGGCAGCCTGCGCGCGCAATGCACCGAATGGCGCGAAGATGTTTAAACAACGGCTGCTCCTTTAACTTTAGGGAAATATGACCAGTAAAGCCAACTCTCAGCGGAGGCCACAAGGACAAGGAAACAAATCTGAGCACTGGTACTTACAAAATACAAACCAATTAAAGCTTGAGCCGCGTATGGAGGGGCCTTCAAAACTTCAGTGAAATCGAATGGATGAATTTGTATAGTACAATAATAACAAACAGTCGCCAGAGGGGTGAGTCGGAAGGCCAGTGGGTTACCGATATAAATCACAGCTACTTAAGCCCCCAAATGGTATCTTAATCCACCCATGAGCTCGATATTGTGGCGTCTGGTCAAAGTCACGTCTGCGACTGTTCCATGTCATTTTTTTTCGATAATCCCCATAGAAAATTTATCTATTTCTTATTTGTAAATAGAAAAATTACTGGCACAGCGAAATGCTCGAAATATTGAACTTCCGGGCAGTCGAAAATGAAAATCTGCAAATTCCACACAACAAACCTCGATCAATCTCAGCTTGTCCAGTCTATTCTCCATAGTATTTCCAATTACGTTTCCAGACTGAATTATTCAAGGAAGAGCAACAATCCATGCCGATTTCAAGTCAGTCATGGTTGTAAAGTAAGCCCCAGTTATTAAGTCGGCCGAAGAAAGGGTTCAAGTAAAATGCCGCAAGGATGTTTTGCAAAGGGTTCCTGTAAAATGCCCCGAAGAATTATGAAAATTGCCTACCATTATGGCCCTTCCAAGCATGCCGTTCCGGTCTAACCCCTACTTGAACTTTATGTAATCTCCATAAAAAGGAAAGGGCTGCAAAGTCAGTCAGCCCTATATTGAGGACCGATTGGTATGTGGCTGAAGAGCTAGGATAATGCCAAAGCTTCTTTCCTGCTGTTAGTCCAGCAGCCAAATGCCACTTTTTTCCCTGAACCATGTTTTGGAGGATATTTACTATGTTTTGACAGATTTCTGTTCTGTAGACCATGGACAACCGGAATCTGCATGATGAACTTTGATGACGTTTGGACATTTCGAGATAGAAGTGAAAATTTCCCTCATCTATTTTGATCATAAATCCAAGAGATGTGAAACTTTTATAACTATTGGTGGCGCTCTTTGAAACATGTATATTGCAAAATTGCAATTATAGTAAAGATTTCTATACAGAAAACCATTAATTACACAAGTAAAAATTAGAAACCAGTTAATTTGTATGTTGGTGTTGAAAATATTAATTAAAACTATTTATGGATTGATAAAAAGGTTTTTGTAAAATTTATTATTTTGAAAGAGTAACCAAATTGATTGGTCTGGTGCCGTCCGGACTGTGTGTACCAGTACCAGCGAATCGTAAATGGGTCTTTGCACACATGCACACACCCACATATTTATTAACAATGTCAACGTGCATGCTGAAAATTGTATCTTCGCTGATGATGTTTGGTTGGAACTTTGTCGAAGTTTTTACGGTAAATTTTGTATCCCAAATAGACAAAAGTGGTTTGATAAGCAGCAAATATCATTAACAGGTTTCTAATTGCACGCAAAGTTGATACCAGTTTTATCAGGCCTTCTTACGGCTGAGTACTCTATAGCTCGTAAAGGATGATTTCTGTAACTCAGTAAGCTTTGGTTAAATGTTGGAATAAAATTTGGGATAGTGAAGTAATAAGACCAATGTAACAAAACAGTCTTCATTTTCAAATGTAGTTTATTGCTTAAACAAACAAACAAACAAACAAACAGAACCCTGCTTCTTCTATTCAGAGAATTCAATATACCATTTTGTTTTCAGTGAATATTCAATGCATTAACTTTGGGTTGAATTGTTGCCTGCCCCAAATAAATTCCCCGTAACTTCATGGTTCAAGAAACTATCTTAGTCCATGGATGTGTTGTGGTCTTTAGAAAGTTCAGGTTAAATATCAACAAAACTATGACACCGTACCTTTAAATCTGAAAGAGTTGTAAGATTGTTGTCTTTATTCCACTGATAATCTTGATTTCAAGCCATGCTTCTAATATGGTCCTGTCTTTTTTGAGAAATATAGGCTAAGTGTCACTTGTTATTGGACTGAAAATGGCAACATATGGAAACCTTTACTTCATTCAAAGTAATTTTTTAAAAGTATGACCTCCTTTCTCAGAATATGCATATCCATCAAAAGAGGGTTCACCCCATTGGCTGCCGCACTATGTTTACCAAGTTTCCTAATCTTCAGAGATGATTACATTTGGGAAAGGATGTGAATGTCTTTTTATTAAACGTGAGAGCAATTGTGGGATGCGATTATCCCATTGAAAGGTAGCGACTATTCTATATAAATAGGTATGTGAGTCTACACTTTTAAAAACGCTGGGCAAAATGGTATTGGGTAAACTCCTTTTGTGAATTGTTGGTGCATTATTAGTCAACAATTTAGCAAATTTTGGGGTTGGGTAGGCCAAAAAAGTGACCAACGTTGGATAACCTTTCAGGTACAATAGTTGGATAAAAATTCCTTAATTGATAGGTTTTATTTTTACGCTTGTTCTGCCCACCAAGTGTTGGGGAGAAATTCGAGTAACAAACCCAACAGATTAGTATTATTCGATTGAACTGGATGACGGGGCCTAGTTGCTGGGAACTTTTTCATCATGCACACGCGCATTGGTGGTCTAATCTATTATGCATGCACAATATCTGTGGCGCATGGCTAGTGTTGCATACACATCACGACAATGGCGGCGGACCACGACCTCCTACAGTTGTTAGATAAATGGGGTTTGAGCCCCTTGATGGACGTGTTCGTAGGTGAGGATTGTACACTTAACGGATTATCACAATAAAGCTAGAGCGTGTGTGCCTGACTGAAAGCTGATTTAGCACATTTGCTCAATGACATGAATGAGAAAAGGGACATCGGGCTCACTCTTACGGCTGGCGGTGTGCACCTTATGCCTGTGCTGTATATAGGCTAGGCATGAGTGATTGCTGTAGGCCTAGATAGTTAACTGTTTTCCGTCCATACTTATACTCATTCATTGGAGCTTATACACTGATACAAATCAAACGTTTGGGTAGGCCTATCACTATCAGGTCATTTTTTCCTGAAGATAGAAAACATGCAAGCTCCTAATGCTCAACAATTGTGTATTTGATCCCACTTTTCCTTAAAAGTTGAGTAGGCCAGTACTCTGTTGGTTAAATTGTATGTGCTGCCCAATGGATGGGTTATGATAATGCACTTTTACATTCTGTTCATGCAACAAGGGCTGCACTATCCCATGGATTCTCAGATGATACAGTGGTTAAGTTGTCCTTTATTCTCCAAGTGTCCCTGGCTCACAATTGTAGTTTATCAATGAAATGAAAATTTTATAATTCCAATCGATATAATTGGCATAATGCACCTATTCCAGTTTCCACACAGGAAGTGGGTATGTGTCGTCAGATGGTAATACTAATTATTATTTTTTTTCTTTTTAGGATTATTTATTCTTACAGCTGGAAATCCCTCTTCCCCAGATTAAATCATCTTATACAAAATCAAGTCCAAATAAATAGAAGAATATAAATGAATAAGTAAAAGCCTCAATTTGTCTTCAAGCCTACATTCATGAACCATATCCATATGCTGTAATTTACACAGTGATTTGTAAGTTTGTGCTCTTTTCCCTCTTTGTTTACAGATAATGACATCGACATGGTGGCACTTGAGTTATTGACAGAGGCAGACATTGAGTAACTCATTCCCAAAATTGGTTTACGGGTCAAGTTTGTTGACAAATGGAGGAAACATGTGAGTTTGCAGTATTTTATTGTGGATTGGAACATGCTGTAAGGAACTTGTGAATAATGCTGTGCTACAAGTGTTTGAATGAAATCTGTGGTGGTGTCAATAGCTTATTCAAGCATTTGAAATGCATCCATGATGTACATTCTGGTGCTTCAACAGTTCTTGTATGCAAACAAGATGGTTGTCTGGCAACATTCCAACACCTTTCATATATCTGTATTTTCTGCGTTGTACTTCTCACAGAGCAAAAGTCATCTTTGGCCTTACTCATTTTGCCTGCCATCTTTGAGGGGAGCTCCAAGAAGGGAAACTGCTGGGGGTAAAGGCACCAAGAGAGATGTTGTTGGAATGTTCATTGACAGACAGCGGGTAAGTACATGCCACATTTTAAACCAGGAATACTTGCTTCAGATTTCTTCATATCTCTGTTACTTGGGTTTTCTATGAGATTTCTGTATCTGCTCCATGTGTATGGCTTCATCTTTTCTCTTGAACTAGAACGGCAAAGCCCCCCCTGGCTCGCTACTACATATAAATCAAAACTGCTGTATATAGGCCTACTGTTTCTCTTGTTAACCCTGGAAAGAGTGAA
>NW_019091432.1:50799-75074 GCF_001949145.1 Acanthaster planci
ATACCTCAGGATAAACAAAAACATTACATTAACATGCCCCAGTACTTGAAGGAAGTAGATGTGCAAACACACCCCAGCTGTTTGTGCTGTCATTGAGTACTACGAGTCACCTTGAGTCAAGAGAGCATATGTCACCGTAGAGAAACGAGCGATACAACAGTCATCTGTCGTGAAAGCTGTTGATGTGTACTTCAAGGTGCACTTCACTTTGGATTGTAAATACCAACAGCAGTGCAAAAGGGATGGACCTTCTTTGAGAAGTGCATCTATGCACAAAAAGGTGCTACAGCCAGAGAATCTGCTTCGTTGAGAGGCCTACAGGCTTACCTAGCCCATAAAAAAGTCCTGTAAGTAGCAGATGTGGAATTCGCTCATGTACACTTTTCTAATATAAAGTACAAGACGAAATGGAGGTGTTTAAAACTGAAAGTCTTTAAAAGGTGTTGAAGACCAAATTTAAGTTTGTTTTTGGTATTTAAACTGTTAGCAGAAGCTGCGTCATTATTTTGAACAGGACAAGACGAAATGGAGGTGTTTAAAATGAAAGTCTTTAAAAGGTGTTGCAGACCAAATTTAAATTTGTTTTTGGTATTTAAACTGTTAGCAGAAGCTGCGTCATTATTTTGAACATGACAAGACGAAATGGAGGTGTTTAAAATAAAAGTCTTTAAAAGGTGTTAAAGACTAAGTTTAAGTTTGTTTTTGGTAATAAAACTGTTAGCAGAAGCTGCATCAATGTTTCAGTTGCAAGAAGAAAATGTAAATTTTGTAAATTCAAGAAGAGAAGTGTTTGTATGGTGTTGAAGACGAGCAGAAAAAGTAGGGTAGTTCATATTTGGAGTAATTGTGCATGTTTTAGAAGCAGATATGCTGCATTCGTATTCTAAAAGGTGCTGTTTGGAAATTTGTTTTGTTGTATTTGTGAAAACACAAAATGTACCCTTTCTATGTTGCAGTGTACAAGAAGATATTAAGATCTTCGTAATTTTGTTTTCTTCTTTTATATTGAAATATGAAAAAGAGCACATGTTGTTTCTTTTTTTCAGATACAACAAAAAGGAACCGCAATAGCATGATTATTTTGAATGATGCTGTAGAACCTGCTACCAGAGGAGGGACCCCGTTTAAACTTTAAAGGGTTTCTTATTACTGGTAGCAGGTGCTGTTTATTCATTCTAAACATAATGTGCTCTATTAATTTCTGTTTTCTGTACATGCATGTAAAAATACAAATGTAGGAGCTTCACTTGCAAGACAAAATGAGGGCCTCTGTATTGTGGTGAAGACTATATTTTGTCCATTTAAGTTTGCGTTTAAGTTTATGTATACTTATTTTGGTAGCATATCGATGCTGCATTATCATTAAAAACGTGCTGTTTTGGTTCTTTATTGTTGTATGTGTTCGAACACACTACATGCTCTTTTTATGTTTCGATGAACAAGAAAGAAGAAGGTCGTTTTTACAGTGTTAAAGACGAGCAGAAAATGTAGGGCTTTCCTTATTTTAAGTTTGTGTATGTTTTTAAACTTGTAGCAGATGCTGCATTATTGTCTTACAGGATGCTGTTTTAGATTTTGTTTTATGTTGTATTTGTAAAACCACAAGATGTTTCATTTACTTTTCTTTGTTTCAACGTACAGTCATACAGCATGTGTTAATGAAAACAGGAGGGAGAAACATTCCTTTTTTTCTCGAGGCCCTTATTTAATCAACAGTTGGATGAATATTTACTCATTTGATGGTTAGATAGAGCACAGCAATAGCTTTTGAAAGGGATTCGTGCCCAACAAATTGTAAAAGTGAATGAGATCAACCAACAAGTGGTCATACACGGGATGCATTTGCTCAACTATTGTATGACTAGATCCCAATTAATGAGGACTCGTTTCAAATTGTGCCCAGTTATGAGGAAACAAGTTACCAACAGTTGTGCAACTCANCCCAACGACCGTTGGACAAAACTTTCCCAATAGATGTACATGTTGACTTTTGAACCCACGTTGGGTAATAAGTTGGGCATTTATTTGTCCAATTTTCTAACAGTGTATATAGTGGATAAAAATAATCAGCACTTTTTCGTACGATAACAGGCTGCGTCTCTATTGTGAGAAAAGCAAATCTATCGCCCTATTCGATTCTAAATGAAAACAAGAACCGATTTTCCCTAATTTTGACCGACTCAGTAACTTGTCGAGATGAATTGGGCTTGGCCACTTGCGGCCTTAATGCGCGTGATCCCCTGATAGACGGGCCGTGCTGCGCCCTTGTCTGACGGCATCAAGCGGTAGTAGGGCTGAAAGAACGCAGTTTGACGCCCAGGGTTTGGGAACGATCGGTGAATGCCCCCCAAACGTACTAGAGTAGCGGTATAACCATAGAGCAAGGACACATCACCATTAGTCGCTCGTATTTATCAATTCAAGAATTAAATAGTCTTTTAAGTGACTCTGGATAAGAATGGATAAGAACGGAGGTAATTGTGTTCCCATTCATTAAATTAATTTTTCTCCATTTTGCATGGGAAGAATCACGAAGTACACTCCAAGTAAAGAAAGACCTCCCCCTCTTAGTACCAGTAAGCAAAGCTTTCGTGGACGTAAGCGTCTCCCAGTACTTAATGAAGCAAGAAAAATCAGGGTCAGTCATTCCATGGAGGAATAAAACCTCCATGGTCATTCAAACGAGCCTTGTGAAATCCCCAGGCTATTGCTTAATTGAGCTAGCTTTTGGGAGGTCAGTCAGGTGACACACAAACTCGGTATAGCATGTTTAGTACAGTTTCCAAACACTCGATCAAAGGCAAAAGTTCTCCATCTCGGGGCATTCGCCGGCTCCCCATAAACTGTTGGTGTTTGTATTACTTCGTGGCAGTGTCCTTAGCCTCCCTGCCATGAAAAGGACATTTGTTTTGCTCAAAGGATCAACAGTCTGATCCAAGAACGGTGTTTTTCATTAGTTTGACCTCCCGCACAGGTCGAATGAGACTAGTGTTTATCGAGTTTATCCACCATGAAGGAAGGAAGAAAGACGTGCTCCAATTATGCTCCAACAACGTTTTTAAAATCAACTAGTAACTGGTGCTCCGTGACGCAAGCACAGCAACTTCAAAGAAGTTGTCAGCACCCGAGACAGAAACAGGATTGCGGATATGACAATGAAAATAATCAATAGATGGCTAAATAAAGTGCCCCAACAAGGAATAAGAAAATGAACTATATTCGATCAAATCTGTTCAGGGCTGCTGTGTAACTTGTATAACACGTCCTCTGAAGACTCTTTCCGAGTTCTTCACATTTTAATGTTCAAGAACCATTTTCGACATACAATCTCTTTTAGAGGACAATGAACCCTAAAATGAGGGGAAAGAGTCTAAAATGCGGTTGGGGTAAGTACACTTAATGAGGTGGCAATTACTAGCACAATTATGGCAATGATCAGTTATAACGTAGAAGCTACCGTGAAGCCTGACCCGGCTGCATAACCAATTCTGTAGTCCACAATATTGAGGTCAATACATTGAGCTTCTTTCACCCGTGCTGAGTAACATTATCACACTCCGGATTAAGTACGAAATTGACAGCTTAAAACCTGAATTATAGAGGATCAGAAGTTTGTGGAGAAATTAAAAGATCAGGGATTTACGAATGAAGGGAAATCTATGGTAAACTTGAGTAAAAACAGAAAGATGGGATGTCATGCTTCAGCAAAATCTATCATCCGTAAAGATTTCACTAAATGCGTTAATTTGGAACATAAATTGGGATTTAAACATTTTAGTCAAATAATGGGAGGTTGAAAGTAGGAAATTTGGTTGCAGGAGTTGGAACTGATTTGTATCTTCAAGGACAACATCTGTTCAGTTCCATTATGGAATGTTTATGGTGGTTGCTGGGCGCGAAGCCTTTAGGGCCTTGTCAGGAATATGAGGATAGGCCAACGATGATGACCTGGCCTCTTGCTGGTTCCGTGCAGTACTACACTTTGGCTTCTATATATCTGTTAAGTTAAGCGATCCGATCTTTTTCGCATAATTGGTAGTAATGATCGACAACATCCTGTTGTGAAGTTCACTGGTGTTAAGGGAGGAGCGCGTTGCCATTTAAAACGACTAATACACGCTATCGAAGATAAATTATCACCAAACACCTGCATACACCAAGGGAGAAGCGTCTGCATCCGCAGCCCAGGCTTCCCGATCTGACCGTTGATAGATTAACGGGCATATTCCTCAAGTATCCATTCCTGAAGTCAGTTCTGTTGGCCTTGACTTTGAATGCTGTGGTGCCCCAGAAGTCTGTACGTCCCACAGCATTCCAAACGAAAATTTTTGTGCCTCTTCTTTCACATTTATTTCGACAAAAATTTAGTTCGGCCTTGGTAGATGGTTAGAATTTGCAAACAGCTGTTGACGAAAGCCGTATCAACATCAAATAATGCACTAAAAATAAATAGGTCTTGGCTTTGAAGTCCACGTGAGTACCCAGTCCATAACGAGAGGCGCTTTGATGGTCACGCAGTTTCACATCGGCTCAGATTAAGGCAATGTGACATGAATTTGAGCAGTGAACCTCCAATTTTATGGATCTGAGGGGAACAACCCCTTTTATTTTGCTAAAGCGTTAATTTGCCTTGTTAGGGATTGAACGTGCATTTATTTTTTAAACTAGATTTGGGGTAAGATCTAACGATTCAGTCACTGTTATCTCTGCAACTGATCCAGGGTTTAGCTCGCATGGGGACTGATATTTTGTAAAATATACCGGAGCGAAGAGCAACAGATGCGGACCACAAAGGGCGCAGATGTCGTCAATAAATTTGGTCACAATCGCTTGGGGACGATAAAAGTGAGCAGGATCAGAGAGTGAACTTGAGAAATTGAGGGATGATCACTGCCACTTGTGCTTTACTCGCAGTTTACAATAAACACAGAGGAGCTGCTGACTATTGGGAGGAAGCCCAGGGAAAAAAAGGTTTCAAGTGACTGATTTTAGGTTCTCAAGACCTGTGGCTATTTCTTGGAAAAGATACGGATTAAAGACTTAAGTCATTAAGACAAGGACAGTGAGGGCTCGCATGATTTCCATTCGCTTCATTCCTGGAGATTAAATACATTAGTTTCAGTTACGGTTCTACCTTTCCAGATGTTGTTTTTGCCTTCTACAATACTGTGTTGATTTTTAATGTCAAAATAATCAAGCTATGGACTGCACAAAATATTTAGTGAAATGAAAACAACGCTTATGTTGTCTTAGCTGCTCGTGCCAGTTTCGGAGAGATTGTTTATGTCAAGTGGATTTCATTGAATGCACTGCGTCACATTTTTGAGCAAACAACTTTACACCATGTGTAGTTCATGATTGCGACAACCAAAGGAATAATAAAGTTAATATTTTCTGACACAGGTGCCCTTGGATCACCTGTTCCCAGTGTTCTGACAGTTGTTGAACTGCATGCCAGGGAAAACACACCCGCTGCGCCGTAAAGCCATTAAATATTTCTGTAAATCGGAGAGCAGTCGGATCTAGCACTCCGCCAACTGAATACCTGTGTCTCGCCAGCTTCCCCTGCAAAGCGAGTAAAGCGCTTAATCGGACCGGAACGAGTCTTCGCTGTTCCAACCAGCGGGGATACATTCCGGAAAACGTCAGAAGGAAAATATACTTTGTGCGTCGTCAAAGGTTTTTTCGCCTGTATACTTGAGGCCCGTATAGAATGAAAAATGTTCATTACAAAACGAGAACACTGTCATCCCCGTTGTCCAAGTTTTATATATTTGTCGTAGCGGTTGATGTCTTCCCATCAAGCAGACGTATGTTCATATTTTACCAGCAACACAAAGGTTGCCCTTCACTACTAGATTTTTTACGGATCGATATTACAGCCGACTCTTCAGAAGTTGTTGGTGCCAAATTGAACATTGCACCAGTTGCAAAATGCTGTCATCATTCAGTATGCCTACACAGTCCAATGACAGCTAGCGTATGTGGGCATTGCTAATGGCAAACGGAGGGGGTCATCCACTGCTCTATACCTATTTTCTTTTGCTGTCAGCTTATCCCGACAAAATAGACCTATAATTTGAACTAAATATTAGCCGGGAGTATTACAGACCGATCGGCTTTATGCACACAGTATGAAGCCAGACAGCTTGATTAAAGGGTAGCACAAATTGAAAACATTTAGTTCACGTAAAGTATTTCAAAATAGCAATAAATACGTAACCATTTCAAAAAATCGCATATTTAATGTTTACCCTATTAATTGTGACCCCAAAGTCAATAAAAAGATCCTGCGTTTCTCCGCCCACACAAAAAAAATCCCTTTTGACGGTTCGCGCTCCCAGGCTCATTGGATGACGTCATCGCCAGCATGATCACACTGTCTCAGTTCAAGAAATACACGGGGACTGTGTATTTTAATTTCTATCTGGGACTGAGACAGCCACATCGAACACAACGTGGTCTTTTGCAAGCGTGCGATACCGTACGTACTGTGCGCTATGTACATGTACGTGTACACTACATGTCAGCGTTCTGGCGATGACGTCATCCGATCAGCCTGGGAGCACGAATGGCCAAAAGGGGATTTTTGTGGGCGGGGAAACGCAGGACCTTCTTATTCATTTTGGGGTCACAATTAATGGGATAAACATTAAATTTATGATTTTTTGAGGTGGTTACGTATTTATTACTATTTTTAAATACTTCACGTGAACTAAATGTTTTCAATTTCTGTTATCATTTAAAACTGTATCCTCCGCTGAGTCGAACTGTTTATTTCAACTGGTCACTGTGATCAATGATCTGATACATTTACCACTATTATCTCTTTGACATATCCTTCGAAATTGGCAGTCTGGTGCCACGACAGGTTCTGTCTCCCGACCCTATACTTCGACCGCAGAGTCGTTCGTTTAAGACTAAAAATTATAGGCCTATCGTCAAGTGTTTTTTCTTCAAAATAAGACGATTTGAAGAATGAAGTTGGTTTATGTCACACTGCTCAGAACGGGATAGATCAAAATACATCAGTAACTATAGGGCTACATTAAACTTGATTCGGCAATGTTAAGGCAAAATAAGAAGGAATTGTGTTAAGGTCGAATTTCTGCTGAAACGGATTGCATTGGTTGCTCATAGCATGTAGGTGACGATGTGTTATTCAAGATGAGACATGAACGTACTCATGTGGGAAATGGCACTCTGAGATAACACTTTCACTCGAAATGCCTCAAAGCTCCTGGGAACTAGCAAGACGAGAAGGAGGGAGGTGTTCACTGAGGGAGGCGTGAGGCAGTATACAGACTACAGTGAGGGGAAAGCGCCCCGTAGTCCGGCCGGAAATCAGCGTGGATTTCCGATGAACGGCTAGGTCTTGTCATGGATATTAATCTAAATCACAGCAGAAGTCCTCGGGGAAATTGCATGACGGGCTAAACAAGACGGATCCTGGCTATAAAGATTTCCAGATTATGTGGCTTCTTTCCATAAATTGTCTTACGAGTTAAAAGGCAACTGAAGCGGTATTTAACACTTAGGCAGATGATACCTTGACCTTTGAAGTTTAACAAGAGCCATGATATGAGAACTTTACGCGTGCTCTTTTACAGTTGTCTTGGTGTATGTGTCTTCAAGTTCAGTTTAATACAAACCATGTTTCAAACTGACAGAGCACTTTCAGCAGGGGATCAACTGCACTGCGTCGACACGACCACCATTGTACGCCGTACGTGTACACGTAACGTAAGTGGTGTCATACGGTATGTTAAGGGGTTGACGGGTCGTTACCAAAAACAAATAAATCAATTCAGAAAATCACAAACCCTATCTGCCCCTGATACAGACGAGAAAATTCGTACAATCGGTGGCCTTTCTCTGTAACAGCTTCCCGGGCGGGGAGCAAGGTTAGCATTTACACAAGGGAATTACACGTCTCTTACATAGCAGGGACTGGCAATACTCTTTGGTTTTGTTCTTTACGGTCATGCCTACTTCACCGTGACTCCTGTGGGTCTTGGGGTAGTTTAAAACAAGCTGCATAATGATTTATCTCGGACTGTTTCCGTTTTAAGCCCCATGTAGCTTTCCAGTGACGTGTTCCCGAGTCCATACAGTGATTGATCAAACCTATTTCTGGACGGGAGTTCTTAACGTACCCCTAAATTGCAGAACTGAACCAATATCGTTAACACTTTTGTTTATCCACATTGATGCAGAACGTCTACATATTTCCCAGTTGCATGCGCAATAGTCGGTATTAATTCTATTTCTTATTTGCACTTTTTCACAGGGGTTCCACATTATTTATGGCTCTTTCCTTACGTTATTCCAGGGCTCAAGGCGACTTTGATTAGTTAGACGCCTGATCAATTGTGACAGCGGTCTCCTGTGAATTTATTAAATCAAAAACAAAATCGGAACATCGATTGGTCGTTGTGCAACAACTTCAAAACACTGTAGACTGGTGGACATTACACATGACAGGATGGGATCATTAAAAGACTTCGCGGCAGCTGCTTTAAGATTGGGTTATTTCCACCTGTGGCGGAACAGGGGGGGCTTTTCCCCCACCTTCGAAAAGTTAGTTACTCCCCACCACACACACACTCACTTTATAGGCCTATGAGCCGTTGGAGGTACCGTACATTGCAACTTTATAATTGTATTCTTCAGTCTAATGGCTGGGGCTTGTCCCCCCCCCACTTTTAAAACCGTTCCGCTGCCGTTGGTTTTTTCTCATTCAAGGTATAATTTTTTTTAGAGCAAGGGTATGCGTGGGGTGTTGATAATGTTTCATGTTGATGGCATGGCGACACCAGAACCTCTAAAATAGGAACTCATATGGAGAGACAGTGTGGTTGCGTTACTTTAAACGGCGGAAGTCTGTGCCCCCGATTTTGAAATGTACCCAATCCAGCGGTGTAGCCAGCTTTTGGTGTCGGGGAGGGGGGGGAATTCAAATGTGAATGCGGCTTCATGCTCAAGCAAAAGATTTTTTGGGGGGGAGAAAAAAATATCAAAAACCTTACTCATGGTCCCGACGTCCTTGCTCTTTTTTCGTGGTGTTATTTTTGTAACGTTTTGGTGCTAATATTTGTTAAATAAATATGCTGATTGTACTACAGAAGGGAGAAAAAGTGAGGCAAAAAATCTGTCGGGGGCACTTTGCCCCCTGTCCCACCCCTTCCGCTGGCTACGCCACAGACCCAATCTGTGTGCAAGTCGCACCTTTTATTTAGGGAACGATCAATCGATATAGAAGAACGATTGATCGATGTAGGGGAACGATCGATCGATTAAGGGGGAATGATCGATGTGTTGCCTCCAATTGCAAGTTTTTGCCTCTTTGGCGTTTCATAGTCCCTGGGTGTCCCTCAGGGATATCACTCAAGTTGCTACTAGCCGGACAGAGAAGAGTTACACACCAAACCCCGTTAATAGAGCCTGAAAGTAAGAGGTCATATTTTTCGAAGCCCTTTGTCCAAGTTGGATTTTTAAAGAAGAAACTGAACGAAAAAATATTACAAATTATAAAATCTTTGCACGTGAATTTTCCTGTCCAAGGGTTCCGGAAGCGCGCCATCAGGGGTAAACTTTCAGGCTCTATTTGCCACACTTATCAGACGGCGGGCACACCCTTTAACTCTTTCTACACGCTGGGGATTTAGAAACTTAACGCCCTCGGCGACCGGACTACTTCAGAAAATTTAGCTGATACAAAATCTGACTTGCCCTGCTTTAAAATATGAGCCTTGTCTATCATGCATGCAAAGTGATAGAGGCAAGCAAGAGGAAAGCAGGCCTAGGATTGCCTATGATTTCCAAGTTGAAAACAAACTAATGCAAACATTTTAGCAACTAAACAAAATCCCCGGTAAAAGCTGCATTTTACACCAATAACTTGGTGATGCAAAAGACACAACATGGAATACAATTCATGTACTACTTTATTCTCAATTTGAGGACTTTGCGGTGAGTCGTAAATCAGCGTCTTTTCTAAAAAAAAATGACTAAAGGAAATCTGACATTTTCCCCGCGGTTCATGTGATATAGGCAGCTGCTCGGTCCTATTTATCACAGGAAAGCACACCCGCTGGCTGCAACATCCCACACCCATGGCAAGTATCCCTTTAAAGTGTCTCGAGACCCAGACAGTTCACAACTGCATCAATGATTCTAATGGCATTGGGGGGGCTGTTTGTTTCACATGGATCCAAATCTTGATCCGTAACCGTCGTCGGTTCACTGACACCACAACTAGCGTAAGGGCTGGAGCGAACCAGCGTTGGGACCACTGGTCGAGATGCGAACCCGAATGAAACAAACAGACCACAAGAGATTAATTTCAAGAGAACAGCGAATGGTGGGCGCAGTTACGCAGTTACGTGAAATGAAATGAACAATTAACCGAATCAAGGCAATCGTCCAACGGCATGTACCAGTGACGGCAACAGTACCAAGGTCGAATCCCCCCAAAAGAAAAACACTCAGTAAAAGCTTCGACAAATTCTACACTCATGGCCTACTCAAATTTACGCAATCAGGTCGAAGCAAATTGCTACTGAGGCTGCAACCGACCAGCTTGCATTTTGACGATATAAGTAATAATTAAAAAGTGCCCATCACCCTCCCTATGTTAACTCAAAGGGGTTACTCGCATCTGGAGGACGAAGTTGCGTCCTGATTTTGTAAGCACTTGATCCTCGCAGGATACCCTCAGAAGCATCAGTGATTGTGGTAGCACTACTGTGAACAGCAGACTGGGGATAGCTTACGACTGGTGTCTTCATTCGAAGTCTCCGCTGAATGAATGATGGCCAGTGGCAAGCCAGTTACTGAAAGAGCCGCCGCGGGATTCCCGAGAACAAACGTCGTTGTACCGATCTGAGACACTTAGTAAAGTTATACTCCAAAACGTGACTCGCTTACCTTAAAATTTTAGTAGTTGTATAACTTGCTGTTTCTATGTTGCACAGGCCTACATGAAGGCGGCCGGCAATACTTCATTTTACCATTGAGGAATAAAAACGTCCTCCATGATTTTACCCATCACGGTGGTCGGCTTCGAGCTCGCCTCTCACAAACAAGTGCAGGGGATACCCTAGTCTGTAGTCTGGTCAATACTTCCCGGACAAAACGAGCCGTATCTCATGGCCCCTTCACCATTCCAAATTTAACCTCGACGTCAAACAACCCCCCCCCCTCACTTGCAGAGGGGCTTCACTTCCTGCCCACAAACTGGCCTGCACCTCGGTGATACACTCCCGGGGCCACGGGGCCCCCAGACCCAGAAACATGCATCTCTCTATATATATATATCGCTCAGTTTGAAAAAAAAATAGGCGGAGAATAAGATCAACCGCGCTGGCTTCCCTCGCGAGAAAACTAAAGGGGAAATTACAGAATTACCGGACTCAACTCTACAGGCTCAAGCCGACCGGAGAGCTCTAACCAAAACAAATTTCTCGGTCCGTGCTAGTGTCGACAAGCTACGATGCAGCCGAGAACACAATTGTTCCAGCAATGATCTTCGGAAGTTCCAGCAAAGGAATCACCTGACATTCCATTTTGTTTCAACCCCCAAACAATATTCCATTTCCATCTTTGCAAATGTCAACCGACAAGCCCTCACTGACGCATCAGTTTTTGAGTACAAAAACTAATTACGTGTCTGAAAAACGACAGCCGTTCAAAAGACGATTGACAAAAAAATGTTGCACAGCATTTCACAATGTACATTCAACTTCAAGGAAGATTCTCCTTCTAGATAGATATAGTGAACCCCTCCCCCAAAGGGAGACAAAATCACAAAAAAATGTACTCAATGTCAACCCCTACTTCAACCAAGACACGTGCCAAATTACAGCAAGATGAGCAAAAATACCTTCCAGCTATTACCAATTATTCCAGGGAACAAAGATTCAGCAGAAAACATCTTCACTTGTGCTCGTCGTGATTGGCGCAAATCACCACTCCACAAAGGATTCGTCCTTTGGGATTTTAGGACTGCATGCCATCTTAGAAAGAGATTGAAAATGAATTGAACCGTTTGCAAATAATATGCAGAGATACTGGGGGTGTTACTCCCCGCTATTTCTCAGACATTTGGGGGAAAAATTTAACTCAGCTAACAATTTTAAAAACTCTTGAAAACGATGCCTTGTTTAAAACGTCACTATTATAGCAATCTTCGAAACAGTCGTTAAAAACTAAATGATAAACCTCACTCAGGAGAGTGTGTAATTATTAATTCGTAATAGATATCTGTTTCTTGTGAACTCGCCTGTCTTAAACACGCTCGAGAATTAAGGCCCTTCATATCAATATGAGTGAATGATATAAATGGAACGTAGCCATGGCTTCAGCTCGAAGGATGTCAGGTTTCCTTGAGTTATTGAAGCCAACAGGAACCCTATTGTCAAATTTAAGCCAAGGAATCAAACCACCGGAATGGACAAGGTTTAAGACATCTGATTCGTGGGTGTTTATCTAGCTGAGGAAGCAAAACAGGCTCTGAAGACATAATGGATTCTTTTTCTTTTGTCTCATTTTTTAATCGCCCCATGAATGACATTCATGTTGAGTAATAATGTTTGCACATCCCCATTGCTCCTGAGAGTTAGTTGGAGGCTGAATACAATACTTAAAGAACAACAGATGTCGACAGAAATGATGTCTTTCAAAAAAGGAAACATGACTTACATTGGAACGTTGTTGCTCGTCGACAAGTGAACCCGTTGCAATCCTCAACCGGCCAAATCACGGTTATCCGCCCCGAGCGTTGCCTCATTTATAGATGCTGTAGATTTACCCACTACTATGAGTCTCTCTTGCCCCTGGACCACCAGTGTGCGCCCTACATAGCCCCCTGTAGTCCACAAATGGGGCCACCCAGGCAGGGGTACACCACTGGCATAGCAGATTGGGTACGTGAAGCTCAGGGGTGCAGAGACCCATGCGAACTGGAAGGCGGTGTGTGTCAGTGGTGACTTGCAACGTCACCAGTCCACTAACATATAGAAGGACATGTCAAATCTTGAATTTGTGGCTTAACAGTATGCAAATTTAACAAGACATCACTCGCTTGTTTTGATTGGCAAGGAAGTGGAAGTGTCTTCTACTTTTTCAAGTTAATACTAAAAAACTGCCGGTTAAATTTAAGCTTCCGAAATCTTAGTATACGCGATGGTGAAAATACCTGGTTCTGTTGATTAAAAACAAACCATAGGCCTATGGGCGTGATTCCAATAATCTGTCATCGTAAATTATAAATATAAACTAATAATATGCAGTACAAAAGAAAGCTTCAGTCTGGAATAAGAAAGGAAACGAAAAAATACACGGCCTAGCAACTGAAACTCCAAACACTTGAGTCGTTCTAGAACAGGTTGGGGACACATTTCTACATGGAAGGACCCAGGCTTTCGGAAGGGCGGCACCATGCAAACAGTCTGGTATGATGTTGTGATGGAATTCGTGCGTTTCAGTTTTTCCGTGCCCAAGTGGACCCGATCACTTGCAAATCAAATGGCTTACGTGACACTTCACTAGTGCATATTGCAAAAATTGTGTAAATATTTCGAAACGTTGCTCCTGGAAATGATGTACGTTTAATTTATCCTGAAAAAGAGTGCCCGACTTAATGTATGGAGGGCCTAGTGGGACTCCTTTACTGTACATATTACTCAGCCGTAACCCATCAAAAACACATTAAAATTACGCAGTAGCAGGATTCCAGGCGATTAAGCAAGTTTGGCAGCTTTTGGACACTGTTTTATAACCAAAAACACTTTTTATATTGCCGACTCGCAGCTCTAACGCGGAGACTTTTTGGCCTAAGACTAGGTGACCATAACAGGTCATAGTCTGATTAAAGTAATGGGCTAAATGAAAATTACCCTGTCATTTGTGACTCCGGCTCATTTCCGCAGACCATATGCCTTCCTGAACTGAAGTCACTGTAGACTTTGTCAGGGTGGCATGTATGTACAAATCACGTTTGTTGCTAAATAACGCGATCTTTTCAGCGCTTAACGGATAACCCTGTGACGAATTGTTTTCCCACCTCAGTAGTTAAATTGACTGCAGCACTAATACTAATTTTGTAAGCGTGACTGGCAACGAAAGATCTCAGACAACTGCACAGAGCAGATTAGCAGCCTGACTCTTGCGGTATTGTCATTCACCACCGTGACGTTCCGGCAATGTTGGGATTACTTCACAACGTCAGGCCCTGCAGTGCTCACTCTACTTCTTGAATACACCCATCAAATTTTTGCACATGGCGCTAGCGTTACCCACTTGACAAATGACAATAACCAAGAGGCATTTTTTTTCGTCCATAAAATTCATTTTAAAAAAACCTAAGTTCCCATGTATCTTTTAATGTGAATGGCGACAAGTAGACTGGAATTCCACTCCTCCCCATTCCTCAATCAATTTTACATAGTCCCCATGTAGTAGTATTCATCAGTAATCGTCAAGTCCTGTATCAGTCCGTCTATCCATGTTCGAACGGATTATTGAAATTAACGCAAAGTATGTATCACTATGTTCTCCCAGCCAATCGTTCTCTCCAGGCAAGTCTTCGTTAAGTGAAGGTCGATGGAGGGGTGTCGATAACATTTGCTCCACAATCAAGGGGGGTGCATTTTGGCAAAGAACAGGGTTTCAGCCAAGGACAGGCAACATCTCTCTGACATGGGGGAGGGGAGGAGATGGGGCGTACTGATTCGACGATTGACAAGTGCATTAGTAAGCAGAAACATGACTCCGGGGAGGATGCCCGAAGCACCAGAGATAGGGGTTAAAGCCTGCCGGCAAACGAAAATTTCCCCCCGTCCAGAAGACAGGTGTCAACGTCCATTAGCAGGGGCGTGTTAAAACCCAAACACGCACACCTGAGATAATCACAGGTTAATACGGGCCTAATGGGTAGAGTAAACAGCCCCTGCCCAGATCGTCAATCACAAACAACACCCTCGTAACTCACTGAAAAGTCTGTACTTGTTTTCCTTTGAGGCGACACCAGGGCCACCTGTTCAAACGCTGTCAGTGGCGAACTGTTTGATTTCCACCGACATTTCTGGCACAAAATTAACAGCCCGTGACACTTTTATGTCTTCAAATTATAATGAAGAGGGCGCCCTTCAAATTGGATGATAGTTTATTGAATTCACTGCAAGGGATGTTGATCGCATGATGGTCAATATTACAGTGATATACACTAAAGTCATTGAGAGCCGGTTATGAGGTTTGTGACAGTGACAGTGGACAAAATATGTTTTGAGGTAATGGAGCTAGGTTTACACTAGGCTTATATCACCAGCGGCCACGGCAATCACGTTTGCCCGAAACGTAGTGCGCGGTGGGATTTTGGCATTTTTTTCTCCGTAGTCAAGTTTTGTTAAGTCCTGCTAAGTTTTCTTATTGTCTGTTGTACTCTCCATACAAATCATGTTCGGATTGCTTAATAAGCCATTGTAAAGTCCGTACATTTCTGAAGGTGATAGCCTGAGGGCTGCTGAAGTGCCTTCAGTTGATTTCTCGAAAGTAGTTTTTTATCATGTTGCATGAAGTTGCCCTGCTTGGCCTGGTTTCTATACTCCCTCCCAGACCGCTGCATGGCACCAGGCCTGTAAACCGCCACAAATCAGTGTGGACGCTCCGTGATTGAACGCGACGAAACGGCTATCGTACATCCTAGCTTGCCAAGAGAACAGTGACAAAACGTGGCAGAATGTGACAAAACTTGAAAGGACCGTGAGATTCCGGGGAGTGCACATGCTTCCCGTCCCACTACGGACCGTCTCCAAGTTTTGTTACAGCCTGTCACATACGTACTGTCACGTTTTGTTGCGTTCACCCCATGTTACTACTGCCTACTAGGTTTCTCATCTGCACCGTGACTGACGTGGCAAAATTTTTGGCAGTTCAAAAATCTGGCCCAGCATCCACGGCAATCACGAACTGTCACGTTTGCCCATCCCGTTCCCCTGCGTTGTCTCACGTCCATCCCATTTTGTCCACAGTGGCTAGAAACGTGATAATTGTAGCTGCTGGGAACAAAGTGTAAACCTAGCTTGAGGAATTACAAAAGATGTTGACTATGATTTTCACCAGTGATGTGGTGCATCGATGCTGAATCTTAATTGACCTATAAATACTGCCTTAATGCTCGATTTGTGGAACTGTGGCCTTAGCCTGAAGGTTTGAGGTGCAAAAGCTTTGAGGATTAATGCCATGCAAGTCCAATCGGCTTGAATTTTCCAGGTAGATTTGTTCGATTTTTTCTGTTATGCAAACCTAACTTGGTGCCACCTGCCTGCAAAGTGTATTATCTAATTTAATCATGTTTTACCATGCATGGTCGAGGAAATATACCTTAGATTTGTAAAGTTTCATTTGTCATGTTTACAGCATCTCATTTTGTTACCATGAGAGGTCTAATACATCCCTCCTCCCAAAAAGGTATAATAATTTTCTACATGGCCAGGGTTTTGCATTATACCGGGGTACGGTACCGGCGGGGAACATCATCTGAACTGTTCTGTAGCCTGTTGATAGTACTCTGAGTATACTGCCCACAGGAACTGATATTATGCTAATTAGAAAGTCAAATTAATTAAGGGTCACTTTCTACATGGGCTGATCCGTGAGCAAGTCATATATTGTACTTGTCACTCACCACTGGACTTTAAAGATCACTTAAATAAATAATGGTAGGCTGGAACTGAATGCTTGTCTGCTTAGCGATGATTAGGATTCATGCAATTCGTCGTGTTATGACACGTTTCGTGTTAGGCCCGGTTGAGGGCCAAAGCCTTTGCTCCAACACTGATTTTTCAAACAAATTCTTACAATTACAAAAGTCAATGTAGCCCGAAAACAGTAAGACCTAGCATTACAGAAAGGTACAAAAATTTAATCATTTCTTTCGGAAACAAACAAAAACAAAAACAACTGACATGACCTAGAATGCAAAAATCTGAAGTTAAGGGGCCCCAACGTTGCGATGGTAGCACAATCTTTCTCAAAGTATAGGCCTCTCACTTTCTGGACAGCTAAATGATATCGCCTGGTGTATTTTTTGTTTGAAACAACGGGAACTTTCACAAGCCAATGTTGGTGCAGTGACAACATTGCAACGATCATGGTCCGACTCAAATAACTTCTGCCAAGAGTAATATATATACACATGCTTACAGGAAGTGGCTACAGAGGTTAACCAGTGACTGTTTGTTTCCAGCCACAGCCATAACTTTCAAATCCTGCCATGTTTGATGGTTACGGCGGTGAAAAACCATTGGTGAAAACACTCGTAGTTACGCTTAGAGTACACGCGCGTGTAACAGCGCCCGCTTTTGACGCTAATCCGCGAATCTGTTTACGAAAAAAAATTCCCTCCACGTAGCCGCTCCTCTCACAAGAAATGACTGAACTGCATTATCAGGTCGACTTGTGTCACCATTTCCCAAGATGGTACCTAAAATATTTGACAGTTCGGGACTCTAATTGGATGTTGACAATGACAGAAATTCTACAGACTTATGGAGCAAGAAGGTATTAAAGGTCACGTGGCCAGCTTCAGGAACTCTCACGCGGCCTTCCCTATCACGGTCTGTAACTTTTGGGAGAAAATGCTCATACATGTACCAGAATTATATCTTTGTGTTCTTCAGATAATATTGTGGGAAAGTCGGCACCCAGAGTTGCATGAGTTTAAAAAATCATTAGCGACCTTTAACTTCAAGCATCATCATTCACAGGTTTCTTTGTTCACACAAGTTTGTTTAATTTTCACTGCATATACTTAGCCTACGTGAGAGCGAGAATGTAAAGAGTCTGCTCACGTCACCGAGAGTCGTGTTTTTCCTACAAGTGGCTGCTAAAGCTATGGTTGGCCGTCGGTACAGAATCAAAAGATTAATTCAGTGTTAAAAATCCAACGTAACTATCAGAACACCAGCTGCCGATGATCATACACGTACTACTAAATTCTAAATGAAAATACAACCCTATTTAAAATCAACGAGACAAAATGTCCGTTTTGAACGAATTGGAGGCAAAATTTTAAACCAACTTGGACCTAAACGGTCATATTTCTGCATACAAATCAAAGGCAAAAACAATGAGAGTGGCCAATAACGTTGCAAAGATTAAACCTACCTACAGTTGATTGGTTTTACATTTAGTCTTGCTGTTGACTGTTGACTGATACTGTTCTTGTCAGTAAAGGTTGATTGGACTAAAATGTTCTGTAAATGCTGATCATTCCTTTAAGTTTTCTTGATTGTAAGCTGCTAAAGGTATTTTTGCTCTCTTGTTTATTTGTCAGGTTTTTACCTCAAAAGTACCATTAAATAATTCCACCTGCGTACGAGTGTATTATCATCATGTATATATTACCAATGTTTTTAAGAAATGAAAAGTCAATTTTCGGCAGGACATTGTCCTTCGGGTCACGCAGTTTTTATGTTTCAATATTTTACAAAAGCCATTAATTGAAAATGACCTTTAAAGGCGTATATAAACAAAAATAACAACAAGTTCTAAATTCTAAAATGTTTTTCCTATTCAAAAGTCCCGTCGGCACACCACCTTTAGCTCTACTTTTTTTCAAGACCTAAATACGGTACATAGGCGGAAACCAGAGGCGTATCGAGCAAGGGGGTGAGTCGTGGTTTCATTGGCGGATTTCCCTTCATGAACATGATGCAATGCTGTTGACGATTCGCAAGTGCCATATATAACAATATAAACACCTTCGTCGGGGAGACAAGGATTCTATCCACGGTGATAAAAAATGGACTATCCTTCAGGAAAATATGCTGCTGTCCTCCTGTTACCTACGAACACTGTTTTTGTGTGTTTTTGATTGTTTGTTTTTGTTTTTGTTTTTCGATTCATCTCATGCAGTGGCTATAAAGCCAAACACTAGCTCTTCACATTTCCATGGAGTGATCCTCGGAATTTTTCATGCTGAGCAAACTACATCTGGTAAGAATTTTTAAGTCTTCTATCAAAGAGCTTCAAGAAAGATTAAAAGACTTCTCTTGCCTCACATGTTTGTTTAAAACTCTACAGAGAAAATAAAAAATGCTCAGTTATCTCTCGCTCAAGAAAATACTACTTGCAATGTTATAGTCCACGGGAAAGGGGACATCTAAACTGAAAAGAATATTCCAACGAATTTGGGGCTCTGCCAGATAGATTTTTATGCCATATTCGATAAAATTAACGATTACATTTTACGGGCAAAAAGCCTCAATCTCTTATTCGTCATGACGGCATCTGCCTGACTTGCAAAGGGGAAAGCCCAGCAGTGCCATATTTTTTAAAAGTTATTTATATTTTTTTCAAAGTTTGCTTTTATGAAGTGTATTTTTTTTCTTCAACTTTATTTTTAGGAGATAGCACGTGGTACCGTGGTACGCATTGTTTACTACAAAATGAACTCGAAAAAACGACTCATAAAAGGGAGACAATATCCCGTTAAAACGACTTGTTCCCAAAACAGAAACAATTTTTCTCAATATAGAGCTCAAGAGAACGAACTGGAGAATATATGTCTCAAGCAAACGACGTTTTGGGAAAAAACTCTTGTAAAAAGGAAGCTACAAGAAATATTTTAATTTTTCGAAAATGTATACTTGATAGCACCACGTTCTTGGTAGTCCATTTTCACCCAATACTTAAATAAAGTTTCGAAACAGTTACCTCGTAATTGCCTTCGAGAATTATTATTATCTTAATATGTGAGATTAGGACACAGGTAGCCGGTTAAACGCCTTTTGTGATTAATTTAGTTGTAGTTTCTCGAACTTTTCCATAACAAATTACGGAAGTGGTACTGTTATTCTTATGTTGTAATTTTCATTTTCCATCAAAAAATTATATGTAATCCCTACATAAATTTCCCACGGAATTGCATGATTTCATTTTCACTGAATAGTTTGAAGTGTTAAAAAATGTCATCCGCAGTCCCTCAAATATTTCAACACAATTACTCATGATTCCAACAACACTTGTGCTTTCAATTCACAGCATACCTCAACCTCATATGTACATGTACATTGCGCGGACATTATGCGGAGCCACTGTTTCTAGGCAGCAATTGAACATTGTCCTGGGAAAAGGCGATTGCTGATTTACGCGGCTCAAACCAAACAATTACGTCTTACTTCAAAACATGTGGCTGTCAACCAGGTTTCTTTTCTCACAAGACAAAAAGCAAACTTGTTTACTGGGAGAGTTAGCTCTGGAACAATCGCCCACTTCATGTGACTGCAAAACCACAATCAGACCCGGGTCTATTTTTGTCCGGGCACTGAAAGGAAAAGACAACACTTATCAAAACCACAAGTCGTTCTCGCCCGGTAGCCTATTTTCACATAAGTGTGTGTGACAATGCATAATAGGCTGTTTGTGTTCTTGAAATAAGAGTCCATTGTAGGCAAAATAATTTATTTTTAGCCGAATCTATAATATGCCAAACAGGCATAAGTATCAATAAACATTCTTGTTAACTCCTTTCACATTGGAAAAGGGACGCACAATTTCATTTTGAAGTGTAGTTTTAAATACACTTCACACTTAAATAGCTTTACCACCTATTATACAAGCAGAAACATACAAACTCTCAACCTCTCAAGTAAAATTATTGTACTTTAAAAGTGACATGCATTCATGCATGCGTCTATTTTTACAAGATTCCAAGTGCTGACAACTTCTGGATGCACGTCTCATTATTATTTCTCTACCCCTCGCTGACCACCCTAAGTCCTAGGTTGGGGTTAAGTCACGTTTTTCGGGGGGGGTACTAATAGGCGCTTTAGGCGCCTTTTTGCCTTTGAAACAATACACGAAAGGCATGGGCGTCAATCCCGGGTGGATAGGTGTGTCCCCCCCCCCTTTTTTGAACAGGGGGGTGGGCTATTGAATCTACCACACACTTTTTAGAGGTGAGAGGAAAAAAACAATGAGAACACCAAAATCATGCACACAACGGAAGAAACAGTTTGGGGCAAGATTCTTTTATTCAAATTTCGGCTAAACATGATAGAGTTTATCGTAAAAATTAACGAGTTTGACAGAAAAATGAGCAGAATCGATTTTCAACAGATTTCTAGCAGAAGTGGTAATTCCAGTAGAAAAAATAGCAGATTGTTTTGCTTTTTTAAAACAAAGAAAATGGGTTTTTTTAACAAATGGTTTCCAGCTGGCAGCCCTTGCACAACTGGACAGGCTGGCCAGTCTATGCGCTTTCTGACGTCGCAGTATAGAATTTATTACCAAAATGATCAGGCTATTTTTATATTTGTGAAAAAAACTTGATTACGTATTTCGTATTTAGGCTATTTTATATCACCTGCATATGGGATTAAGCATTTATGATGTATGTCGTGTTATTTCAGGTGATTTGACAGATTTTTTTTTCGTTCAATCTGGCACAATTGTGGAGTGCATCTTACGGATTATTGTGTTGATCTCATCTGGTAACCTTGGCTCCGAATTACTTCCGACAGTCGTGCATCCCCGGCCGATTCTCACAATAACACCAAACGATTAGAACGAACTCAGGGGCAGATCCAAAAATCTTTCCAAGTGGGAGGGTTCAGGCCAGACTTTTTTAATGTCTCATTTTTGCAGACAAATGAAACATTATACATGGCATACATTGGCTACAATGGTATTGGTGCACTTTCGTTTGTTACTTATTTTATTCATTTTTCCCATTGTTTGCCGGGTGGGGGCTCAGAGCAGGGGGTTCAAACCCCCCTCCCCCGGATTCACGCCTGGAACATACAATCTAGAATTCAATTGCAGAAGAATCCTTCCCATGGTCGGTTTATTAAAACAAGCGGCGTAACTGCAAAAGCAAATGAAATGCGCTTGTATTGAAGAATTGCTATGCTATACAGCTGGAAATTCCCGATGGCCCCCTTTCGTGAAGAAAGACCATGCATGCATGATTTGTCTGATTTGTCTCTCTAATTTGCGGGTTGTACTTATTAAGGCAAGATTTGAAATGCGGAGAGGGCGGGGGGGACACATTTGCCCGGGTAATGTGCCCCTAGTGCCTCCTCTCCCTTAATTACGTCACCTTAATTGAAAGAGAGGCTACTGGCAAGCTTAAGCCATCTAGGTAGTTCCTACCTAAATGTTAATGTGTTTCGTCAGGACGGGAAATGTTTTGTAAGTACAATGTCACCTTGACTCCAAATTTTCGTGCAGAGGCCTACGCTTTCAGCTTGGCCGCACAGAGTCAGTAACCTGTGCTTAGTGCGTTCATATTTTTTGTAGGCACTACACAGGAATCAGAGAATAGGCTGATCCACTCGCTGCTTGAAAAAGAAAAAGTTACCGAGTACAAACAGGTTTTAACACTGGTAATCAAACGTCGATCTCCGTGCAATCATGTTCTGTGCTATTTTGCCTGACTCAAATTACTGACGGAACAAACATAATGGAACTTGCATGGGGCGTTGAATTGACAACAAAAACACTGCGAAATACATTTCGATTGGTACGAACAATGCACCGTACCCACCCCCGCCAGATGACCTCGCACCATGACAACCGTCAGTCAGTACTAAAGCCTGGCCGCATGTCTCTCTGTTGAGTCACATGTATTGTTTGGTGGTGTAATCTGTTGTGTCATATTTGGTATTATGTTATGAGTGCGTGTGATGTATTATTTGGACTCTATGACTTCTGAGGGTGTTGGCCTCGGATCAATGGAAATTACTGTGTATTTCTTGGATCTGACAGGTACGATGGCCCACAACTGTCACGGCAAAAGCAAAAGGGTCACGGCAAAAGCAAAAGCGCCACGGCAAAAGCAAATCCCTCACGGCATAAGCAAAAGGGTCGCGGCAAAAGCAAAAGGGACACGGCAAATGCAAATTCCTCACGGCAAAGCAAAAGGTCCACGGCAAAAGCAAATGCATAAAGCAAAAGGAATCAGTCTAGTACTGTACATGTAGGCCTATTTTGTAATGAAGCTCGAGTGTGCGCTGCGTTACCGGTAGACAGTGCAGTACATGTTCACTCGACCAAACAGTAAAACCCTAGCGAGTACACTGATACATTACAAAGCACGGACTCAGGAGCAGTATCATAAAAACGTATCTCTCATTATTGTGCATGGTAGGGGGAAATGACTTCCAATACACCTTTTATCATTTTCTGTATCTTTCTGAATAGTTGTAAGCCATCTGTAGCCATTTATTAATTTTTTGAATCATTTTGTACTAATTAATAACTATGCCACGAAAGAGGCCAAAAAAACGACACCACACAATTTTCTTCTGACTTCCGACGAACTATTTGTACTATATTTAGCAGTGACGTACATTTACATGAAATATCACACATTTGCCTGTATGNAAAAATCACACATTGATCCCTTTACGTAAGCATTTCTGTTTGTGGGTGTGGGGTGCACTAACGCACATGTACATGCGTGAAAAATATCACATTAATAATTTCTTGTATACGTTCCCGAACGTCATTTATGTGATTTAATGCATCGGGGTTCCTTCTACAAAGCCCATATTGCTTTAGTCTTCTGTTGAAGTGTGTTGTAGCTGATACAGAGGTTGAAATTCTTGTGAAGTAATCGGAGGATTTCTTGGTATTCGAAACCTCTGGTGAGATAATATTTAATAGCAGTTTCTTCATCAAAATCCACTTTACTTTCAGCATCCGAGTCTGATGTACCTTCTTGAAACTCTGTGGAGTAAATATATCATGCATAATTAGGCAATTGGTCATGGTAACATTTTTTTTACTAAAACAAGAAGTGCGGGGAGTCCAATATACGGGCAACACCAGTTTTTCCCTACAATAATAGCAATCATGAATAATTTTGTCAAGTCCGCCAAAAATCAATGCTCAGCACACTTTGAGAAGATCACATAAATACATGTAAGAGCAAATAATAAACTTGTGCTAAAAGCTAAATTGAAAAACAATGGGCAATGAAAAAAATAACTTAACCAGTAAAAAACTTTAAAAACTTCAAATACGCTATTGAAACCAACCACAAAATACGTTTAAGATTAAGCCACTGTGTAATTTAAAACACTCTTTTTGAAATGTAAAGTTATAAATAACCTAAAAACCCACAAAGATAAGAAATAGCTAAACACAAACGAAACACGGCTGGAGCAAAACCCTAAGGGGGGGAAGCATGGGTAAACTCAGAAACACAATTAGCCAAAAGATAGTTAAGCAAGTGGTTTGGTGTGTCATTTATCGGAAGCAATAAC
>NW_019091432.1:75263-126659 GCF_001949145.1 Acanthaster planci
ATGTCCCAAAATGTATAGTTCGGAGCATTTTCTAACAAAACATTGATTAAGAATACTCAGACCATGCGAATGCAGTCATAGGATTTGTACATAGGGTGATGTCTGTATCCATGTATTAAACTCTCTCCGTACGTGGTTTGCACCCTCTCCCAGCTCCTATGATATTGGAAGGAAAGAGTTCTAGTTTGAATAAAACAAATCATTTACAGCCTAGATATCAAGCACAACAAACGAAGACGACGAAAAGCTAACCTTGTCCACAGTTGGAGCAGAAATTGCCCGCATTTCTGTCGTGTCCACAGTTGCTGCAAAACATGGTTTACTGTTACGCGTGGTGTTCATGCAATAATAATCAACATTACCTCACCGGTGGGCTGACCAGTACACTTAATAGTATCCCACTCCATGTTTCGCTGGCGATCCGTGTATGCGTGTGCCATGACCCTTTTGCTTTTGTCGTGAAAAATTTGCTTTTGCCGTGACAGTTGTGGGCCACCGTAGACAGGCCATACAATCGTGTTCCCACACTGAACAACTGCAACTACTCTTCATCACTTTATTGGTTCCAAATAGCACGGTGGCCCTTACTGAACACTGGTTTGTTCTTTTGCTGTGCGTGTGTTTGAAAAGCCTGAAATCACTGCGGCGATGTCGTTATTAAAAGTTAAATAACATTGTAACGCATTACAGGGTTAGAAAACTGGAAAAGGAAGGACCCACAATGTTGTAAAAGAGATAAATCCGGAACCGAAACATGTGCGCAGGATCACTGTAAATGCAGCGAAAACAAAAGCGTGCGCCTCCAAGAGTTGGCAAAACGTTGGCCAATCACAATGCGCGAAATCTGGTGAACTAAGTCTCATTTGGAAAGGGTTTTGACAGATTTCGGTCTATGCATAGAGCTACAACCCATGCGTGGCAAACTTTTGGAGGAGCACTGTTTTGAATCGCCCGTATTCAAATTACATAATTATAAAGGGAACAAAAGTTAGTGTGGGACAGTGACACACAAGTGCAGAGGTTGTAGGGCAAACTGTGTGATTGTACAACACTATCTTACAGGAATAACAACATAAGTGTCGGAGATACCGATTGGAGGTACCGACCAATGGTGTGACGAGCCAAATGTTAAGGATTCACGTGGGTACGGGCGTTCCCATGGCTATGATCTTTCCGCCGCGTTCCCATCATGCCGTGCGCGATCTCAACAAGTGCAGAAACGTAATGCGCACAGAGTCGATGTTGGACTCGTGGGTAATGTGACCCCGCAGTGTTGGCGTCTCTTCGGATTTTTTCATAACTTTTGGAATAGTGTTATGGCAGTGTCGGTCCGCAAGCGATCCGTATCCCTGTTCATTGCATCTTTCTTGGTAACTTGTCACCACAGCATGCATGACAAAAGCCAATTAACAATGAACTTTCTGACCAAGAAACCTGACTGGGCCGCCGAACGCACACGTGGGGGGGTGATGTGTCCGCAGATTGTGCATTTGTCGTGCGCAGGGACGGGCACAGTGGCACACATGACCAGCGCCTTGAATCAAGATTAATCATGCAGCCAAGACTAGCCCGAGGGAAAACCGACAACACAATACTGTCAAATTCTCTGACCATAAGAAATTACAAGAACACAATTTTTCTTACTGTATTTGAAATTGTCCAACCTATATATGCTGTTATGTTAGAAGTTGTTTACATCAAACAGTGTACTTCCGTTTACTGAAAAACACCATGATGTAAATGTGTGCTTACATAAAGAGAAGGAAACATGATATTGCAGAACTTGGCTCTGATTGTTGTTGCTTATGTAATTCCAAACTCACGCAACTTCCTGACTGTCACTGTCATAAAGTCCTCCGGCAGTTCCTCTAATGAATGCAGATGATTTCCTGCATAAACACGGAGGTAAATACAGAACTTTGACAATATTGTGTGGTTGACATGGAAGGTATAACGGAGGCGTCACAGTTTTTCATAGTTTCAGAAGAATAGACTTCCAGCGATGAAACAGTTTTTGTGTGTTTTCGTGAGATACGGCTCGTGCATGCTGATAATGATATAGGCCTAAATACGGCACACTAGCGATGTGTGATGCTCGGAAGACAATAGCGCACCATATTATGAATGAAACGTGCCATGTCCGGGAGGGAATTTCATATGACAGTGAAGTCCTATGAAGCTACCACATCCCTTCAACCGAATTCACCAATGAGTCTGCTGGGTTACTTTCACCTAAACGAAGGCACGTTTTGAGGTTCATGATGGATATTGCCGTTAACAATCTTGCGTTTTTCAGAACTGAATGCCTCTTTGTACAATCTATCTCTAGGGGAGTCACGTTGGCGTAGTGGTTCCTTCTTCGGCTTCCACCTCTGCGGACCGGGTTCGAATCCCGGCCAGGTCCACATGTGGTTTGGGTTTTCAGTCCCTACCTGATTCCGTGGGTTTTACCAAGAATATTCCTTTAGGGTGTTCCTCCCACCTCTAAAACTGTAACTGCTTCTCATTGTCTCCTCTCCACAGGTTTCTTCAGGCTTGCGAGCTACAGTGCCTAGGGCGCTTTTGAGGAATCCCTGGTGTCATTACCAGAAATATATAATAATAATATTGTTAATAATTCATATAATTGATCGGTTAAGTGTGAAACAGAGACTTACGATTTAATATATAGTTGGACAATTGTTTGCATTGCTGCCAAACCACTGGGAAATTCCAATCGCGTAGGCGAGGACGTAAAAAAACAGAAATGCCATGTTGTCAATACAGGAAGCCTTCTTGTGTTTTTAATCATCGAAGGCGAAGGTAGCCGAGAGTATCGTGTAACTTATTTATAAGCGTTGGGATGGAACACTTTTAATTTGCTTGCACGATTATAAATGTTTCAATTCCAACTGTTTCACAAGTGCTGTTCATTTATTTATTTTGTAGTTTTGTGCTGAAAATCAAATTTACCTGTTCGAAAGCTGAAATGATACGACATGTAAAAGGTAAATTTGCAGTTTCAGCTGGTGTCGTGATAATGCCAACAGTATCTAAATTCTGTCAAAGTGGATTTTTTTTTTACACAATCATTTCATCAGTGGCAATTCTATCTCTTAATGCAGCACCACATACATGATTATTTCCGATATTTTTGAAAGAAGTGAGGGGTGGAATTTTGGCTGCATACTCAATTCAAGTGCACCATTCATTTTCTCACCAGGTTTACGGAGCAGTCCAGGACAGCCCACACGAGAATGCAAACCACTCCCGGTAAGAGAGTTACTTTCTGTACAAAACTGAAAAGCTATTCAACCCTTCTTCCCTTACAAGAAGATAGTTTTGAGGCATAACAACATTGGCCACTTCTCTTTTCCGTCCGGGTATCGATTAGTCTCTGGTCATTTAGGCGGGCGTTTCCATGAAGGAAAGAGCATCAAATTCACTTGTTATTTCCTTTGAGGTTCATTAATGCGTTTTTCCGCCTCGGTAACATTGACAAAGTTTCACATCTCTTGAAGTAAAGACAAAGATCAATACGTTTGGAACGGAGCTTTTCTTTTATTTTGGAAGATTCTAGACTTTCCCCAAGTGCTAACTGGGCTATCTAGGATCTTTTATACGCCGTCTTGTCAAAATCTCGGTTTAGTGTTGACTTCTTTGGGAAATTTTCACAGTCAGTGCCTCTCCAAGAGTTTGCAACGCGTTGTCCAATCATAATGCGCGAAATCTGTCGACCCAATTCGTGTTTGGAAAGGGTCGACAGATTTCGGGCATTGTGATTGGCCCACGCGTTGCAAACTCTTGGAGGCGTGCTTTTTGTGAATCGCCTGTATTCCCAATACTTTGATATAATTGTGATAAATTCAATGCTCCCATGATTTCTTGTTTGTTAACCCCTTTACCCTTTGCACTTCAGTCCCGACTCCCTACCATCGCGTCAAACCGGTTGTCTCTCGGATCTCTCACTGGTGCAAGCACGCGTTAACCCGGAACGCAAGGGTCAAGCAATACAATTTGCACCGGGATTCACTGAATAACGATCCTCAGCCGGGGGTGTGCGGGGGGGACGTGTCGTGCGTGTTCAGTGTGAGAGATTGCAGACAGTGTACCCATCGTATTTTGGAGCAATAAAACGCATGTACAGTGGCAAAGTTCAGAAAATAATTATACTTGAGGCTCTTTGTATGACATTGCCTTATTTATATTGGAGCAAAAGCGAACCTGTAATCGCACAACCAAACCCGAGGCATACTTTATACCGGATAGGTTTACACGGGGTAGTTTATACTGTACTCTGAATTATAATAAAGAGACAATTTAACCCCTTGCAAAAGGCAGTTCATACTAATTCACAAAGACATGCCTGCAAGTATGGGCCCATTTTAAACGCCACGCGGGGTACCCACCATTTTTTTTTCAACTTTATGAAAATTATATTGTAAAAACAGATCCTTCATTCTTGTGGTCATCTGTGATTAAATTATTTTGCCAATGTGTTATTAATAACAAGAAATCTTGTTTAACTTTAAAAAAAAATCGCGGTCTTTGCCTCCCAGTGTCGACTTTTTTGGGGAACGGGAAGGCGATGTCTTTCCTTTTGCCATCTCAGCAGGGCAGTCTATGCTGCGGTCGATGTTGCAATGCATGCATCGATATTTTTTATAGCTGGTGTAGTAAATATAATGGGGTTTTGAAAATTAAGTTCTCTGCAATGATGCATGGGGTGTAGTGATAGCCTGCCTTTTCTGCATGGTGACATTGATATTTCTGGCGAGTTTTCAAGGTTATTGCTCCATTCACATCGGTTTATGTCTAATTCGTATCGGCCGTTGGACAGACGGAATTTGTTCCGTTCATTGCATCATGACTGTTGTGAACAATCTTTCAAAAATGCATGCAAAGGTCCAATTCTCGAAATCACGAATGCTTGTGAAATAACTTAGTATCAGTGTCCGTATTTTATGATGTTTGACATGCAGCGCCTGGGGATTATTTACAATGGCCAAAGAATATTTGAACGCTACGTGCAAGGCCTCATAAAACGTGAACCACACGAGTCAGATGTCACAAAGGATTCCGTTCATAACGGAACACCGCGTTGGCTTTGATGACAAAAGGTCGACCAAAGAGAATACAGAGAGGTCTGTGTGTTTTGTTCTATGACTTGGGTATTGTGCATAATGTCTCGGCGAGAAAATATCCGAGGTTTGACCACGGAACCGCCAAGATTCAGGATGACAAATAAAAACAGTGGGATCATGTTCGATTCGTTATGCGTTAGTCCTCGAAGAGGCGAGTTCGTAGAATGGTCACTCAATGATGGAAATGTAATGGATGACAGGGCGACGAGTCAGCCCTAATCAACCATGACAACCGAATCGATGACTGTTAGCTGCGCCGTAGGGCCCAATTCGTGGATTATGCCGTCGCTCCCAAAGATATTCAAGGGCAAATCTACAGAACCAAATTTTCGGAAGTGACATTTTTTCGAGGGGGAGTTGGACATTTCTTTATGTAACCTTTTATGAGCAGTGGAGCTAAATCGTGAGGTCTTTAGTTTTGGGAAGGAGGGGAAATGAAATATCTTTAAAAGTCGCATTTCTGTCATAATGTAAAAATAAAGGTTTTTCCCACTAAATTGGAAAAGGGCATATACCAGGAAGAGCTCAATGTCCATTGCGGCCGCGGAATGTAGAAATTCCGCCCTGATGAGATCAATAAAATTCCGTCATGATTAGCCATGTATTTTATGAATACTTCAACAGCCCATGTAATTTTTCTGGCATTTAAGTTTTGAGAGGCAAGTTTGAACAATGCCTAATAACGTGTTTCCAAATTTTAGACCGAAAGGTGAATGAATTTCCAACATTCCAATGTGACAAGCTTGCTTTCCATCATCCGTTCAAAATGTTGCCATGCCCTATAATGATTATAATTTTTACTTTTTAAGGCAAAAAGGAATTTTCCCTCTTAAATTTGCCTACCATCCAAGAGTGGATCCAGAACCAACTTTTCCGGTTCCAAAATTTATGTTGGAGGGAAAGCAAATAAGCTGGACTTCATGCAGAACCATTTACAGCCTGTCTGAACAGTGAGGTTAAATTTGAAGGCTTTTACCAGCAGTTGGAAATGAAAATGTCTCCAAACCGTCGCCTTTCATTAGTTAAAAAAATAAAGAAATTAAAAAGGCCTGGAGAAGGGCCATGACCCGTTGCCCCCATAATCCGCCCTTGCTACATTCCGACGAGACAATAGACCTGACCTGACTCTCAATTTCAGTTTCGTGATCTGGACTGCCAAATTCAGTGAACTTTGATGACACACCTCCCCGACCAACCGGCAAAGAGGAGGGCGGTTTCAACATCTTGGACTAGCTGTGAACCACTATTGTAACCTGAGGGGTGCAGACGGCGAATTCAAGTGAGAATTTCTGGCCAGCTTATTAGCATTAAAAGTGCCCCCACAGTATCTTTTGAAAAAGGAGATTGTTTTGCCCCAAAAATGGTGAGATTGTGTAAATCCTTGCCAGGATCAACTCCCTGGGTCTTTGAGCTCTCATATGAGAGCAGAATGGCTAAAAGATACGGTTGAAAAATGGTCGTTAAGTGCCTGAGAAAGTTGAGGGTTGCCACTTGAAAAATGGCTGCAATCACATCTAGTGTTCGGGAGAATGAAAATTGTTCTACATAATTTATACATATGCATGTATGCGTAGATGTGCTTATACAGCCCTGCAGCTTCACGTCAAACGAACCGTTGGCTCTTTTGTCTAAGATCAGATCATCCAGAAACCAAACTGATTGACAAGACAATGACCGAGCAAAACCGCTTGCTAATTGTTGTGGTCAGCTCAGAATGTCCCAAGTACGCGACCCCAACACTAAACGCATTGTAATCAGATTGAAAGATGGGTCCTTTGGGAGAGGGTTTGGTTGGGAGGGTTCGGCCCGGCTTACAATGACTCATGCCTGCACTTTGGGGATGAGACTATGCGCCAAAACAGCTAGGGAAATGGGCTCGCCTAAATTATTGATTATGGGGTAGGGCCCTACGGCATGGACCAACTGTCGCTAAAGAGTAGCCGCTCTCCGTCATCTGCAGGCTGGGCTATTTCCTAAATCACTCTGTCTCCAGAAAGTGTAATTACTCAACCTCATAAAGCACCTCCTATGGACCGAGTTGTGTAGTTTAACAGGCCATGTAAGGAAGCAGTGGCGAAGCCGAGGGCAAGAATGCAACTGCCCCCGTGGGAACTCTTGCCTGCAGTCCCCCCCCCCCAGCCTGGCTACGCCACTGATTGTCTGATTGAAGTCTGACTGTTATCAAATGATTCGGAACAACAATACATGGGGTAGTACATACATGTACAATGGAAAATTGTTCAGGTTTTGAAAACAGGTCTCCCTCCTGACGAATCAGACTTAATAGTGGTCGCCAAGGGGGATCATGGGCAGGAGAGATGAAATCGATTTTTCTGTCGCCACAGCACCACAAAAGAGTTTCGCATTATTGTTTTCAATGTACATATAAATCTGGTAAAGGGTCAGCTCACATATGGCGTCCACGTTCAACCCGAGTGTTTAGAAAAATACCGTCATTTGAAATGATTCTCATATTTATTTAAAAAAAAAAGACGACCAGGTTTTCTGGGTACATGATGGATTTGGAAAATAGACGTCACTTAAATTTGTCCGATCTTTAAGTCATATATAAAACATGATAATCATAAATGAGGGTTGAGTATGATCTAAAGCACATCAGCACTAGCAGAAGAAAATCCTGCAGGTATTCACGAAAAAAAAACATTTTTTTTTAAATTATCTATTTTGGTTCATCCAACAGGGCCATCAGCGCTAATTACAGGATGATAATGAGTGACAGTGACGAAATTTTCAGTTTCATAGGTAGTAGGGAAACATCAGAACAAATATTCCAGGGAGACTCACGAAATCAGGTAGGAACTGAAAATCCAATCAGCATGCCAACCTGAGTGGAATTTGAACCCTGTCGCAGAGGTGGACGACGAAAAAGGAGCCACAGTATTGATCTGACCCGCCTTACTCAGCCTGTTTTTCCATTGCATAGGTCTACAAATTCATTGCCTACAACCCACTGGCAGATTGACTGCATCAGCCAAAGTAACCGACAGCGTCGTTAAGTTACGAAAACTTTCCACGCTGCTACCTATCGGTTACAAGTCATTCGATTTTGCGTGTGAAGTCTTTATCCAGAACAACTGAAAGGTAACTCTGTGCCCGATTCCCTTTTAATAATTGGTAATTTCAAGCGGAATGTTGTGTATTTTACTAAACTGACGTGTACATAACACTTTTTAATCAGCATAAGATTGATATACAATTATGTTCACTCTGAAGAATTACCCGGACTTGTTTTTCTAATTCAACATTTTTTGTTCACTATAACGTTGTTTTTTCCCCTATAATGCCATAAAATAAATTACCGACATTCAATTTGAAATGTCTATATTTACCAGGCTTGTACTTTCTGTGTGTGTTACGTGACAATGCGTACCCGTTTGATTCATGTTTTCCAATCTGCAATTAATATCTCCCGTTTTTTACAATCATCAGTCTAGCATCGAAGTGCGAAGAAGTTACGCCCGTGCTTTTGAAAGTTAACATGCACGTCAATCTGTCAGTGAGTCAAAATCAAGACAGTGAATTTGTATGCATTGGGAAAACTCAGGACGTGAATCCACTTGATTTTTAGACAGAGTAAATCATGCCGGCAGACGGTCTACAAAATCATACATAAAACAGCCGTCGACCGCATGACTGAATGGCAGGTCAGGTATACACCCGGAAGTCTCACCGATTGGCGCGTTCAGGAGGTGATGTCATTACTGTTCACCTATATTTGCTTTATAGTTATGACAATGCAGAGAATGAAGTCCCGCCTACTTCAGTATACAGTTATAAATGGGACTGGGATGCATGAGCAGTCATACCGAAGGGACAGAGGAAGGGGAACATTTGAAGTAACATCTGACAATTTCTAAAATCAAACCCGGGGGACTTGAGACGTTTGGCGGTGAGAGTAAAGAGAAACGATCAGCGGAGATGGCAAGTTGGAAGGCACAGTGTCTGAGGTTGGTCGTGGTGTTTGCGGCGTGTGTGGTGGCTGCCTATGGAAGCACTGACAAAGACGTAATTCCTCCCAAATCGCACGACGTCCAAGACATGAACAAAGTAAAGGCATTTGTAAGTATTACCGATTTTGTTTTGAAGAAGAAAATGATTGGAATATACTCACGATACTTCGGTCTCCTCCCTTATTGCGCATTGTCTTAATTGACATTTTCCACTTACAATCTGTTATTAGATTTACCACAGAAAAAAGGTGACAAAGTTTATCCATCATCTGTCGCTTAATCAGGAAAGAGTTGTTTTATAGCGGTTCAATTTTTTTATTACAACACTGACTTTTCAAGATTTTTTTCTTTTATTAAAAAGGAGTATCTAAAAAAATACGGTTATCTGAGCAAGCGGCCTGCGAAGGATGACGCCAGCGGCGTCCTGCCACCCGACAAAGCCGTCAAAGCCATTAAGCGCCTCCAGAAATTCGCCGGTCTGGCAGAGACGGGTGAGATCGACTCGAGTACTCTGGAGTTGATCGAAAGGCCGAGGTGTGGGGTCAAAGATCCAGAGCTTACGAACGGCACCGAGGGGTTTAACTTATCGGAGAGCAGGGAACGGAGTCGCCGCTACGTGGTGGCTGGTCCGCCTTACCAGTGGACCAAGCACGACCTAACCTACAAGTAGGTTTTCAGTTCCCAGCCCGATGATTCATGCCATTTCTATCGTGTCCAGTACAGTTCCATGCGGTTATATTATAATGAAATTCAGTGAGTGTTGAAGAAATGTTTCCATTGCTATTTCCTTTGAATGAATTTTATACATCAAATACAGTTGATCAGTAGCTCACGTAACGGGTTGAAATTTTTCGAGAGACTTTGAGTCAGCATGACGTCATTTCATTTCTTACCTTTCTGGAAAATTCACCTGTGATTCAACTTATTATTTCACTATCGACAACTTAAAATATTTATATCCTCATTTAAACCACGTACTACTAAATTTTCGCAACTCGAACTGATAAATGTTGATAGCACCTCTCAGGAAGTAAACTGTTTCCTTTTGAGTGGTTGCAAGATAAATATTGCGTAAGTTTTGTTCATTCGGCGGTTTGCCGTTCTCCAATTTTGCCACAAGGATTATCAACAAAACCAATTTGTTCGAAGACAAATATTTACTAAGCAACATCCACAAGGAGGTTGCGGCTTTCTTGCATCCGATGACTATTTCATGATAAAGTGAGCTGCAATGAATTTTTTGTTGCGGGTAGAGAACCGAAACCTTCTCCTGACTTAAGGTCTTTGACTAGCTTTTTGTAAACAGGTGTCACGATTTTAACGCCTTCATTTTTTCATTACATAAAAAACAGAACCATTTTTTTATAACCATATGTTAAATGATAAAAGAGTACAAGCCTGAAAACACTAGCACATGTATCAACCACTCCAAAACTAGGATACTTCTAATAATTGTTGAGCATCTGAACGACAAGGTACAGAACAGGTGGCAAAATGATTCGAGATTACAATGCCACTACTTGCTGCTTAACGATCTTCAATTCTTACTTCAGGGTCGTAAACTACCCTGGTCCGCCCTCTACGATTACAGCTGGGGAGGTGGACGCCGACGTCATACAAGCCTTCAAACTCTGGAGTGACGTCACCCCACTGACCTTCCGGTCGGTGGACGATGAAAACGAGGCGGACATCCGGCTGATATTCGGCAAGCGGTCCCACACCGAAGTGGAGGGTGACCCTCCGTTCGACGGCCCGGGAGGCACACTCGCTCATGCGTTCTCGCCCAACAGTAACTGGGGCGCCACCGACGGTGACGCTCACTTTGACGAGGATGAGACTTATACCCACGGTGTTTATAGAGGTAAACCTTGGAAAGCTGAAAAAGAAAACAGTTTTGATACAACAGTTGGCTTGTGGTCAAAAATGAGTTTGTTGCATTGTCATTCTCGCAAAGTCGCAAATGCAATTTGTCGCTACTGAAAAGGACATTCTCAGAATTTGCGCGCAGTCCATAACCATGTCGAGTGTCCATTACGCTTTTTGTGTTCGTGAACTTTGAGTCACGTGATCATAATATCTTTCATTTCATCATGTTTATGAGAAAGAAAACTACAGACTCTCAGTTCAAGTCTTTGAGAATGACCCTCTTTCATTTGACCCTGAATCATTTTACAGGTGTGAGTTTCCTCTACACTGTCGCCCATGAGATTGGTCACACGCTGGGGCTCGATCACTCCAACGTACCTAATTCTTTGATGTGGCCGTGGGGGAGGAGTTACACTTCAAACTTCGTGCTTCCTGAGGACGACAAAGCTGCAATACAGTCAATATACGGTAAAATTAATAATTGGGCCAGGCGTTAGTTAATCATGCGGGTAGCTTAAACTGAATGCTTACAATCAGGTCGCGAAATCCAACAACTGAGATGACGTTCACCATGCATATTGGATACGCATTATATTAAAATTAAATCGGTGACGTAACAGTGTGTACATGTACTAAAGTCGTGCCGCCGGGTACCTTGCTCAAAACAGTAGCATAAACATATACATCAGCCGCTCTTTCTAAAGTATGAACTTTGGCTTGGGCTGTTGTTAATGATCAACTACAGTTTGTCAGGGGAAATATGCATGCAACTTATTAGGGTAGAATGATTACGGATACCTCAAACCTCAGTGATAATTTCACTTTTCCTCACCCGTCTAGGAGCCAACCCGAATCCGCCGACCCTGCCTCCAACCCCACCCACGCCTCCTCCTGCCTACTGCATCACTTTCTTCAGCTCCCTGGTCCTCATCCGCGGCCAGATCTACGCATTTTCTGTAAGTCAGCCCTAAAAGAGTAACGTTTATAATCGTGTCATAAGATTTCCCGTTTGGTTGATACTTTCATAATGGTAGCATAGGAGGAGCGAAGGAATTGTTTTGGGAGTGATTTGTACAAGTAGTAAAAAGGAAGTCTTTCTTGAGAATCAGTAGTGAGCATTTGCACAGTGGTACTCAAAACAAATTAGTCATTTTCATTTTTTCACAACCCCGGGTAAAGGGCTTTAAAAAACAATTGTGAGTAAACAACCAACATGACCTGAAGAGACAGCTCAGATTTCAGAATGATATGTGTTTCCTCCTTGCAAGTCAACAAGATACTTTACTAGTGATTGTGTGGCTTCCTGTACATGTACATGATTTAACAATATCTGATGTAGGCTTTGAGACAAGTTTGAGAAAATCCCATTCTTACCAAGCTATAAACACATGCTTCCCAAAACACGTAGAAAGCTTTCAAACAGTAAGTCATAAAAAGGCAGCATGGAAGATGCCAAATGAATGACATAAGAGGGGAAATTTTGAGCATCGTTGCACACGCACAATCCCTTTGCTTCTGCGAAATTACCCTGTTGCTCAACAAAGGCCGTACGAAATGGGTACAATAAACCATCGTTCAGGGCAAAAACTTTGTGTTTGCGTAAGTTTCTGTTACACTGAGAGTGTACTTTGTCCCTTGATGTGATGTGAATGTGGAATGTGTGTTCAGCTATTTCTATAGGATATATTTTCGCATTGTATATTTGCAACGTTCAAATCCAAGTCTCTTTGGCAGTAATGGCCGCAAATTTGGCATAAAATGTCTGCAAATATGTGGAGGAATATACGGGTCTACGACTGTCTTGTTGCCCAAAGGAAATACATGCCATAAAACTTTATTTTCTGAGTACATGACGGTTTGTTTGTTTTGTATTTTGCGAGAAACGGAATCAGGAAAAAAAGAGTACAATTTGCAAAGACTGCGGCCTTCGGTCAGTTTCAGAGGCCCCATTTTGGGCGGCTATCATTGATGGACATGAAAGCAACTTTTTCCTTTCTTCTGCCCCCAGCACGACAAACTTTGGCGATTTGACACTAACGGCAATTTACTGTCAGAACAAGAGGGTGAGCTATCTCGGACGTACTTCCCCAAACTTCCAAGAAGCGTTGCAGCTGGTTACGAGAGGTGGTACGACGGGAAAATATACTTCTTTAAAGGTAATTTTAAACAGACGTCACTTCAAAAATTGCAGGATTTGGGTTTCTATTGTAAATTAGCGGAATCAAATTCAGACAAAATAGACACTGCATGCTGGATCTGATGAGTAAATATTGAATCTATGAGTTTTGGGTGTACCTTTCCTGTCGCATTCAGTCAGTGCTTGACTCAACCTGCTTGACAGTCATACCCATTAACTAAAAACCTTATGACTTAATGATATTTGTATCCCATCAGCACGACCAACGGTACTGCAGGAGAATTTGGCCGATACATCCATATCGACAAAGCATAATGGAAGCTAACCGCACACCCCAATATACTTCTGTGTAAAACTGCACGGGATCATTTAAGAATAAAACTCTCAGTTCCTTTTTTTTTTAAATTTTTTTAACAACCAGGACGAAACCACTGGGTCTACACGTTTGTCCACGGTCCACCTCCACTCTTCAAGATGTACGATGTGGACCCCTCGAACCTGCCGAGCGAGCCCGATTACCCCCGCCTGGCCAAGGAGCTGTCTCTTCCCAAGAAGGTCTCGGCGGCCCTGCACGTGGGTGACGAGGGCCGGACGTACATCTTCAAGGGCAAGATGGTTCGGATCGTGGACGAGTATGAAAACAACACCATCGAGGAGACGAAGACACATCTGGCCTTCCCTGGCGCGCAGTGGTTTCCGACAGGAGCTTTCTATCATGATGGTATAAATGGAATGATAATTCTAAATTTGGAAACATAAGCAAATCATGTCAATCTGATGTTTGTTGAAACATGTTCAGGTCCTAATTCCCAGAGACTTTGCCCAGTAGTGCCTGGTTTTGAAAGAGTCGCACATCGATTATGCCGTATGCACTGTTGTTTCGTTCCAAGGCTATCCTGAAGGCTCCGTTTTGATAATGCGTTGCCCGCAAGTGTGACTTAGCTAGAGACCGCTTGGGGCTGTTGCACAGATTTTTAGCATTGACAGTGGCTTTGCTTTTCTTGGGATTCGATTCTGATCCTGGGAATTAAGAAATTATAAAGGCTGAAGGCCTTTAAAGAACCATGAAGTAGGATTTTTATGAGTTGAATATATGAAGCAATGACTTTACTCCTGTTTTGCAGCAGTAAAAGGGAGAATTTTCAAATTTTAGATATCGTGCCGATGAAGATTCCCAAATTCATAGTCGAAGCGTGATGTCTTCACATGCAAAACATCTTCTCTAAAATCAGGAGAAGGGAGCCACGTCAAATTTTGATTGAGCGCCTTAATCGACGTGGTGATAACCGGCATACTTTTCCAAAATTTGTTCCAAAAGTTACATTATTTAGTTATAGAAGTTCTACTCTCATCACTGCTGGTCTCAGAAATGTTAATGCGCAATATTTATCTTTTTCACACAGGCTACGCATATCTCATATACAGTCACGGACAGGGAGCGGACTACTTTCGTTTTAAGTGGGACCAGACTAGGAAGGCCTTCGCAGGCATGCCAGGATACCCACGAAATTTTTTCAAGGATTTCCTGCACTGCCCTTAAAAACAGTAGGCCATTGATCCGCCCGGCTTGTACAGGCAACTGACCTGTACTATACAAGATTTCCTTCGAGTGCCACCAATTTTTGAGGACAACGGGAACAAGAGGCGAGTTCTTGTAGAGGACTATGGCATTGTCCACGTTAAGACTTCGCAAACCCGTGAATCCTTGGTCACACTTGATTTCCGATCCTACTTGGCAGGCCAGTTGACTTCCGATTGCCCCATGCTTTATACAGAAGGGTACCAATTTTCTCGCCAGTGAACGGATGGATTTGAGCATTCGTCAGAAACTGGGGATTAGAATACAATCTAAATAGAACTTTGTTGTTTGCACGTCGTTCATCCACCTCTAGGCCTATGGGAAATTTTTCAGTCCCGGTTCATACCAAGCAATGTTTTAAACCTTGATTTGAAAAAGGTATTGAGTAAACAGGATATGACAATAACATTCAACCGCAACCAATGATGTGCAGATTTCAGTGCCTTGATTTCTCTTCGGTGCTAATATTTGTACCCCGGCCTGCCCATTTAGTCCGGAAGGTCTTGACTTGTTTTGCAATTTTTATTCATTTTTTAAAGACCAAAATCAGTCGATGTAAAAATACAATTTGAGTGTTTTAAGCTTTGTCTTTCTAAATATGTACATGTACATAGCTATGTGTTTTCGCTATTTTTCCATCGTTGATCTCTTGTTCGTAGTTACCATATTCAGTATTTATTATTTATGTCTGTTACTACAATAGAAAAAAACTGACGTTTTCATCTGTCAACTGAAATAGTAATACATAATGTTCATTCGGTTTCTTGTTTGTCAGCGTCCACATTCTTATGCGTGCTTCACTTTAAGGGTCCATAGGATGAATTTTTGGAAGCACAGCCGTGCACCTATATTCTCCTCCAACTTATATGCGTGAAAAACTATTTACACGTCTCTTTCGGTTAAATGTGTGGGCGAACACGTCCACGCCTTCCCAGGAACTGGAACTGGGGGCGCTGCTGCCGCGATGCCATTCTTGGGAATATTGTTCAATTCATGGATCTTCCGTTCAAATGTTGAACCCAGTAGCTTATCTGCTCACTGAATTCATACCTATCTAAAGAAATCTAAGAAAAGAAAATATCGCAACTTCCAAAAGCTTATCTTGCTGAAACCAACAAAGTGTAAACAAATTGAAAGAAAAGGCAATACATGCTATTCATCTCTAGAGGAACCCTTTATATTGGGGCTTTCGACCAAATACATGCAGTTGGGTAATGTTTTCACTTGTGTATGCTTGGACGACCACAGAGGAAAGCAATATAATAAGCATGTATGTAGCTTTCCGTCCAGCGCTGTGGCGTGCTTCAACGGGACTATTCGATGTTGTGGGCTTTATCGACGGTCACGTGGGCGATGTGCAAGGACAAGAAGTGTAAAGCTAGGAAAGAATGGACAGGATCTGGAACCATTCTTTCTCTAGCCCATTTCTACGCCTCGTCCGATCCGATAGGCAGAGGATATAAGAATTTTCTTGGGCCTCGGAGAGTTCAGTACTTTTACCATTAAACAGGATATATTACAGAGAATTTCTGCAAAAAGCGTGAGCAAACTTTTAAGTTGTATCACTTCCAAAAATATGAGTTTTAATTAGGTCCCAGACTTCTACAGATTTGTGAAATGGATTCCAACCGGAACTGAATGATTAATTTGCCAGTCACGGAGCCCCGTCTTCCTAGAAAATGTCTATGAACAGAAAATGGGTATTATGGGTTCACAAACCAGAATGTGTAACTACTGATCATTCCTTGACATCACTTCGTCGACATGGTAACGCTTTTAATATTCCTCTGAGGCCGCACATGACCGGAAGGGTAATTGTCCAGAAATTGCATGGGTGTGAGGTCAGCGATTGTTCCGCGTCAAGCCGTGGAACTCTGGTGAGGCCACTGAGGACTTAAGGCCGAAGGCCAGAGTGTGACACGTCCGTCGAACGGTCAAGAATTTTGGCCCAGGGCGGAAAGATGTCGATATCCCAATGTTCAAATCTAACTGTTCAGTCGGGGAGAGGGATCCTATTTAAACTCAAAGCATTTGCTGACGTCCGCTGTTGAGGTAAAATTTGCAAACTACGTTTTGCAAACTGGCAATTTTAATCTATTGCATTAATTTTATAGACTGTGTTCAAGACACCAACATTAATCTGCCTTATTGCGAAGTTATGTATTTCGAAAGGTGTACAGTGTGGGAGCGCATAACTGAGTAACATCACTCCGTGGATTGATGTTCAATTCAGGTACCGATGTAATTATTCTTACTGTACCCGTAAGTTGTTTGTAAACTCGTTTTAAGACAAATGTCAGAGCAAACAAAATGTTTGAACTTCCTAGCTTACCGAAAACTAGCGGTTACAAGTTATCTGATAGACGGCTTGAATCCATGTTAGGGTAAAAGCAACCACACTCAACCATGGCCAATAACTCGCAGATTCCGGGTGCTTTCTGCTCTTTTTTGTACAAATATTCGTTTACTCATTCCCCCACCCCGCCCTGCAAGTTTGGCTGGAAGGGCATTGACTTACAATCCCTATCAATAAAAACACTTCTTTTCGACCAAAGTGTATTAACTCCACAAAGAGTGTTCATACACATTCAGTTAAGTGATGTTGTTGCTGTTAGTAATGTGAGAGCGCTTGTTTGTCATGGTGCTCATGAGTCGCTGTCCACGGAGAATTACGAACAGTGGCGTCTTGGACGAAAACGCGTAAAAGTCAACTCCTCCGTAAGGTCGGCGTTTGTACATTTATTTCGATACTATTTGTGTTTCTAAACTGCAAGAGTAAATGTGGTAAGTTCGAAGTTGGACTGCTTCCAGGAACTGCTGGCAAACTAGGCGCGGGAAGGAACTGAGTTCCACGACCTGCAGGCCGTGCCACGCTGAACTCAGTGTAACAGGGAGTGACGGATGTAGGCCAACCCAGAATTAATAATCAAAATGATGCCTCACGTGCATGTCGTGACTGGCGGGGTGTATGTCGACGAAATGTGATTGGCTGTTGGTGACGTAATGTTTCTCAATAGAGCACATGAGGTTGATGTGCTTGAATCGAAAGACATCTGCGCGCTTCTGTTTTTTTTTTTTTTTTTACCGAATGAGACAAACAACTTTCTCCAAGGAAACAGGATATTGGTTTGAATGCCTGCCCCTTGATTACTCAAGGGGCAGGCATTCAAACCAATAACGCGTAATTAATAATGCAAGTCTAGTGGTGGAATGTTAAAGCTAAAGAAGGACCCAACTGGCATTTCGGCTGAAGTGTGAAGGTACAGTCCCAGTGCAAGATAGTAAAGTCCCTTTTTTGTGAAGGCATAAGCTTTCAGTGCAGCAAGAAAATTAAATGCATTTTTTTCAACAACTGACCCGGTGCAATTATTCTGGTAAGTGAGAGTTCTTTGACTGTATAATGGTTCAGCCGAATAATGGCAAAGTTCGACCAGTTCCAGTGGATATCCGCCAGACAGCCATTGAAAAATGTCATACCGGCTGAAAACAAATAGGGCCTATGTTAAAACTTTTGTTTCTGATTTTAAAAAAATTGCATAATCAGAGCGCGGTTAAGAGATCGATGGAAATAGGGAAAATAAAGTGGAAAGAACACGCCCGAAGAATTTCATGCCAATAAAATTGTGTTTTCCCATAGTGAGCCGAGGCACTCGTTGATTATGAAAACAGTTAACCTAAAACTGCTTATCAAGTTGAATTAACAGTGCAATTGGAATTAATTGTACCAAACCTCTGATAATATCATCGTGCAAGAATGTTAAATAATTGCTACTTTGGACAATCCTCCGTTTTACAGACCCGTCGAAAAACAGTTTTGTTGGTTTAGATGTATAACTGAGCATTTGTTCTGCGGTTGGATTTAAGTCACCGATTTACACGTTGCACTTTGTGTACACAAACCTGCCAAATATTTGAGTTGCTCTCTTTTCTTCTCTTGTCGCAAGTGGACCCATAACAATGCCAATTCTTTTGCGTAGTTTGTTTACTTAAGCAAAACTGGCATCCGTACCTGAAGTCCCAGTACATTTCGAGGGATTCATCGCTTTACACCAGTCTTGTTAAACTCTAGATAATAGGCGTTAAGCGGAAGCGGTGGAGTGAGTCCGTACCCACAGACTCAGCACTTCAGACTGAAGCAGGAACTGACATCATCTTATTGCGGTGGAAGTCATCCAATCAGAGGCGGGGTATCCGTGGAGGGATAACAAACACTATCACGATTTTAAGCCGTTTTGCTCCACTCGACTGCGGTTATAAGAGCTGATTGTAATTACAACTGGCTATATTCCCAGAAACAGAGCAGACGCTTGAGGTGGGTCATTTTGCGAGATCCGTGAAGTGGAGAAATAGCGGCCTTGGAGGACGGCTATATAACCGGCAAGTCAGTGGTCATCTTGTTATAAAAGTTCTTTGTGTGTGTGAACAACATCACTGGTAAATCGCGATACTTCTGCTCAACACGTTACGCTCGTACAACTGAAATGTACAGTTTCACATTTTTTGCGCTTCTCGGAGCGTTTCTAGGATGCAGTCTCACTCCAGAAACATTCGCTCTACCTCCTAGTAATGTTGCCTCGAGGGCACGTCTCTATGTAAGTAAATCCAAAAAGAACTCAACTCTTAGCTGTTCGTCTTAACTAAAAACAAGTTAACTATGATTACGTCTTCTATTCAATTGTACTCTTCAGGCACTTCTCTAGAACACATCGCAGAAAACATTCAAGTGTAAATATGTTGTTTCAACAGGAATTTCTTGAGAAGTACGGCTATTTCGATAACTTGCCCTCAAAGACTGAGGGTAAACCCCCAACCGCAGATGAGCAACGGGAGGCGATTGTGTCTATGCAGCGCATGGCTGGCATACCTACGACGGGGGAATTGGACGAGAAGACGGCTGAAATACTACGCAAGTCCCGCTGTGGAGTCAAAGACGGAAATCCCCGTGACATAGTGAAGCGGCCAGACCAAGACCAACGTGAGAGGCGGTATTCAGTGCTAGGCGACCCGTACAAATGGATGGACAAGACAGATCTTACATACAAGTGAGGTTCTGACGATTTCTTAAAAACTGGCAACTTCTGTCGTTTTTTGTCCAAATGTGAACGTTGTCATCTGCGAATAATTGTTTTTGCATTTTTAGTTGAACAGTAACAATCAAATTTGAATTTGCCGATTCTTCTGAATTACTAAATGAATAATCAGTTAATTTTTCCAAGTTAATTGTTCCAACCAGTGGTTGGAACAATTAACTTGGAAAAATTAAGCTCTAGCTTTATCACGTTTGACATCACAAGTGTTTTGTCACAATCCGGCAGGAAGATTTTAGTGTACTGCAAAATGCGCCAAAAGTGGCTGAAAATGCCTTTTCTTTTTGCTAATTGAAGTTGTACTGACCAAATTTGTTTTTCCACCCTGAAGAGTAATGAACTACCCCGGTGAGAATTCGCCAGACTTGACTCGCGAGCAAGTGGACCAAGGCATCCACGCCGCCTTCAAGGTCTGGAGTGACGTCACACCACTGACCTTCACCGAGATCCACTCCGATGACGCGGACATCAGGATTCTGTTCGGCGGCAGGGCGCACACCAGAGTCCCGGGAGATCCTCCATTCGACGGCCCCGGTGGCACACTCGCCCATGCCTTCACCCCAAACTCGGGATGGGGAGAGACCGACGGAGATGTACACCTTGACGACGACGAAACCTTCACTGAAGGTGTTTTCAGAGGTAATGCATTTTTTAATCTAGTGATTTGATCATATTTGATTAACCTCTCCCGTAATCAATTGACGCTAGCTAAGGAAAAGGACTATATCAAGACCCGAGTTTTATTTAAAATTCTATCACCAGATGCCAAGATGCCTTAACCTTTCAGTAAAAATTCATATTTATTATGGAAGGCACTTAAAACTTTCTATTGGCAGATTCTTTTGGTATAGTGACCTGTGATACAAATCGTGCCTTGTTTTTTTTCAGTGTTTATTTATTTTCCATCAAACATGTACAAAGGAATAAAAAGTTTGTGATTATATTTCCAAATAGCCTTTTCTTTTTTAAGTGGCTTTTCGTTTTAAATTCGTATAGTCTGTAGTTCATCTTTCATCATGTTCTTATTTGTTCGAATACTTCCTGTACAGGCACTAACCTGTTCTACACCCTGGCACACGAGATCGGCCACGCCCTCGGCATGTTCCATTCTGACGTATCGGATTCCCTCATGTGGCCCTACGACCGTGGCTACATCCCTGACTTCAAGTTACCCGAGGACGACATCTTGGGAATCCAGGCTCTCTATGGTAAGATTTTCTTTTGATACCTCAAAACAATACTGGAGACCGCGTCTTCGAGCCTCTCAAGGTGGTTCGTGATTTTACTGGATTGTATTGGAGAAGTTGGAGCTGGTCCCTCATAACAAAACAAAAAACAAAAGCAAAAAGAAAAACCAGTGCAGACTAGGCCGATCCTAGGTCAAATCATGGAAGAACGGAAGAGATACTGATGATGTTTTGTTTTCACCTCATTAATTGATTTATCCTGGGTCAAAGTAAGAATTTTTTCTGAAAAACTTTCCCAACCTCCCACAGGGAGCTGCTGTTACCGATTTTTTTTCATTTTGGCCCTTTCAGTTTCTCAAAAAATAAAATAAAACCCTGGCACTATGTCCCGGGAGAGCAAGCATGCTGTTCACCCTCCGCTGGATATGCCAGTGGTCACTAGTTCAAGATTGTGTTCCGTATTTGTGTAAGTATTTAAAGTGGCTTTTTTGAAAGCCTGGGCCCCCTGCTTTGTGCCCGGAATTGCATTTGGTTTAATACTCTAAGAGACATAATTATGTGCACTTTTTTTCCGAAGGCCCCAATCCCGACCCAACTGCATCAACACAGCCTCCAGTGACCGTGAACCGTCTGTACTGCGAAAACACGTTCGGTGCCACAGCTTTCATTGACAACGAGTATTTCATGTTCGGGGTAAGTGTGCATGTTCATGTACATCTAATACCTTTCAGCTGCGAAGCGAATTTTCCATCTGCAAGTTATAGATATGTTGTCTATATTGGGTCAACCTGGTGTTATTAGGGTTTGGCCGATAGCAGAGTGGATTTTGTTACCCGTCCTTCCAAAAGAATTATCGAACAATGAAATGCCTCGTGGAGCGATGAAGAGACAGGATGCGCACATTCATCCAAATAATTGAAATTCTTGAAGTAGATGATAAACCAGAACCGTACTAGTTACTGGTGTACAGTTACCAGGACAAGGTCAATAAAGATCCACTTTCGAGGTTTCCAGCAGTATGTTGTTTGTCTAGGCTTTCTGTTTGGAAACTATGTTTCAGTATTAATGAGAGATTTTACTCTGCAATAACAAGACACGTTCTCAATGTTATTTTGAAATTAAAAGTTACTAAAATTACCTGTTTCTTAACATAAAATCTGTCAATTATTTTAAAAAGTTTGGCAATCAAACTTTTGAAAGAAAGGGGGAGACACCGTTTGAAAACATGCAGCCAAATGTACTTCGATAATTCAAGCAAATACAAATTTGAACCGTAACTTAGTGAGATGTGGAAACAGATGTAGATGGTCGTCGTCAATATACGTCCAGCCAAAAAGACAAGTGTCGGCTCTAATTAATAAATGGAATGCATATTTGAATTTCTTGGCAGGGTGGTCTGATGTGGCGGTTCGACTCTGATCGCAATCTCCTCTCTCCCCCTGAGGGTCAATCTCCGCGGGACATTTTCCCCAAATTTCCGGCCGATGTCAGGGCTGTCTATCACGAAGGAAGAAGTGGCAACGTTATTGTACTCAAAGGTAAATGACACCACTTGCAAAATTGTCCAGGTTCATATGGAGGAATGTGGCTAGTAAAAGAGCCCTGCAGTCGATGTCACTAGCTGGTCGATGTAGGATGGGATTTTTGCTGACGGAACATTGTCTGCTGTGAAACTAATCAGCTTGTAGTTGAACAGACATAAAAATCAGTACAAGACAAGACCGAAGCAAGATCCAGACCATGGGTGGGGGGGGGAACAAGTAAGCAACGTCCCTGGTAAACTTTTGCATTAACTGATCATATGTGCCAGTCGAAATAGGCTGCTCAGAAATAATTTCCTGAACGCTGCTCAGAAATAATTTCCTGAACAAAATGGCTCTGTCCATACAAAACAACCTCAATTTAAGACACCTAATTATCTTCACAATGATTGATCAAAAAACTCCTCATCTTTTTTTTTTTGAGGGGGGGACATGGCTCTGTTGCCCCTCCCCCAGCATCCACCCTTGAGCAAGACAAGCTATCTAACACAGCAGTTACTTCAGCGTTCTTATTTCCCGATCTCAAACCGACAGCAAGGAACTACTGGGTGTACGAGAAGTCATCGTCCTGGACTAATACCTCACCTCAGTATCAACTGAAAGACATCAACCCGGACACAAGGACGGATTTCCCCCAGCACGTCAGGGAACTAGGCTTCCCTAGGTCCGTTTCAGGGGTGGTCCACTTAGCGGAAGTCGGGTTCTCCTACCTAATCAAGGGCAAGAAGGTGTTCACCTTCGATGAGTACCGACTGGAGCTATCCAAGACCTCAGCTAAAGTTAGCAATGTCTTCGAAGGTGTTTCCGACAGACCATCTTCAGCCTTTTTCGCCCAAGGTTGGTTTTGCTATATTTTCGTTCTCATTGGTTTTGCTAAAATTGCATTTCAGGGGACTCGGACTGATATAATGGGGCTATCGCCCCAAACCATTCCCATCCTACCATTTCAACTCCATGTCATGCATGCGGATTAACCCCCATAAGTACAGTGAGAAAGACTGGACATGTGTAATATATTTCCTGGAAGTTGCTCATATTCCTGGAACTGAATACACTTGTGTCTAGACAAGAAATGAGAATGCGGACTTCCACACACAGTTAACTATGCAATCGCGACTGGCGAGTATTGTAATCATGAAATGTAAACAAATGAAAACCCTTTCTGAATTGGCAGGTTTTGCTAACGTTCTGGTGGGACAAGATTATTACCGTTATGTCTACGACTTCAAGACATCGTCGTTTGTCGCCCTCAGTGGTTACCCAAGAAACTTTGCCGAGGAGTTTCTGCGATGCCCTACCGCATAATTTTGGAGGCGGAAAAACAGACTTCAAAGCGGTATCCAAAACCTGACTTTGGAAAGAATGCCTTTAACAGAGACTCCTAACTGTTCATTTTATGTATGTGCTCTATGTAGTACTTACACATGTATGTATTTATTTACCGCTTGGTAAAATATTTATGCAATTTGATATTTATTTCTGATATTTTATTTTTAAAAATGGAGATTTTGAGCAAACTCTAATTTGTGTTTATGGTAACATTTTAACCATTCTTGTGGAATCTGTGTATGACACAAACGTAAGAGCCAAAAGGCTTAAGTACAGTGTATATTCAAATGGTAATGTAAACATGTTGTTCAAGAACTGCCGTAAAACTTTTTCTCCTGTATAATTTGCACAATTTTCAGACACATACATATGTAAACATGTCGTCGAACTTTGTTGTCCAAGTTCCATTTCTTATACACATTTCAGGTTTTGAGAGGTTTGAAATGTTACTCACGAGCGATGATATTAATGAAACCTTCTTTACAAAAGCAAAACAATAAACACATGAATATGATAGTGCGTCTGTTTGCAAATGTTTTGTCAATGCTTCTTTAATCAGAGGGTGGAAGGCGACAGAACTTTGCGTGTGAACAGTATTTGTTCGTCAAATTGTTTATGAAGGGACACAGCGAGAACAACATTTTCCCTGCTGTACAAACCCTAAGTTATGATCTCCCCCTTCTTCCACTTGCTCAGCGTTACTCCTGTCGCCGGATTCCCACTTCATGCAAAGGCACAATATTTTAAAAAGTGTACTCTGCTTGGGAAGGGATACAGTTTTGGTTTCCTGCGGACCGCGATTTGGACATGAGTTACTTTTGTCGCTGTGCACTGGAATGAATACCGCTCTTACATACAACATGTATTGGAGCTTGTTTCTGGCTTGACAAACTAGGGTATTCCTAATCCCCGCCCATGAAAACGGCCAAACAACCCACCCTCCCAAAAATGAGGAATAAAATGGAAAACGCTCTCCAATGAAGCCGTTGACCATTCTTTAACAAAACGTTTGGACAATTTACACGCAATCTATCCAACAGCTGGTCATTTTTAACCAAAAGTTGAGAAAGATAATTCTGTCTAAAACTTCGAGCTTAGATTATCGTCATCAAAGCAGAGCAAAACAAAGTATGACATGCATAAAAACTATACAAAACTAATTAAAGTGGAGAACATAACTATAGCGGCTTATGTATACAAATAATCAGAAAACAAACTCTTAATTTCAATTTTTTCTGTTTTTAATCATTTTTAAAAGAATAATTAAAACATACAAATATAGTATGGAGAAATATTGCTTCACTAAGTCAGGCATGCAATTGAATTATAGCCGCGAATGCTCTTAAAACGAGCTAGCTCTTAATGCCGGTATTAATGCTATAAAAATGTTGGCGCCGGAATACACCAGACAGAGATTCCTATATCTGGTGTATTCCAGCTCCAACATGGATATAAAATGGTTAATTTGACACAACTGGCAATCAAAAATACCTGTTTCATAACAAAGCGAATTACTTTCCCTTCTTTCACGATTAGTACACTTGCATTTTTTATGTACAGCTTAAGTAACGATTAATTAAAAGGGATATAAAGAAATCCATGACATAAAGTCAGTACACATGATGTACAAGTCTGTCGAAGGCTGACGATTTGTATTGATTAAAAGAATCCTGTTCAGCCTTGATGTTTGAATTCATGCTCTGATTTTAGTGATTCAAAATTAAAGTGCAATGACAACACGGACTATTATAAGGCATCTTTATTTTGTCATTATATTGAACGCCAGTAATGACGCTGAAACGAGTACGGGAGACCGGCGGAGAATTAAATTGGCACTTTCTTCTCAAGCCATGGGATGTGTTAATACGAGTGCGTAGCACAGCAGACAAATTAATGCCTTGACCATTTCCTTGAATAATTGGGTTTTTAACGATCTTGATCTGTTGGATTCTACCACGGCATTTGGTCAAGAAGCGACCTGGGACGTCGGCCTTTCTTCTTGCCCTTGCCTTTCCTGCCTTTCTTGCCTTTCTTGCCTTTCTTGTTTTTCTTGTTCTTCTTCTTTTTCTTCTTCGGCTTGGTAGCTCCGGTCCCTCCACCACTTGCCGGTCGGGGTGGTGCGCTCCCACCGGAACCATTCGGGTTGGCTTCAATAAACGGCATAAAATTCCTCAGACTTTTACTGTTCCAAGGCAAATAATTATTTCAATGTCGCCCAAAGAGGGCGCTCGTCAGTTTGTGAGACTCGGCACTTGGAAATTTAGAGACAGTGATCTCTCAGCCTGGGCTAGACGTAAAGTTGAGGCATGTATGAATGCACTGATGCTTTGCGTAGTGTCAGAGGAGGTCAAGGGTACAACGTTACATGCAGCATTATTAAGGTTAAATTGATTAATAACCAGCTAATTTAACGTTTGTCAGTTTCTCCTTTATCTATACTGCGATCGACTGAAACAGAGTGACAATTCAGACTAATAGATCAGAGTTACATTTACTGAGTGGAAATAATTGATTTTCAACTTCAAAGATTTCTTGCGTTTGAGTAATTTTGACTCAAGTCTAGTCTCAATTTATTGCAAAAAGTTGATAAATAGATACTTTATTTCAATTTTCAGAAGGGTGTTCATGACTTGTTCAGTTGTAGCCGTCTTGGACAAAATATGGTGTTACAAAGTTTTGTGCATGAACGTTTGTGCAGCCGTTTGTCTTGAACACGAAGGACAGCTGACAATTAGTTCGTGATGAGGTCAGATTTAAAATGAAGACTTACCACAATGGTAGTTCCTGTCTCGGGCTCCTAAATAATGAGACAAAAAATAAAACAAAAAACGTTTTCGTTTTGTGCACTTTTGGTTTCGATTAATTTTTTGTACATTTCCAATGAGGTTAAAAGTATGCCACTTTCATATTGGTTATTACTGCTGTACCCAGAAGCTCCATACCACGTTCAAATAGGACTCTTTGCCCATGTGTAGATAGCATTTACTAATTGGCTAAAAGCATGGTAAGAATTCGCTATTAAGTGCAAGGACACGGGATACTGACCCTATATTCTCCTTCCAGAGGAGATTTTAGAGGATTTCTAAGGATAATTACAAAGAATGCACTTACTGCACTCGCCACACATTAGTGGGCATCCTACTGGTACCATGGGGTCAAAGGAACAGAAGGACGCGTCGGGCCAACCGGGGTTCTGGTGACAATACCTGTGAGTGTCTTCACAGACCTCTAAGGATTGAAAACATAGAGTCACACAATTTGTAGGCCTATATGTACAGAGTATGCAATGATAAACTTAGATACGGACTTGCACCTACGATACAAAAAGCTCAGAATTAACCGTGAGAACTGTTACCTAAGTGTCGCTACGAAATGAAATAAAAATGACAAGCAAACCTGCCCAAAACTATCCCGAGACACTTGCAGACGTTCATTTCTTTGAAAAATATAAATACATATGTCAAAACTATAGCTCCCGAATCAGATTTTGCCTATATCACAACCTTAGACCTTTCTTTTTTGTCTAAAAGCCAAAAATAGAGCGCTGACGCTCTGACGTCGGTGAAAAATAATTTGAATTAGTCAGCTCAATACAGATTGAACCACGGCAACACTTCCAGCGTTCGCTGGAAACTTGCACACGAATTGATCGTGGTCGTAAAGTACTGCCTTCCCACATATCTTTCGCTCGCGCCAAGAAAGCTGTAATAGAGTTGGTCGCCTTAATAAAGTGCAATCTGAAGGAGTTGAATCCAGCTTCGAATCCAACAAGCAATATATGCGGCATGACGTCCTATAAAGGACGTGACCCTCGTGGATAATCAGTTTAATTCCCCAGACTGATTTGCATCAGCTAATCAAGTGATGGATCACTAAGCAACGTGTGGCCTTGCTCGATTCCGATAATGCACCTCCAGCTCTTCCATCTTCGACCCATCATCACTTTTCTCACTGCAGAGAAGGAGAACTTCCCATGACTTGCCATTTCTGCAGCTGTGAGTCAGCCCCCACCAAATAAATCACATCCGAGACATCGGGACCTATGTTCGAGTAAATGTGAAGGGAGCATTTTAAATGCCACATCTTGCGTGTAATTAATAGGAGGGGTAACAACGATTGGCTTGCTGAGCTATCTAACATCATCTCAGGACTGGAGGTAACCTGCCGGAACCGCTGATTTCCCATCTGCAAACTTAAGCAAAATGTGAGGAAAAACTTAATAATGAGGGCTCTTCCTACGAAAATATTTGTGTAAAGGAGTAGGCCACTTGTGCCCTTTCGTGAGCGTCCCACTCAGCACTTGAGAGAACCAAATCGAGAAGAGCTTAATTGTTTATCGTGATTTTTATGGAAAGAGCAGCTAGTACCACTGACCACCTTCCTGGCCCCTAGCGAAGGATACCCAATGCCACCTGCCGATTGGACCCGGTTTACGCCACTTGGAAGTGATGGCCACGCGTTCAGAATCACGGGGCAGAATTGTTGATAATCTTGGGAGACCTTTACTTGTTAAAACTATCTGAAGATTGATTAAGTGCTTTTCTGCACACTTCCTGATAATTTTGTGAACTTTTTGAAATGCTAAACACGTTTAGCGTTTTGGGGGATACTGTTTGGCCAATAAACATGAATGAATACGAATTCCACACTTCATGTCTAAATTGTAGCTGCAATGAATTTGTAGTTTACCCAATTTTTTTCTGCATCTTTGTACTCTTCTTTAAAGTATGAAAACTCTTTCACACTCGTATTTGGTTAAATGCACTGAAAAGTGTATGCTTTTCTAAACAATTAAAATTATCCATTTTTCCGGACAACTGAGGGCGCTGTTGCTGTGAAATCATCTAAAGAAGACATGGTTCAGTGCAAAGGTGTTTCTGTTCAGACTGTGAACCCAGAATTTACTAACTGAAAACAGTTCTGAGAGAAGGATTGAAAACTGAGTCCTGGAAAATCTACACAATGCAGGACTCCTTTGTGTACAAAACCAATGTAATATTGGGGCTTCTTCCTGAGATGACATCTCAGTTTCGCTCATGAATATGGAATTACTCTAGGCCTAATAACCAAAACACACTTTGAACTAATGAGGCAAAAGTTGAAAATGTAACTGAGGCACAAAGGTGCATTTGGGGGGGGTTGTAAGTTATGTGCAATTACTCTTCATCCGAATATCTCACATTTTCGACATACATGAAACTTTAAGTCAAAAGGATCGTTTTTCTCGGCTTTTGTCGCTATGATCCAATGGCCAACAGTGTGTAAGATTGAGTTGATCACAGTACGGCTCAAATCGCAGCGACCAAAAGAGACATCGATTCAATTAATTTGGATAATGCTTTGCCAGGAAACGAAGCGTACATATTGTGTCTGTTTTGTTTTGTTTTGTTTTTTGTTTTGTTTTGTTTGTTTTTTGACATCGAGGTTGGACTCAGCAGACGTTGTTTCCCCAAACCAGAACTACTTGGATTTGATTAAGTGTCGAAGCTGCAAAAGGGTCATTTTAACCACGGACCGTTTTAACTAAACTGGGAAAGATTCAACAAGGGTCTTTAATTTTTTGCGGACCATGATTGTTACCGATTCTGTTACAGCAAAAGGAGGAAAGTCCCCATCTCGCAATCTCATAATTTGAGATAAACTGTTCCATCTGTCCATAAACCCTACCTCCGCAGTCTGAACCAAGGAAACCATTAGGGCAGCTGCAGGTGCATCTGTTCGAGTTGAGAGTGCCGCAGTTTTTGCATCTTTTAGCACAAGCTGTGAAAAAAAGAAATTATGGTGAACAGTTTTGAAAAAGTCAGTCATTCAAAATTACATCAGAAATCTCTGTCCTTTTTCAACAGATAATTAATTAGGATGAACCAAGTGTCTGAGTTGCACCAAACGTTTAGATTTCAAAAAGAATTCTTTTTGAAATTTTATACTGTTTGGTAAATTTGTCAAAGAATTGTCTAATAATTTTGAATGTTTCTAACTTTTTACTCAGTTTAATTCTATTGAACTGAATAACAACATGTACAGGAACCGATATAATCATGTATTACCGGGATGAAGTGAACATCTTCTGTATTTCACTGGGTTATTTTCTTCGGAAAGCTTGAAACGAAACTTAATTTTACCCAACATTTTGCCCCAACTATGTTACATCATGACTGTTAGTCTTGAAATTGTGACAAAACATGGATAATAATATACGCGTGGGGCGCAGTGGGTTGAAGGGTTGGGCCTTTTGGCTTGACTTCTGTTGGAACTTTGTGTCTGGGAAATGTTGATTCGGATATCGAGATCTATATGCCCTCGCAAACGTAATTTAATAAGCAACGTAATTCATACTTCGTGCTGACACGGCAAGTTTTCTCATACATGTAGTTTATGATTTCAGTGGGGGGCTCTTTAGGGACAACATACAGAAAACAAATCCTTGATCCCCCAAATTATTTTCCTTCATTGCAGTTGTCAGAAATATAGCCTATCCATGAGGCAACTAAATATGGAAATATTGTGACTTGCTGTATTCAAAAAGAGTCATGTATTTGTGTATTTCGGAATACGTATGCTACGTGGGTGCATTTTAATGAAGGAACGGGACTTACTGCATTCAGAGTTTGACTGGGGGTTGCATCGATCTGAAAATGGAGGCACAAAAACATACTGTTACAGTTTCGTGTAAAATTAAGTTAATTACAAACTTGGACCTTATTTGAGCAGCATTAAACTAACAACAATCTATATTAAAATGATTACAATTGAAAGGTATTTATCAATCCATGAAACCTTGCATTTATGAAAAACAATCCATTTATCGCCCGAATTCTCATCGATTCCCATTTAAACGCCAACCGACAAAAAACACTTTCCCCAGGTGAGGCTCGAACTCACAACCTTTGCATCTCTCTACAGCAACGCGTAACGGTTTACTGCCTATAAGTACAACGCGCTAACCGATTGTGCTACTGGGGACAGCTAATCCATAACAAATTCGGAAGTTATTTATAGCTTCTGTTTTAATTAAGTAAATAGACGTGTCTGTCAAAAACGGAAGATACAAACGGTTACGGTACGATGGGCACGATCCTTTTTTGAGAACAAGGAATATGAATGAGGTTTCCGAATTTACTCATAAATTTCGGGATAAATTTCACTCGTTGTTGATTGGGTTTTTACCACCTCCTCTCTCTCCCCATCCAATAACTCCTTGAAGATAATTTGTACTACGTAGTTGTGCCTTGTAATTAACTGGGGAATATCATCCCCCGACATCCTAGGTGTACGTTTTGAAAACCGAGAATGATAGTAAAGGGTTTTTCGCCCCCCCCCCACACACACACATTGAGAACCTTGGTAACAGCGCTTAGCCGATGATGTCGCGAAGACGTTTGGACGAAACCTTTGCAGAAGGACAATCGACATGAAGTATACCAGTAACTGTTTAAAGTTATAAAGAGGGTCGTTGGCCCAAAAAGAATGCATTACGGAGATGCTCCCACCGCGTTTAGAATTATAATAAATCAATGTCCCAATGGGTAACTGATGGCCCGCATTCTTCCCTTCTTGAAAATAATCAACGTTGTTTTTAGGTATACAAACTGGTCACTTCTAGGCCGTCAGCAGGTGGTATGCCCTTGAAATTCAATTGAAGTTTAGATCTCAGAGGAGGTAAATGCAGATTTCGCAGGCCTAAAGCCCAAACGTTTGTTGTCCCTATTCGGCCTCCACTAGTTAAAACATGACCTTGCTTTGGCCCGTGTCCTAGAAATGATTATTGTTCTTGGTCCACCGCTTACAAAATCTATCCCTCGTTTTGGCCAAAGACGGACGGAATGTTTCATCCCCCCCCCACACACACACACACCCACACAAAAATGCTAAAAGATTTATTTCTCGTCCTTTGTACATGTATACGCTACAGATGAATTTGAACGCCACGTTTCGAAAGGAACAACCGCCCGAAAGATACTCACGACACAAACCACGGAAGCAGAACGGTGTATCGTCACCGCACTGACTACAGACAGCGCCCGTTTGATAAGGCTTCTCACCGTGGAAATTCCCGCTGGAGGTAAAGATACAAGCGAATCGGTAGATTTTTAATAACTCATTTCCTATGAGCCTCTTGCAACGGAGTATTAAAGAGTTTTTAGAGTTAATATCACCCCGAAAACAAGAGTCGATTTTTTAAAAACATTCTGTATGACCCGTGCAATGCTCAAGGATAATTGGTACTTCGTGCTTGCGACGGTATTTAACCCTGCAAATTAAAGTCGGGAAACGATTGAAATGTGCAGCCAGATTGGGAATTTGAAGAATATGCCTTTACCTCAGCACAGGCCCTGGGTATACTTACGCCGGTCCGTAATTGCATACAACGAACCATGCATTTCTCTCATTGCCAATACTAGAGCAGAACTTGACTCCACATCCAACCTTGTGAGAATCTGCCCATACAACCTGATGGGAAGACCGACAGAAAAACAGACATGAATCAAAGGCTGTGCAGGGCCTGGTAGCTTCTGCAAACCTTTATTATTTTAATTAGGATGTGGACTGGGGAAAAATGCCGGAGAAATACGGGTGATTCACAATAGTGCGCCTCCTAGAGTTTGCAACGCGTTGGCCAATCACAGTACGCGAAATCTGTCGACCCAGTGTGCATTTGGAAAGGGTCGACAGATTTCGCGCGTCGTGATTGGCCAACGCGTTGCAAACTCTTGGAGGCGCGGCGCACTATTTTGAATCGCCCGTTTGCTGCTGCAAGGATCTTCTTTTTTTTCGTATGCTTTGAGAGCTCAAGTGTATCATTTACAAAACATACAATTTTCAAACTGGAATAGGAAGTACAGAAGTAGGTCACTTGAATGTAATCTGCTTCATGTCCTAAACACCTGATACACTAGAGTGCTTGTATTCCCGATCTATTTTGAATATGGCTACCCGTTTGGAATGGTTTAATGAGTTTCACTGGGAGCAGGTATATCCACCAAGCATCCGTCATCGCAGACCGAGGCATCCGAAGTTCATGCCCCCACGGAGGGCACGCTAATGTGTCGGTCACAGGGGAATTTCGAACGTTACCGTTGGGGCATGAATTTGAAACCCTCCGGCAACAGCTGAGATCACCCGTTTTACAAAACAGGAATGAAAGGTCTTAAAGACAACTGGTTGATTATTTTTGGCGCAGAAGTTGAATTGCGCTTTTTTTATCCCGAACTTCATGCCTTTGGTCGGCTCTGGGTGTCGAATTCGGTCTTGTGGGTATTGATAAAATCACCGGTGACATGCAGTGATAACTCAAGATAATTGGAAGAAGGTTTTCATTACGGATACGAAACTTTTTTTCGTAAATCTCCCGATCACTGGCCATGTTTGTTTAATTGTTTTCCTTCCTTCAACAGAAACTTTCCGCTGTCTTTTTAAATTCCAAGGTGCAATTTTGAACTCCATTTTTGTGGACAGGAATTTTAAAATGCATTCCATCTTCATCAACTTATTAAAGGGTTTCTTTTGACAATGACCCCAACTTTAAAAACGTTTCTGAAGAATGGCAGGTCAGTTTCGTTAAAAGCATATTTAGATGATACTCAGAAAGGCACGCAGCAGCAGTAAACATTTGGCAAATTAACTACCGCCAGGGACCCTTATCATGCAGGAATGATACTGACCTATAAGCTATTTGCGCCTTTGGTAGAGTTCCAGAATCGAACCGATCTGTAATTGTCACTGTAGAGGCACGGTTTCAAAAATCCGCTCATCCCCTACCTTTTCATAACAGGAAAAAAACATTCCTTCTCATTCTTGTCGCAGACGGTCTGACTGATTGTGAAGACACTGCCATCGGCGCCTACAGGTGCCCTAACGACATGCCGCATTCACGACGCTGCATGCAGCGTATAATAAAATAGACTGACACGATCCGAACTTTCTTTTGGTTTCCATTCAATCATTCGAGCTCGTCAAGGGCATGAGTCTTTCAGTAAAACACGCAATCAAGCTCCTGATGTTCACTGTTGACCAACGTCTTTGGCGCTCTCTGTAATATGCATGATCTCTTCTTATGGTGTTTCTAAAACAGATTGGCAAGCTCGAGGCTCAACTTTTCTTACGTCGCGACGTTGTTCAGTTTTTAATGGAGATGTCTAATTATGCTCGGTATACCTGTAAAGATGACTACACTGTCATCGCTGGTATTCTGATCATTCAGGTCAGTTACTTACATATGCTATTATGGCCTCTCATTTTGGCTACGACTGAGAAGTCAAAGTATAGAGCTGCGGGTCGCAGATGTTTGGAAGTTGAGGTACAACGTTTGGAAGTTTCAAAGTCGAAGTATACGACTTTTGGAAGTTGACGTTCAGTGTTTATCTGAGTTTTGAAACACAACATTTTCATATATTCAAAATGTGTTTGATCTGAAAAGACGTAAGCAAGAATATTTTAGGCGTGCAATTCACAGGGGCATATGCAGTAACCCCCCCCCGGTGCCCTTTTCAACTGCTTCTCAATATTCATTCACCCACGGACGAATACGGTTTCCAGTAAACTCATTTGCTGACTTTGTGAAGCGTTTTCTTTTTTAAATCCAGAAGTATAATTATAAGCAGTAAAAACAATTCAGGAAGAGTGTTAACCATTTTCATCCCCCACAAAACTCGCCTTTCGCACGCCGATTAACTACGTACCCACCTGCGTATAGTGCCCACACTCCCTGCCATCGCCGGAACATTCGTTACTGCTATAGTGGTAGCCAGACACCTCGGAATACCAGAACTGCACGAAGTCGGAGGCTGGGGGCGGCTTGTTGGGGTTGCCACCCCGCACGAAGATGTTCTGCCCCACCGGATCAAAGGAAGACGGGTTGATAGCTTGGCCGTGCTCAAATCGGCAGCGGTCGGCCCACCGCTGGGCCATGGAAGCCAGATTGGCATCCCAGGTCTGTTAAGGGGCAAGACGATAGCCGTTCAGTAAGATTTGAAACTTTGCGTGTTGGAAGTTATACTTTTCAGAACCACCTCACTTCTGGAAGAGATCGAGCTCCAAACGGAGTTGATCTGTCACTCAACAAAAGATATTGATGTATGTAAAAATGTTACTCCCGACCTTGCAACAATGACACCATCGTGGTAGCAGTTACTGTATCGCGTGCATCGGCGCACAAGAGTCCTTCGTCACAGAACACAAAACTGAATTGTGTTACTAATCGCAATGCTAGGAGGAGCCTGTAATTTTGTTTGTGCAACTGCTGTGTCTTATTAGGCTCACTTAGTGGATACGTATCAAACGAGGAAGGGTGGGGGAAATTTGCTCAATGGAGACATCTTGCCAATTCGGTTTCTTCTGGAGGTTGAGATATATCGTTTGCGCCGATGAAAAAAACGTCCCTTTGCAGAGTACATTATTCAGTAACAGAAAAATAACTGACATGCGATTGAAAACACAGCAATTATATTTACAGTGCTTTATATCACTATGTTCTATGAGACACACTCAGCTATATAATGAGTTTGCCTTGTATTCGCCATGTTAAATGCCATTAATTTAAGCGGTCTGCTATACCAATACAGAAAACACTTGAAATCCTAATTTGAAAAAAAAATCGTTTATGATAAGCAAACCTCCTACAAAAACACTAAAGTCTGAAGTTCACTAGTGATCAAAAAAGTGTAGGATTTCAGGGGAATAAAACAAAGGGGGAAAGAGATTTTAAATATCAGGTCTCTCTTTTATTAGGCGAGAACAGATGGATGTTTGCTGGTCCGTCGACAGACACTTTTGCACTTCTACCCTGTCACGTTTATCGATCCTGGTACAGCGATTAACTTGTCTTTTCGGGAGGTCATTACTGTGGCACTGAAAAGACATGAACGCATGAATTTAGGGGGAGGGGAACTGCCTGGTTAACTGAGTGTAAAAATGTCTTTTATTTGACCTTTTAAAGCGACGCAAAGGGAGAAAATTTCTCCTTTGCGTTAAAGAGTCCCCGGCCCGCGTGAACGTAAAGAACACATCAGATTTCAGTAGTTTGCCACTGATAAACGTCCACAGAGATGGCAACGACGAAACGGTAATCGATCTATTCCCGATTGGATTTTGCAAGATTCACGTGAATAATTTTTCAAGTTCTGTGGTTGAAACTTAAACTTAACATTTTTCGCGCTACATAACAGTTTCACTATTTGACATGTACCGACAGGGTGCGGTTGGGTACCGTAAAGAATTGGAAATGGTCCTGGACATTGGCAGTCACATGACCCGTAAAAATATACAACACACTTTTACGGGACAGAGAATCTGATTTTACTGCTGCCCTTGTGGCAACCATGAACAAATACGACATACGCTCTGTGTGAGTGGAAGGATAAAAGGTGAGTCTTGACTTTGACGAGGGAGACCTTGTAAGTCGGGATACCCTCAGTGTACATGTTTTTCGTCTTCGTTATTGGATGCATGCCGGTACTTGAGTCCGAAGTGCCTGTCTTACTTGCTGAGTAAGACTGAAGAAATTTATTATTGAAGAAGACTAGAATTGGCATAACTCTTTCTTATATAGATTCATGCATACTTGATTGTTCCTGGTAAGTTGATTGTTTTAATATATTGATGACGTTTGAGTGACACCCTATACTTTGCTAAACTCGATTCGACATTTTGGGTAAAAAAACCAAGCAACTTTGGTATTTTGATTGAGCAACAAATGCGCTTTGGTATCCTAATTAATAAGTTGTTTAAGAAGACTTTCCGATTTAGAAGGGAAGAGGTTTTTAAACAGGTGAATTTGTATAACTCCAAGTTTGGAGAAAGTTGGTAGTTTTCATGATTGGTTTAGTTACTGTATTTGGGGAAAAAGATAACTCTCATTTGACTTTATCGACGTTCGAGTTTTGTTTAGTTCTTTTGACAACTTGGGAGAGATGGAAAAACTGTGGGTACTTGTGCATAAGCGAAATTTCTTCACGATTCAGTTCGTGAAAGCTTTACTTATTAGTTCGTTTGTAAATATTTTGATAACTTTTTTTATTTCATCAATTTGGAAATTTTGAACTTCCGTAATATTTATTATTATTATTATGATATTTATCATTCTGTGTATTTGTGTTTCCTTGCTTTTCACGTTTTGGTTGATTCTGGCAGACAACACAAACACTTTTGTCACTGTTTGTTTCTGGCGCGCGTTACAGAGGGCATGTGGAGGTCCACCATACGGAAACCAAATAAGGTAAGGGGGAACTAGCCACGTGGCTAGGTGACGGACGGATGGGAAATGGAATGATAAATGAATGTCATGGTACATTTGGGAAATGGCTGCCAGTGATCCCAGTTCTTGGTGTCCCTGGGGAAAGCTTTTGTGGTGGGAATCCATCTTGAGGGAAATTCCCAGCAGATCTGGATATCAGTGTCAAAAATTTAACTATAGGGCCTAGGGGTATTGCTCGGACAGAATAAGTTAACCATTTTTCCTTTGAAACCATCTACAAAGGGAAGACGGAGTATCTGATCTCGCCATACAGGAACAAAATAAGAGACCGGAGATATCATAATATTATGGACAAGTTAGGCATGCCCTCAGCCAGTCATGTTGGATGGCACGTCCCCTCCCATTGAAATCGTTGCTGGTCCCACGAAATGACCTCTACCGATTACAGATATATATATATGAGATTAGCACCGTTTTGATTTGATCTGTTTTCCTAACAATATAGGCCTACATGTCTACTTTGCAGTCATTCCAACCATATATCCAGGAAATGAACTGTGCACCGACATCCGTTTTTCTGCAGAATTAACGAGGCATAATAAGCACGTTTAGATTGTTAACTGCATTATAAATTCAAAAGTAGTAAACTCCGTATGCAGCTATGTTAATTATTATGAAACTATAGGTGATACTTGATAATTGTCATTATTGCCATATCCACCCTTATTATTTCTATAGGAAAACAAAACAACAATTAAATTTTCACTCAACATATCAAGTACATATAACATGAAATCCCCAGCCTAATCAAGTACCAACACAATTATTTACTCTCTTAATGCAATTTATCAGAAAAAAAATGAGTGAGAGTGAAACTTGGACATTCGAAGCTCCCTCGTCACTATGATTGACTACTTTTGCATGATATTTAGTGTTTGTTGGTTACACGGGACCAACAAGAATTAAGGTAGACACAGCACAAAGAGAATAAACTCGTCCTACTTGCACAATACCTGGGTGTTGATGATGAAAATTAGTACTAGAAAAAAGCATACCCGCATTACATGCATTTTTATGTGACTACCGCGCACATCAGTGATAAGCATGTATTACAAACACGGCAAGCTCTGTAAGACAGGAAAACGCTCCCCTATGGTCTGACTTACCATGTATTTCATGTCGGAGGCCCCCGGCGACACCGAGGCCCGAAGCTCATTGTGTTTAGTCAGTATCTTCTTGACCTCGGCTGCATTGAAGTCCGTCTGTCCGTTACTGGCCCGGGGTTGTCTACCCCCGGCTGGAGAGAGCAGCCGCTCCCAGGAAAACTTACCCAAACTCTTCGGCACTTCGGTGTCCCCAGCGCTGGTCCCAAGGACCAATGCACTCATCAGAAGAGTAGCCAAGGAACGCGCCATGACTGCAAATGATTTTGACCGATCTGGTCCGTGACGCACGACGCTTCTCCTTTTTGTAACCTCCAAAATTGTTACCTTGTTTGACAGACAGGAGCACAACCTTGCTCCCTTCCTACATGATCCCATTATTCATCTAGCCTATATCTTAATGCAAACTCCCCCATCTTGGATCTCATTAGTATCAAACAAATTTGATTGCTTATCCTAGAGCTTGTCAGCCTTGCTCAGCAAGACTGAAAGTGTTAAACATTTGTCGGAAGTTGTTGAAAAAAGTGCACTCTACATCTCAAAGAAGTTCTCCGGTAGTCAATTTGTGTTCAAATAATATTGTTGGGTTTTTACGAGCTCCAGGGAGGGTGAAGGGCCACTATACGGGAACGAGTTTGACGGGGCTGGCACCAAACAAGCTTGAGAAAACAAGTCACGTGGGTAGGTGCCTGGATGTATGGGAAATGGGTTTATCCTTTGCACATGGCACGGCACATTTGGGAAATATTGTTTCACTGGCACTCTCCAGATTGCCAGTGATCCCATTTCTTGGTGTCCCAGGGGAAGGTTTTTATAAAGCGAGTGCATCTTGAGGGAAATTAACAGCCGGTTTGAACTTCAGTGCGTGTTATGGACGAAACTTTAGGTCTTTTGCTGAGACCAAAACCAAAATGTCGTTTCCCTGTACACAGACGGCCGCCGACAATTAGAATTATTCTATCTGACCAAAGACTGTGTCAGAAACAGGCTTCCAGAGTTTATACGGATACGTCTATTGCCAGCGCGTCCTCATGTGCTTCAAGAACAAAGACCTAGACCTAGCTCTAGACAACAGATTTTGGGTGCAGCCTAAATTACTGGAGAAATCATTATAGCCACCGTAAGAGACCCAAAGAGGGCGCCACGAAAGCGATTGTTCAATTGATTGGTTCGTTTGTGTTTTTCTAAACGGAAGTGAGGAGATAAAGACAGGTCCCTAGTCCTTCCATTAATATTTCACTGTGCAGGAATTAGGAACCCAGTGACAGTAACTTTCACAGCGATGATCGTTTTCGTATGCTACCAGCCAGATGTAAAACACCGACAGCGATGGGCTGCTGTAAGTGCACATCGGGACAAAGTCACGACGGATAGGAACAAGAAAGATGGAGAGGGATGTGGGTCACACGATCTGAAATGCTAGACAAAATACAAGACCTGTTACGAAATTAAGTGTATTGGAGAGAATATACACAGAAGGTGAGAAAGTTATTTGCCAGCCCTCCAATCGAAGACCACGCATAATGATGGGAACCGTTGAATGTACCACCCCGCTTGATCGTTTCGTCTGGGTACTCTTCAGCTGCTTGTACATGCAAGAAGTCGCCCCACTGCTCTCATGTGACAGGGATCAAGCTGTGCCCGGCAAAGAAATAGCCTTTAACAAAGTCTGTGCAGCTACGGAGATAAGCAGTGACAGGAGCTTAATTTACCAGGGATTGTCGGCCAGCCCTAAACCACATCACTCAGCAAATAGAGCTAGAAGCGTAGTTCCAATATTCTACTTCGTAGCTCCGAGGTGCGTGGGAAAAGGAAGACTCCCCAGTGGATCCCACTATAGTCACCCTCGCAACGTTTACCATGGGGAATCTCACTGAACAAACGCCAGACTCTCCCTCATTCCAAGGACCCATCAAAATCATGCTTTGATTTCGCTTTCCCACGTCAAGAAATCATAGCAGATTGCGCCACACCCATGTGTAAAACGAGGTTTACTGCACGGCTCTTATTCCCTCGTGGGTTTATCTTTTTTCCCAACCAACTAACACAGTGTACCGCAGCTTAACAGAGCCACCAATTTCTTAAATGTCATTAAAAGTTAAAGAAAAATTACTTGGTAATTAGGGGTTATCCTTACAGAACTCCTCGTGGAAGTCTATGAAGATCAGATTCTAAATATTAATGATTCTGAAAACAAAATCCTTGCCTTTTTAATTCAGAACAATTTGATCTGATTTTTTAAAACCTTCTTTTGAAATACGAAGAACAGAAATTTCTAATAACAAAGCCCCTGTATTCCCCAATTGCATTCAGAACTGGAGAGAAATTAGACATTAAACCAAAGCACTTTGCACAGAAGCAAATGCGAAATCCACATATTGCACGACAGCATGCTGTGACTCAAGCGCTCGTTGGAAAATTAAGTCCGCCCGTCCGCGGGAACTCTCGTGTGGAGCAAAGATAAACTTCTTGGAGCCGTGGCAGGGAAATGTGGAGTTCCTTTCCAGAAATAGGAAATCCCTGGAAAAAAGTCAAGGGTGGGAGAGACCCACCCACCTTTCGATACATGGGAAAGGCGTCATTGCGGTAGTGTATTCACAAAATTTATTCTTCCTTTTTGTAAAAACTCCAGGAAATCGAAGTCCCAGGCCAGTTAGGAGCTTAAAATTGTTGACATATCCCAACATTTTCTAAGGAACCGATACTTGTATACAGCAGAAATTGGTGATTTTTGCAAGTACGTTGTGGCTCATCCGGTTGAACAAAACATCAAATTATGTATGATGAAAACAATAAACCCCTCATTTTATTTTTTTTCCAAAACTGTATCAAGCAAGTTATCCGAAACAAAGCATTATACATCGGTACCATTCAAAGCGTAAGACCCGTCTTCTCATCAGTCCAAATAGAAACTGACACAGAGACAAGATGCTGCCGATTAAGATCGCCACAAACCGAGAATTCATCGTCTAGAGCAACCGGCCAAAAATCTCAAGTCGCACGATCTAGCTTGGCTGGTTCGAAGCGTTATCGCCGAAGTATATTTAACAGTGACACTAGGGCATTGGGTCTTTGGAGTTTTGTCTTCGCATAAGACGACCATGCGAGAGCCATTTAAGAATTTGGTTCAGTTTGGAAATGGAGGTAGAAAAAGAGGCAGTGGCGTAATTGGGGTATACATTTTGATCTATAGGAGAACTTGAGGGGGGTTCATTTTCTGGAATGGGGCACTCAGTGGGTTCGGTCATAATTAACACTAATCGTCAGCAGATTTTTTTCCTTCGGTAATTTCTGAGCGGGGCGGGGGCACACGGGGGATACATGCAAGCTCGAACAGTGGGCCGTAAGTTTGCCAGAACGAAGAAGTTTGACCTTGACCGGATTGTGCATGTACCTCTCAGTGGGCAGAATTAGAACGAAGAGTAGTCACGTGAGGGATAGAGTCTATGTCAAGAAAAAAAACCCAAATTTCAAGGGAAGTATACACATTTCACACCACATCAATTCTTTCGTTTACTCATTAACAATAATATTTTGGCTGACCACGTTGACAACAGAAGGATTCCTGGATCATTGTTCCAAGATGCTTATTCCAGAATGAACTGGAAATGTTGCTTCACTTTGCAGTAACGTTCAAGAGATGTGTGAATTCTGATTTTACGTTCATTTACCGTCCTAGACAACTGAATGAAATTCTCTATATCGCCCTCTACTGGCTTGATACGTATATGTAAATGTTAATTTGAATTTGTCTTCTATTTTACCCCAATATTTCCCGGAAGTTTCAATTATAATTGTCCCATTTTTGAAAGACTGACTGTGTGAATTGCAGGCTTTTAGATTTTGGAAATTTGATATTGAAAGAAATCCTCTACTTGGAACCACTTTCAGAACTCTCGCAAACTTAGAAAAAAAGTTATTGCTCACTACAAGTAAATTTGAAATTTAAAAATACTTGGCGCGGACGACGGACAAATTAAAATCAGAAACAAGCCTTTTTAAAATTCTGGACAAAAACCAAGGGCGAATGCACACATTCACCTCAGCGGAACTCAAATCTCAAGTTTCACGCCAGGTAAGAAGCCCCATGGAAGAACACAAGTCGATCTAGGCGCCCTTATTAAGCATAAACTGAATTCTTTGGGGTATGTTGTGCCCCAAATCTCTGCATTGTCAATGTCTCCATCACGAGACCACACGGACAGACGCTGAAGTCGACTCTAAAAATGAGGTTGAGTTGCATCGTAGACACGTTTCCTGCACATGCAGAACTCAGCAAGATTTTACAGCAAAATTAATTAAAAGATATAAGAGACGTCCATTTATCTCACAACCTTTTGGCATTAAAAACGCATACATCAGCAGATACTACTAACGTGGTTAATCATATGAAACAATTAAACTCAGCACACATAAATACCGCAAACCTGGTTTGCCCAAAACTGAGGAATAGATTTCCACTTGGACCCTACATAATGTGTACGATATATCTAATAAAAACCGTTACTTATTGTCAAATTATCAGAAATTAGGAGACACACGTGACAGTCTTAAATAGAGCTCTTGAACACAACAAAGCTCCTCAAAACCTCCTCCAATATCTTGTTTGTCTTTAGCACCCCAGGAATCGTTCAGCGAAAAGCACGGGACTTCCCACCACTGACATAGAGCCTTGGTTCACCTCGTAAACCTTCTTTCCTCGGAGAAAGAAAAACGAACCTGGGGGTTAAAAACAACATCAGGGTTATGAAAATCAAAATCTTGGAACAAACACTTATTGGGTGCTTTAATGGTCCATCTTGGCCACCAGAGTTTGCTGACTGGATATTAATACGTATGCGGACTGGCTTGGCCACGTGGCTAATAATTTTTCCAACAATGCATATCGATTTCAAAATCGCCCTTCACTCAGATTCCAACAGTATTTTCTGATCTCTGGTCTTGAATGAAATCTGATTCGTCATCCTTCTTCCAGGGAGATACACATTTATTTTCAGGTATGCGCACGATGAGTATCTTATCTTTGAAGTAGACCTATTAAATTCACATGCATGACGTATCAGTATGCCCCTCCAGTCTGTAATCTATCCAGTTGGGCTTCAAGTAACTACTCAGATAACAGTAACAAACCAACCCTCTCCTGCACCCGACCTTGTTCATGGTCAAGCCTTTGGGATTTCTGTAGAATGGTGACGCATTTTGCCCAACACCCAAGTAAGGAGTTTTGACCCAGATAGCTCCATGATCACGTATTCCAATTTCAACCCCTGTAGCCTTGATCTTAAAACTTACCACCACTGCGGAAAGCCCCAGTTATCTTCACTGGTAACCCACCGAACACCGCATTGATTTGCAGTGGGTTGTCCTGCACCAACTGTTCACCGCTCTCGTCATATTCATACACGTTCGATGTCTTGGCGGCTATCAAGTAAGTGATGCCGTATCGCTCGTCATGTACGGCAGCGGCAATCCGCTCCCGTATGCCGATGTCGTTATACAAATTCCGAGGCCAGCCGTTCAGGCGTCGTCGATTGCCGTCAAAGCGCCATATCTTCTTCCCTTGGTATACAGAAGAAAAGGACAAAATTAGTGCAGTCTGTGAGCCAGATTCGATATATTCTGGGGGTACGATATACCGTGAATTGTACTTTCTTATTTGAAAATGGTTTTATAGTCAGCCTTGAGAGGATACAACTTTTCACGTCGCGTGTAGGCTTTTCCCTTTTGAAATGTCGGACTTTACTTTCCTTCTAAAACAAAATACAGAGCCAAGATTGTAATCTTTATTCAAATTGGTTTACCTCAACGTGTTGTGTACCCAAAACCCCTCTTGGATATCTAGGTGCATGTAATCCCCTCCCGTCCTAATAGTCCGTACCCGATACATAGTTTGCATCACGAGCGGGACCAGGAAAGAGCGAAATCTTTCTAGCAACAGAGCTCCTTCGGTGGGAACTGTACCTCGCTATAGTTCACAGACGACTATAAAATGCATGCGTTTATGCGGTCGCATCGATACCAACAAAATGAACACTCCCCATCAAAATGTTTTTTCAACATCCGAGGAGGTGCTGCTGCTCAAGGTGGATGGCCAACCTTTTGCACTCATCAATCATGCTGGCCCTCAAAGGAATATTCTGCAGATGAAACCTTTCTCCATTTCATTCGGGCAATAAGCATTTGTTCTACAAAGAAAGTGCCGGCCAAGATATCAAAGTGATTGCAAAATAAAATAACATGTGCTTAAGAATTAAGCCCATTTAGCCTTGCTCAGATTTTAGTGAAGGAAATACAGCTGACGACGCGCAGAGCACTTGAGCTTGCTTAATGAGGCGGATTTCAATTCGATATTTTTTCTTATTCGTCCTCATTGTTGAAAATATTCTCACTACACTTTATTAGTTCATCCAAACGTGATCAAGATGATTTGAAATATATCGCCAAAAGAACCATAGGCCTAGTCAATAATACTTTGTGAGAAGATGAATTATCGTGTTTTGTTATGTTTTATCATATAAGCAGACATTTGGCTAACCTAAAGCTTGCCATGACGCTTCGCTAACAGGAAGTGATAACTTCGCGGTCGGAGGTCGTGCACAAAGTAGCCAATCACAGTACAAAACCATCAGCCCTTCCTGGCACCCACTTCGATCGAGCGCTGGGTAGCGAGCGAAATCTAGGTCATGAACCACATATACACTCGCGGCAAGGGACTGTTTGTGCAAACCATTTAAGTACACATGTCGTCTGCCCTTAGTCCTTACCTCGTACCATGGAGATGGTGTTCTGGTATGGTCCCTCCGCACCGATCTGGTACAATGCCTTGACTCCTTTCTTGACCAGCGAGTGGTAATGCTTCAACAGCTCTCCTGAGGGCTCTGAGGTCAGTCTGCCTTGCTGGTCGAAACGCCAGTACTTCTTGCCCTGTTTAGTGGCAACAGAGATCAAGAGATTAACTACAGAGCGAAACAAAACTTGTCTCAGAAGTGCTTTTTGGTTGGATAAAGTGTCACATTCCTTCGTGATCACCTTGATAACATTCAGTTCACCGTTGATCATAGCCACCGAATCGAAGGCGGTGTTGCAGAGGGTGTCAGGGGTGGGAATGTCAGCCGGTCCGGGTCCGGGTTGGTTGGGATCTGTGGTAAAGAATAATGTGGACGGGGAAAAGACTGCATTAAATTGACATTACGAAATTTGTAAATAATATTTCTTGTTGCAGAAGGGCATGCTTTTTATTCCAGATACTCCCAGAGTGACAAGAGAAATAAAATGTCTTCTATGGACTTCAACTGATTACTAACGACATATTTCCAGTCAATTCAATCATTTCAATGAAACATAATTCTATTAATGTCGCCCTATTTCCTCTGATTTTACGAATTAATTTTCCTTCAAACTTCATTACATATTAATGATCACACACCCCATGCTTTGTTTTTTTAATCAGTACGTTGAAGCTGATCGTCTTTCCCCTGCCTCTCAATGAATTCACTGTAGTGCATTTCCCACAGGCTATTTCTTGTTTGAATATCAACAATTACTGGGGTGATAAGAGTTTAAAAAATCTTGGGATGTCTATTTTCAGAAATGTCGGAGTGTTAATGGGGTAGAATGTTTGTTAGAGATATCCACCTAAGACGTCTCCCACCCATTCGTTATGTGCTCCCATACCCACATCGTTATCTTACGATGAACGCCTATGACATGCATGGCAAAAGTGTCACACTTGTCGAAACTTACCACAGGTGAATTCCGGGTCTCTTGCCTCTGAAAAATGTAACATGGAGGAATAAATTTAATTGCAAGCCATCAAGCATTATCTAGATAAAACTGATCAGCATAGGCTGGCATTGAAGAAGGGGAAGACATTCGATACTCACGGCATACGCCGCACATGAGAGGGCAACCCTTCGGAACGGATGGGTCCCAGGAGCAAGATGCGGGGCTAGGCCATCCTGGGTTTGCGCCGCACCACCGATGTGTGTCGACACACTCATCTACGGGGTTAGATAACAAGTTTTGATATCTCTGGACAGAAACATTGGATTGGCATGATCATCAAGAGGAGGAGGAAAAACAGAAAACGGTATGGTTAAATGGTCGGTCCTGCTTTTCCTTCCAAAATTTATCCTTCCAAAATAAAAAAAATAGATTATTACTCATTTTCGATTTAACTATGTAATTCAAAGTATTAGGAATAATAGTAATTTGAAACAATTATCGTTTTGATTTACAAAATAGTTTGTGGCTGATGCAATGATACTGAACTAAAAATAAGAAAATATTGGTACGTTTTTTAGTCTTAAGCGGAGAATAATTGTTCAGTATTGAGGACGCAAGGGCGTGCAGGAAAGGAATGTACCACATCGAACTTTATTTATCGTAGCTGTGTTGCTATTATGCTTTAAATATTCTATCAGTACATTTCCATCCTTGGAACTCCATAAACTCAGCTCGCTTTACCAGCACATTGCGGTCCGTAGAAACCGCCGGGGCATTCGCAGTAACACTTGTCTTTGTTAAATACACCGCAGTTCTGACACGTCAGAGGGCAAGCTAAAACAAAGATCAAGAAAAGAAGATGTCGTCAATGCATGGTGTGACAGGGTCGTCTGTACTGCTTTTATGATTGAATACTCCATTTCTTAGATAAACAGTCAAATTTTTAAATTGGAAGAACAATACGGTTAAAATTAAGTCAGACTTCTTTACTTACAGCAGCCCGCCTCCTCCAAGTTGCAAAGACCTGTTAAAAACCACATTGAGATGGTCATAAATATTTCTTTAACATAATTATGAACGAGCAATTCATTGTTACACGTGTAACGCTTTCAACATCTACAAAAAGACTCAACAAGACAATGTCTTGCAATATGTCAAAAACGCAAAGAGACATATGATTTCAATAACACCATGAGTTCAAATTGACAGCTACATTAGCCTATAACATCCCCAAAGTCCAAATTTCACTCACGGCATAGTCCGTTAAAGCAGAACGGGCTCGCAGTCGGACACTGGGTACACACATTGCCCGTCTTGTACGGCCTTTCCCCGTAGAAGTTCCCTCTGTCGATTACCCCGAAAAGAGAATGAGAAAATGAATCAGCATAATACCGCTGCCTAATTATGCGACTGAAAGCGTATAACGGATCTCGCAAGAGACTCTACACTCATGTAGTTTGGACTATAGGTACGACCAGAAACGCATGATAATTCAAGTCCTATACGAAGTCAAAAAAGAGACCAAAATCATCAAATTGTGATAGTCAAAAGGCTATTTTGTTCATGACCATGTTTTTTTCTTCTTCTTCTTGTTTGACAACATGCCAACAATGGATATTTACGCTGGACCGTAGTTACAGACGAAATTCCAGGCATCTCGATAACCGCTGATGTAACCACAGTAAGCCAGACCACACCCGACTTTGTTAGTCTCCGCCCACACCACCTGTGAAGTACGAAAACGAACGTGATTTCTTGATATTTCTGATTTGATAGTCATCTTATAACATCAACAATTATGAGAGACTACAGTAAATAACTTTTTACGAGTCTTTACAGTTACTGTTCTCAAACTTTTGAAACGTATCTACAGGGTCCACGGTCCCCCACTTTAGCTGCAGAATTTGCAACCGGGAAGTTACAGGAACGGCGATGTGTACAACTCTATCATGTGCGACAAACATGTAAGGGAACAAAAGTCTTGTCCTCTGCTCCTTGGTCAATCTTTCTCTCGATTCTGTCCTCACCCTGTACTAAGTCCACAGAGAGTGTTGTATAGTAAGTATAGGACATGCAAATCCTTATCTTTTTGTGGTGAGAGCCAAACACAACCGAGTTGGCCTCTGATGAGTCCACCAGAGTGCGATTGATTAGTTCATATATACCTGGGTGTAATGCCCGCACACACTGGTGCACGTGTCGCTCTCGTAGTAGTAATAATCAATCTCGTCGTGCCAGTCGTCTGTGGCCACCACGCCAGAAATGGGCTTGTTCGGATCGCCACCCCGTAGCCACAGGTTCTGTCCAACCGACTCGTACGGGGATAAGTTCTCAACGAAGCCGTGCTCGAAGACGCAGCGTTCAGCCCATCGTTGGGCCATGGTGGCCAGGGTGGCATCCCACGTCTATACAGTGGAAGGACAAGAAAGAAAGGGAGATATCTGAGGACACTTTTCATTTCAGCACCACTAAGTAGGCCGACTATGCAAATACGTTTTAACACTTAACCATGCTGCTTGATCCAGTTGGTGTCGATGCACCATAATTTCGAGGCAATGCCTTAATAACTCATTACAGTTTTACTTCGCCTCAGTCTACCGGTTTGCAGAAAGAATGAAGAACGGATGTACATGAAGAAGACAATGTATCTCGAGTGTTTCTGTGATATCAAGCACGCTAAATTTTGAATTGTTTAAACAAAAAAACCCCAGAATAAATCGGCCAATTCAACACCAACAACTCTCTTGGGTATGGATGAAATGAGAGACAAAGTCGGGGCCCTGAAGGTGTATACTACAGCAATTCTTCCCTTGTTACTTCACAGGAACAGCCTGGCAGTTAACCTGACAAACGGTATGGGAGTGACAGACACCCAGTGGCAAGCTACCACTTACCATGAACTGCATGTTGCTTGCCCTACTGTTCTTCCGATGCTCGTTGTGCCGGTCCACCGTTCTCTGGATGTCCCACTCGGTCATCGACGTCTCCCCGTTGCCCTGGTTCAGTTCGCCAGGCAGCGGCGGCAGAGCCGTCAAATTGCGGAAAGATTTGTTGGACAACACGGGAGGCGGTCGCTTTGTTTTGGGCGTTTGCGCTAGTATAGTACCGCCGAGCAACAATACCACGAAAGTGGTCCTTAGAACTCCAGTCCGGTCCATCTTCATCTATCCTTGATCTAGAAATAAGCAAACCCCAGCTTACATCATACATTACCAGAGGGACTACCTTTCTGTTAATAGGAGGCACAATTTAACTTGTATACCTAATACGCATAAAATACATAATATATAATTGAGGCATATCAGTTTTACCGACATGTCTCTGGTCTCTCAGACGTTAGTTGTACTTCCTGAGCTTGACTAACATGTGCAAGAATTAACAAAGAAATAAAATACATGTAACTCCCCGAAAAGTGATTTTTCCGAAGTATGATTGCAGCTATTTTTCAAGTGGCAACACTCAACTTTATCGGGCACCTAGGACCATTTTTCAACCGTAGTTTTTAGCCATTCTGCTCTCATATGAAAGCTCAAAGACTCAGGGAGTTGATCCTGGCAACGATTTACACAATCTCACCATGGGGGGGGGGTAACAATCTCCTTTTTCAAAGATACTGCGGGGCCATTAATGAGCTGGCCAGAAATTCTCAATTGAATTAGTGGTCTGCACCATCGAGCGCTCTTGAGCGAATTTGTGTTTATTACGAGTGGCTTGCTCGAACGCACCCCTCGGATCTGCAATAACAGTCATGCTCAAACAAGGCCTAATTTGCTGTCGAAGGTGTTTCCGACTTTCTGTCCCTATTCCTTGAAATCAAAATCATAATTGAGGTCGGTCAAGGATTCTCCAGAATCGCACGATTATCCAGGCGTTGCTGATTCTCCCTGCATGCCAATCAAAACCCCAGCGGTGACGTCACGATATGAGTATGCACTTTTAATGAGTGGAACCAGCAGGCATGGGCGTCGTTTCTCAGAAATTTCAGGGCTGTTTTGCCGTTTGGTTCGCCGCAGCTCATGATGTTACGGAACTTGGCTGGCGGTTTACTCATACGAAATACCCATTTCGTCTGGCGTCCGAGTATTCCTGTTTGTGTTACAGTTTTATGAATTCCTGACTGATTTGTACGACCAGCTCATGATTTCTGAGGCTTACAGTTAGGTGCGATTCACACTGGTTAACCAAACAAATTAATGAAATTTTGTATAAATCAGGGATTGGAAGAAAATTCTTCAAAACAAGGTGGTTAATTAGGGCATGGTAAAACGGGGGTTTCTTGACCAACTGAATGCCGGTGTTACTTCATCAATTGCAAATGGCTCCAGGAAAAACATATGGGCAGCCTTAAAGTTGACGGCATCTTCTTCGGCAGACAGTTGCACATTATATTTACCGGCTAGAGCGACGAGGTTAACAATAAACACACCCAATGGCAGAGTCACAGCCCTACGAGCGCACCCTCTTGTGACGACACTGAAATGAAATGTTACGAGTTACAGTTTGCTCCAATATCCTCTTTAACCAGTTTCTATATACGCAAATTGCTATCATTTGCGAGGACTGGGGAAAATGCCGAAGCTGTCGAACGGAGTGATGGATGAGTGTAGTTGATTGGCAAGAAATTAGGGTTCGGATGAGGCTACTTAAGATACCTAAGCCAGAAGCAGTACATATCTTATGTACGCTGCTCGAATAACTTTGGCTAGAATTCCGAGAGCAATAGGGAATTTGCTATAACAGTTCCAAAGAGGAACAACTGCTTATCTTTAAACGGAAAATGCCATTATGATCAAAACTAAAGATGTTGAAACTGGGCTAGGCAGGTTACATAAGTGAGTTGTGTTGTTAAAGAGATCAAAGTAATCCATTGACAACAGTACCAAATAGCGAACTATTTGATGGCAATAACTCTATCTCTTTTGAACGGAACTCGATAAGTACTGGCTATAAATCTGATGAAATAATCAATTTACACTCATCTATCAGTTCTTTCATAATTTAGATATAAACTTGAAGTTTTGTGTCAACAAACACCGGTAAATGTTGACATCCTGCCTTCCCATAAATTTTCATAAACCTGCCTTTTCATAAAACTGGCGCCGATACAAACGTGACATTATTATCGTGAACCTTAATCGTATTCCCCGCAGCCCTTGGTGACGACAAGCACGTCTTCCAACCCCAGTACCGAAGGGATGTTTAGTGACCCCATCAACAATACTGAAGGTTAACATTTTCCCTGTCATCACACCACATCGTCAACTAATCCATCCAACACACCATGGCATGATTCAGTCATGCCTTGTTGGAGTGAAATGTACCCAGGTTTTCCCTGAAATGTTCATATGCAGCCTTCGTATGCAGGCTTTCACACTACCGAGCTGGAATAAACTATAATTATACGCCATCTGAGCGCCCTCTGTGATTTACGTGACGGTCACTGTGGCTGAGTCCGGGCAGCTTGTTCTCGTATGTTCAGGAACAGCTCGAATTGTT
>NW_019091432.1:127040-200135 GCF_001949145.1 Acanthaster planci
CGAGCGCTAGAACGGGAAACCCGTGTCAAGAACAGGCCGCCCGAACTCGACCTGTATGTAGTAAATCATCCTCTTATGTTTTTTTCAAGATGTATGTTGTTGTCTCCGAATATGCATACAGTGTTGTGTCTATTTTCTGGTTTTAATTATGTCCTTGAGGTTGAAACCCGCCCCGTGATTACATTATTCATGAAGCTATATCACACATAGGCCTACATTCCACCGAATGAGGTTATCTATTTCGGATACTTTCAGGGCGAGCTATATAATGATGATTACACAAAGCCCGCCTGATTGCATCTGTTGACTAGAATCTGAGCAGTTGCGTATCTGGCGGGGGGAGGGGCAGGGGGACAATTCCCCTCCCCCCGACTGATATTTTACAACGGAAAGAAAGTAATTGGTATATTTATTTGTTATTAGCAACAGAACTCAACAAAACAACACCATGTTGAAAGAGCCATAAATGCATAGCCGCATTCCCTTCTGAATCCCCCCCACATTAAAAGCTGGATACGCCGAGTGTGAGACGTGCCAGACTCAGTTTGCAGAATCATTCGCGCAGCATGTTTTTCTATTCGTCGCCTATGATACGAGACGATGGAACCGAGATACTGGCTAAAAATAAACACGTCACCTAGCAGTCAGGCCAGGGTTACCCACTGGGAAAACTCGTTTCTTCCAGTGAACCATTTTCACGCTTTTTAAATGAGTCCAAGGAGCTCTCACGCTTGTACTCCTGAAAATCACATTAAATACTATTGACCTCTGCATGCAGAAAAGAAAGTTAATTTTACATTTAAAAAGTACTCACTTCCGCAGGAATCAGGAACCACGAATAAGGAACCGGTGGTTCCCATTCGAAATGGTATGAAAATTATTTTTTGGATCATCCATTCTGAATAGGTTTGGTTTGAAAGGCTCAAAGTTTACATTTGGCTGACTAAAAGCTTTAATCAAATTTCAAACTTGTTTTCGGGTTGCTGTGGCAGAAAGTCATGTATAGGTGAGCTATGTTCATAGAGCCATTACAAAATGGCCGGTAAGTAATAACGTTTGTGGGAAAATGATCGTACACAGACTACCATGTACCGTGCGTGACGGTCTTCGTGAGAAAGTAAGAGCATCATGCGGCCAAGAGGAATGGCATTTCCGCTGGCGCGACTTTTGCGGAGGAACCGTGGAAAACCATTTAAAAGTGTAACGTGCTTTTCCCCAAAAATCAACAGTGTTCAAAAGTGCAACCAAAGCATTTCCTTCAAACGAAATGTACCTATAGGTTTACCTTCACAAAATCGCGAATGAGATTTTCAAAACTGTCCGAGCTCCAAGGTTTTCCTTACAGCGAAAGGTACTGCAGATTTGGGCCCCGCACATGTAAAAAAATGGAACATTCCTCAATATCCAAATCTTAGTTTTTGGAAAAAAGTTTTCAGTTTTACTGAAATAGAAAAACAGCACATTAGCAATCAACTTGGATGATATTCTATTTTATTATGTCAGAGTTGGAGCAATATTACTTACCACACTGAAGAGCCAAAAAATCCCACCTGTTCGCCAACTCAGCACCAAGGCGTTTCCAGGATTGTGGTTTGTGTCCCATACACCTGCCCTAGATTGATCCAACCAGCAAACAGCGGTCCCTCGCCATGACGTTGAACTTCGGTGACCGGAGAGATGCTTGACTGGAAGTCATCACGCAAACACGGTCCCGATTTTTAGCCTCGGGCCTGATAAACAGAGACAGTGATTTAGAATTTCGGATCCCGTTGCTGACGAGACTTCCCGAGAGCTAAGGTTCCGCACTGTGCAGTAAGAGGCCGGATTGGTCTGTGAGACCGAGGTCAAGTTGACAATCACACTTCGTCACCTGATTGCGGTGCCACACTGATGAAGTAAGCAAACTAAGCATTGACCATTGACATACATGTACGTACGTGTGATGGCAGCTGTTTACGGTACAAGTCACTGTGTTGCCAGAAAAGTGACAAACGTCCTGATGCATGCACTTGGCAGATGAAAATGTATACAAACAGTTAAATGCCACCGCTGGTCGCATAATGCTATTGCTTCTCAACAAGTAAACGAAAAGAAACTTCCCTTTTCAGAGATTGCAACCACAGTTTAGAATAGTGTACGTACAACCATACAGTATTGCTGCTTGTAGTATATGTTACACATGTACCAGCGAGAATGATTACCTGTATATATCCCATCCTCTCCCGTCCGTGTATGTAAGCAAATTAGTCGCAGTTTCTCCACCCGATTTTTTAATCTCTCACACGACTTTGTGTGTCATCTCTAACAGTAAGGCAGACCCAAGCAGTTGAATTAGTGGTCCAACACTCACTCAAGAGGTTGTGAATGCGAATGCAACGTTCATGCCGTACCGACTGCGTTGCCATGGCAATCATTTCTCTGTCTGTTTTCAGGTCCTCGTAAGTGCAACGGCACCGCGCATGCATGCACTTCTGATAAGGGTTCAAACTTCCAAAGTAGCATAACTCTCAAGCAAAAGGGTATTGTGTCGCCAAGAGTGCAAGAAAGTGCAAAGGCATGGTCGGGTAGGGCCGGAAGTTCACGATAGGTTCCTGATCTGCTTACTTCATTAGCACGTTGTAATCGAAAGTGTGAATCCATATTGTGCAGTTATCGATGGATTGAACTCGAGTTCAGTAAGTTACAGGGACTTCCTGGTACTGTGTTGTGCGTTCTTGCATTTGCCAAGTCGGCATGGCAGAGACTTAATGCAAGGGGCTTGAAAGGGGCTCGCATGCTATTGAACTGTTTTAGACGCTGTAGAAATGGAAATAATGTCACCACTTCCTTCAGTCGCACCGTGGTCTCACTCCGAAATAGTGATTCGCGTCCATAGTACTTTGCCAGTAGGCATGCGCGATCAGTGAACTTGTCTGTTATTGGAAGTTGCTATATAGATTGAATTCGACCTATAAGAAGGGATTAAATTCCATTTTGGTGTCATGAGAATATTCGAATTAAAGAAAAAAAAATAAACGCTATTCCCCGCCCATCAAACAACTGAAATGTAAAATAAATATTCACGTAGGCCTATTCCAAAATAAAGCAGAATCAAGTAAATGGAATCCCGGAACGCAGTTTGATCCAAAACGTAATCAATAAGATCCGAAGACATCCTAATGCTAGGTAACGAGACGCACACAATTGGAGACAGTGTAAACATAGACATTTTTATTGTTAAGAAAATGACATCATGTATGAACACACAATTATAAGCAGTATATATCATTCCAATATATAATTTTTATTAATTGAAAATATTATACATACTGCTCTGAACATTTTACGACCTTTCTCTCCCTCTGCAATTTGCCCAAAATGGTCTCCCTCCTCCGAACAAAAAAAAAATTATTTCTAGATTACACAAAATTTGTCACTTCCCTCCGACGAAACCATCTTATAAAACTCTTTTATATACCGGTTACTTCCATTTCTGTCTAGCTCTCTTACAAAGCAATCTGTTTGTAAGCTTTTCTTATTGGAGGAGAGTAAGGTGGCCTTATTCTTAGTTAGAACCATCTTCCTGTTTTATTTTACTGAAAAATAATGGCTCTAACGTTCTACTTGCCCTTTTTGTCCACTACACGAGAGTTCTTGAAGAAAAACTACATCTGTGGTGCTTTAATACACAATATTTATACACAAAACCGGTTAACAATGACATAGGCTTAACATCTTCCTTCCTAGTACACTTCAACCTTAAATATAGTATTTTCACTCTTTGAAATATTTTTTAAATTAATAGAGTATATTCGAAACAATCCTCTGAGACTTGTTTGACTCCCACCTCGAAGAGCTTTCTTACTCTTCCTTATTGTTCTGGTGGGCAGTCGAAATATTCCACCAGAAAGTCTTTCGGGTATTCCGGATCCAACTGGTCTTTCCCGTTCGGGAACCGGTAGAATTCCCTCCCAACAAGAAGATATCGATCACCTGTAATGAGTACATGAAACATTTTTTTTCCCTCAAAGACAGGTTACTTAACTTTCATCAGCTATTCCTATAATTATCCTCACAGACTCACAAATTACAAAGAACGGAGAAAATATACAAAAGGTTCAACTGTCACTTTCCGGTGGAGTTAAATATAGACCCTTTTGCACTTCATAATGTAAACGGATGGTGTTTCCAATACCTTGTGCATCAACAAATGCTGCGCGTACTCGGCTCTTGGCAGGCAGTCCGTCAAACACCTTGTGCACTCCCAGCGGGAACCCATCAACGAGTGTTTGGGCTAGCTCGTCATATTTCCACACCTTGCCAAAAAATAATAATCTCAATAATTCCACAATAAATCAGGTAGAGCGAACACGACTTGTCATTCCAGAGCTACCGTGTAATTTAAAACTATGGTGGCCTTGGATTGACATGAAATTTAATTTTGATAGCAGTCGACAACATGTGCCCATCCTTTCGAAACTTGTTCTACTATTTCAAACACTTAATGGTCAGGTAACTATATACTGGCTCACCTTAGAATATTTGAAGAAATAAGTATGTCGCTGGTCCCTGTCTTGCATGACTGCTGTGGGTGATTTGGGCACGCCTGCTAGACTTGCTATCTTGGAGGCCTTGTTCTCTTCTACGTTCTTGCCGTCATATGTCCAGTAGTTCTTACCTATTATGGCATTTAACCCAATGAAAGCAATGGCATGAGATTATAAATCATTGTTAAAATGTGAATTTCTGTTTCTTGTAATGTTGGAAAGAAGAAAATGTCGTCGTTCAAATTAATGCAGAGAGTGGAATGTAGGGTAGGGTCTCCTCAAGCTCCTCCTCTACCATATGCATACGTCCCACAAAATCAGCTGTTCCCGTGCCAAAATTAATTCCAAACTTCCCACAGCTAAAACACACCTATAAGAAGGATTTTCTAAATATTGAGAACTAACTACAAACACTCGTTTTTCTTCTTCCGTTCTCAATATCACATGCCATGCTAAGTTAAATTGACCGAAAGGATGATTTTGGGGTCAGATTTTTGTGTTAACCTACCCTTGAAAAACACCACTTTGCCGTCCCATCGCGTGTACACCGCCGTGGCACCCACTTTCAATCGTTCGAAGTAATCTCTGCAAACGGTCCCTTCTGAAGAGCCAACAAACTCTTTATTTGTCGACATCTTCCAGAATTTACTTCCCTACAAAAAGCCACAGCCGTGTGAAGTTAAGATACGGTTTGAGGAGAAATTTGGTAACCCACAAGTCGATCTGCTAGTTTTAAGTTCTCCAAAACAGATTATGCACTTGTTCTGGCACACTTTACGTGCGAGTCCACAGCAACATATCTGCGGCATAACACAGCACCGTGGGATGTTCCGTGCACAGAAATGTTTGTAAACCCGTTTTTAAAAGTTCTTGGTACACCTCGTTGAATTTTACGTCCACCTTCTAAAATATCTTACAAAAGTAACTTACTGAAAACACATGTAAGACATTGTTGACGACCGTCAGACTATCGACGCCCCGCTGACATATTTCGTGATAGGTTCGCGCGACCGTTGGAGTATCTACAGCCTCTTTAGACGGACCATCGGGTTTCGGCCCTGAGACAAAACACGTACAATCAGGGACAGTATTGCTGTAAGATTCTTCAGTATCCCAATAACCACACAAAAGTTTGTAGACACGTTCAGAAACAAGAAGAAAACTGACAAACAGAAGACATGAGCATGAATATAAGCTGCTCCAAGCTCGAAATGAAATGACTTATTCTTACCATACAAAAGCTGAATACCGTACGTATCATCTTCTGGCAATACAAAGTCAGGAATATAACCTTTATCGTACGGAAACATTAGTGAGGACTTGTCTGTAGCATGGGCTAAGCCTAGGGCGTGGCCGATCTCATGCGCAACTGTGTAGAAATAGTCCGTTCCTTTGAAGATTACAAAAAGAAAGAAATAGTTCTTATAACTTCAGTGTTTTTGGCAGGCGAAATATTATTATTATATCGAGAAGTCGCAAAGTTGTACTTTAGGGTTTGGGCTGATGTATTGAATCAAGCTATCCTACATTTATTTTGTGTATTATTTTGAGCAGGAATTTTACTGAACGTGTCTGAAAAGTTTGTGCATTTCCATGGTTTGGTCCTTTCGTGTTTGCTGTGGTCGAGTAAAAACATAATTTACACGTTATAGTCTTCTTTTCTTTTCCTTTCTTTTTATGATGTCTCGGCATAACACGTGAAATGTCGTCCAGATTTCGTTATTTTAAGCCAAATAGTTCAGTTATTAACAACCTTTCTTGTGTCGAACTTTTCAGCCAACAAACCTTCGTCGACTTCTCTATGAGTGAACGTCTCCGAGTTGTCGAGATGCACGTCCCCATTCGCTGTTCCCCAGCCACTGTTGGGAAAGAAGGCGTGTCCCAGGGTCCCACCCGGCCCGTCGAAGGTTGGATCTCGCGGAATGTCAGAGTGGTAATAAGAACCGAATGAGATTTCAATATCAGCCGCCTCATTGTCACTGACCTGAAGAGGCAATCTATAGCAGTATAAGTCAGGGGGCTGTGGGGTATAACCCTACTCGAAATAAATTGTTGGGTGTCCAAGATTCGGCCTAACTGGATTCTCAGAAGACTCTGAGGATCCCGGAATATGACCCTTGCCAACTTGGCCCCATTTGTTACGCTGCTGTTAATGTTGAAAGCAAAAGTAATAAAAATGACGATTACAGTGATGATGACAAGTCAAAAGTAATGACAAAATGAAATCTTGTTCAGCCTTTGTTGGGTGTGAAACAATTGCCCTTACAAAAAAATTTGAATGTGTACATCCATTCAGGCAGGAGAGAGAAAAAGTTCCAACATAAATGCCTCTATTATTAATTCAACCTCTTGAATAGGCTATACGTATACCATGTCCAATTTGACCAAGAAGGAAACCAACAAGAAACTTGTTGTAAGTCAAGGCAAATTCTACCCGTATGTTACCCTGGTAAAAGACAGAGGTGTAACGTCACTCCAAACTTTCAAGGCTCTCTCCGTGTCGTCCCTGACCTGCGCATCAGTGATTCTAGACCGCGACCTCTCTGGGTAGTTGACAATCCTAGGTTGAATGGGAACAGTCACTTTACCAAAACAATTGTAACAATAATATTATAGGACAAGCACAAGGCGTGTAGTTGGCGCACGCAGTTCAAGCTAGTATGGCAATAAGGTTTCCACACACCACCCGGATGTCTGATAAAATAATTTTTATGGTAGGACAGACTTTATACATCGACAATTACCATCAATTCGATATCGTGTCTAACTTTTCACGCCACGAGCCATATTCTGTGATCTTATGGCCGCCCTTTCTACTTAATGTTTGAGTCAAATAAGAGCAAAACAAATGTTCCTTATCAGGGGCTTATTATCTCGCCTCCCGTTGTTAGTGGTAGAGTGAAGGCCGTTTTGTGCTGAGAATTTTCTCTCTTTGGAAGACCATACCGATTTTTAAAAGAGTGGTAGATGTATTATCTCTAAGTTGGCCAAAATGACGATATTCTTATATACTTGTAAGTAATGTCATTCGTTTTCCACTTGAAGTTCAATCCAGCCACAACATATCGCTTTTTGCGCCTATCTCCGGACTCTGCCGGCCCGTAGTTCTCAATTCTGGTATCCGTTAGTTCCTCCGGTTCGTCGTGGACACCGCAGCGGGCCGTATTGATCATCCTGACCGTGGCCTCGTCGAGTACGCCAGTTTGGTTAACGGCGGCGTACCGCTGCATCTTCCGGATGGCAAGAGACATCTCTGTCACATTCATCTGCTCTGGTGGCATATTACCCTTTTGCGGGGTGATGTAGCCATAGTTTGACAGGAAACTCTGTTTTGCATTGGAAAGAAAAACTTCAAAAATGCGACGGCCTGTGACTCAGGGAAAGTATGTAACCGAAACTATAGAAAATTCTGACCGCCACCGTTCAAAGTAGGACAGAGATTTTTTTAGTTTTCTTTGGGTAAACAGTCAACAAGCTCGATTTTGAACACCTGTCCGGGTTTTTTTTTTATTGTTTCTATTTCAACGAACAAGCGGGAGCTTAGTCCTGTAATAATTATAATAAATATATGCACCTTTTATCAAGACTTACTGATACGCACTTGACAAAGTTTTGTACCGAAAGATATGTAATCTCGGAATTCGAGAAAAGCTATTGAAAGGATCAGTCGACTTACCGCTGCCTTAACAAGCGTCAGGATGTCACGAGGGTCTATCATCAGATCAAAGAAGGCGGGTGCTGACTCCGATATTCTGCAATTCAAGCAGGAGATTGCTAGAAATACCATCTTCAACGCAGAGAAAACGCTAATACGGCAATCCATTGTTCCAAATACGGCAGACCACTTCTTACAGCAGTGCCAAAATAATAAACTTATTAATACAAAGGCGGTTTGAAAGATCTGTGCGATGAAGATGTACTGCACAAGTGGATCAACTGTCAGGTCCCATCCAGTAAGCTCAGCAAATATAGGCATATCTGGCGCACCTGCTAGAAATTGAGTGATTTCCGTGAGGGATGACTGGTTATTAGCACCGCCATACGAAGCCAGCTTTTCTTGGCTGCCGTTTCAATTTCCAGGCATTGGTTTGACGAGTGATCTATAATGCATACGTTTTGCAGGTCATGAAACAGCTCAAGCTGTTCTACATACAATGTGTAGGTGTGATTTTCCAAGTAACCAAAAAAAAAGACCCGTCACTTGAGAAAAGGCCCTTGATTCTCGGCTCAGCATTTGAGTGCCTACAAAAGCACTTGACTATACTTGGCAGGGGAATGTGTCACTGTTCTACTGTTTTTCAGTTTGAGGAATTTAATTTTCATTGAAATAAATAGAAGAAACTGGGTTGAGGAGATATCATTAATAGCCTCTCGTTTTTTATTTCCTTAATCAAATAAAGGTCCTATCGATCTATTAAGCTAGAATTGAATTCGAAATATTCCCTATATCTTTACCAGTGAAAAATGGACCGTGTCTATGTCTCGCTCGAGTAACAGAGCCTATTTGGCTCCAATCGAACGCACCATGGTATCACAGCAGTGTTCAGTGTTACGTCGAACATCACGGCGGTAAATGCGTAAATGTGACCCGAGATGAAGGTCAGGAGAGACGGCAAAACCATGCCCATAAAACATATTACACAATACTGACTCAATTTTGTGACAAATTAACGGGCGAAATTCGTGCTCTCTTAATGCAGAAAGAGACGATTCCAGACGCACAGCGTCTCAGGCCGAATGTTGATACAAGGTTCAAACTGTTGGTGGCGCCACAGAGTTTGATGTGCAAGATGGCGTCGTACACAATCGGGCCCGGTGAGATTAAACTTAAAATTTTAAGTAGATTTGGTGATAGTAATATTGTGTTTTATGCTGGCTGAAGCATCTCTTACGTGTGATTTATTGAACTGTTACTACAGGTACGCATCCTGGTGTTATTCATTCATTCGATTGTAGGCCTACATAGGACCATGGACTCGAGGTAGAAATCTACATGTACGTACCTCCATGATAGGACTAGCTAGCCCCACTATTGCGGGGATGTCAGACAACTCGACCGTTTGCCAAGTCGTCCGTTAGGACAACTCGACTTTGACGGAGAGACAACTCGACCAGTGAGATCTCTTCACATAATACAGTCGTTTTCCCAGTTCAAGATAGTGAAATTATTCAGTCAGATTGCAGCTGTACAAAAATCCTTGAATTCCAGTGAAATGTGGTCACCGTCCACTTGTGTGATAGAGACACCATGGTTTACCACCAAATCAGTTTCAAATTTTAAGCTTTTAATTCCGACATATGGGATCTATGGAAGTGGTGACACCTTTTGTCGTTCTGGACCTGTTACCGGAAAGTAACCATGCTAGCAGCAAATCTGTTTTCAGCCAGAACCATTGCAAAAAGCTTATTTTCTAATGAAAAATTCTTAAATTTAGAAAACTTGGTTCATAAATAAGAATTCCAATGAATTTTTAAAAAATTGGATCTTGTGTAATGTTGTTGTTTTGTTTTAATGGTGCTTTCAGCAGCTCAGGCTATTTGCGGCAATAACTGTACGTTTATTCATACACTTTATTAATCAGCATCACATTACGGAGTTAAGAACAAGGTCCAGTTTTAGAGGCAAGAGGAAACCGAAGTACCCGGAGAAAACCTGCGAGAGNGGATCTTGTATAAATTTCGTCTCAACATTTTTAGCTGCACTGCGCGGGCCATCAACAATACTACTTCGTGCCGCACAGCTGACGAACCCATTACGTCACGTACTTTCTGCAACGTCCGTATTAGCGAGATGAGTTATTCAGTTTTCGGCCAGTTTTAATAAAACGCAACTTTGAAAGTCATTTTGATTAAACAGACATTAGATGCAAGAGTTTATATGACTGTTGGGTATGAAAAAAAGGATTTTGGGATCACTCGTAGTGAGTGATATATATCTAAACATGAAATTCCATCCTTGAGGCATACATGTATGGCCTCAATAGATGACTGGGCTGAGCGGGCAGTGTCCCGCAATGGACGACTTGTCTCAACGGTCGACTTGTCTCTTCCTTTTACGTACGGATGGTCGAGTTGTCTTAACGGTCGAGTTTTCTCAACGGTTGAGTTGTCTGAAGTCGAGTTAGCAAACGGTCGAGTTGTCCGGACCTTCACTAGGGCCTAGTGTGGCACAGACTCTCACTCCCGCTCCATCCGTGGCCACACATCCGTATACGCAATTTCGTGTCGGCATACTGAAATTTTTTGCACACCACTTATCATCATGGGTGCAATTTCTTTTGCACACAGAAATGATCCTTAGCCTCTCAGCTTTATTAGCGCCATTTATTGAATGATTTCACTCACATTGTTGTGGTATTTTCCCGTCTTTTTGCCTTCACCCATTCAATCTCACGGACTCGATCTCACAGTCGCCATTTTAAAATAAGGTCGTTGAACATTACGTCACTTGACCCCTCATCGTCTCAATGGCTGTTCCATGTCAAGACATATCTAATACATGGACTGAGCGATAAGATACTAGGTCTACATGTGCCAATGGGCTCTTCCAAATCTTTGGCAGCAGTTTAGATGCCTTGACATGGAACAGCCGTTGAGACGATGAGGGGTCAAGTGACCTTATTTTAAAGATGGCAACTGTGAGAGCGAGCCTGTGAGATTGAATGAGTGAACATGGTGGAGGCAAGACTGGAAAAGACTAAACAAAGGAGTGTTTTTTATACTCTTGTTCAAGGTACATGTAAAATCAATTGGTTTCACTTGGTGCTGCTTGAGGAATTAAAGGGGGTGTTCCACTTGTATATGCTTTCCATGATATATACATGTACAGTATCTATCATAAAACATACAATGTAAGACTGTAGTTTTAAAAGCATTATGCCATTAGTCTTAAATTTCAGTGAAAAGGATAATCTCTCAGCCTAATTGCTAGCCCATTCCTTTGATTTTGCAATCATCTAAAAGGGTATATCATTTAGCTTCTTTTTGGATTTTACATGTGTACTATAACCTGTGAAGTGTGAACTGGAAATCTTTAAAATGGCAGCTTAGTACACACGCAGCATTTGTCATACAAAAATGTTTAATTTCATGTTCTAAGACCAAAAGACCTTACAAGTACATGTATGCAATTGTCTTTTAATTGATTTATTTATTTAAAGGTTGTCAACTGTAGACAACTTTTTTTAGTTTGAATGTTTGACAGTACCTGACTAGTTTAAGTGAGCAAAATTTGCATAAATATTTCTAGACAATATTTTCCTTCATACTGTTTCTTTGAATGCCCCATCATCCAATTCCTTTCTAGTTGCTTTTGATGATTTTTGTATGGCTTGGCATTTTCTTTTGGTTTGGAAAGTTTACTAAAGCCTTCATGAAGGTAGAAAAATGAGACAAGCTTCGGTTTGAACTGATTACCTTTTATTCTGAAAAGTCACCAAAAAATGTATGTCCAACACCAATATAATAAATGCTTTACCTGAAAGTCACAACAAGATAAAAATGTGTTTTGCCATGAAGTTAATAATTAATAAGGGTTTGCTAAAAGTAAACACAGGAAAACTACTTCTTCAGGTCCTGGCAAATCACAGAGTTTGTGATATAAAAATGGAAACTCAAACAATTAACTTTCTCTGAGTACGTCCAACACCGTGGTGTTATGAGTCAGCTTCTACAAGGATAATAATTCTGAGAGAGAATTTTTCTTATTAAATGAATGTACCAACTAGCTGATGTCTTTTATCAAAATCAAAATCTGCTTCAGGATTATTTGTATAATAACACACACTGTTGAAGTGTCCAAAATGTACATCCAACACCGTGGAACTGCCCGCGTGTTATTGCAACTGATTTTGTGTATGGTTTGTTCATCAACAATCTGCCAGCCGGTACGACCAAATATTCGGATATTGGATTGAATTGAAGGTCAAATATTCAAATAGTGAATTATTCAGATTGACTCAGCCCTAAAGCATGTACTCTCAGTCACGGTCAGCTGCATAAAAGCTTGACCAGTCACAACACAGCTCCTATCTTTTCCTTCTTGTTTTCCAGTCATCCACAGATGAAAGCTGCATTGTGATTTGCCCAATCTACTTCCATTCCAATAACCATAATTATATATAAGGTTCGTAATTGTATAAACGTTACTGTTCTGGAAGTATGTACCGTCCATGTATACCTACTATCTCATGTCATCATGGTCATACATGTCTTGAATGTGTTATTTTCACCCTATATGAAATGGCAGGATGGATTCTTTGTGAAACTTGAGTTGGTAAATGTTACATACATATGTACATGTTGGCCCTAGCTTCAAAACCAGTCCTGTATAAAACCCAAGGAGACCAACTTTGAATTAATTTTAAATGGAAAAATAAGTTTTTATATACTAAAGTACTTGGTCAGCATGGTAAGTCAAAAATTGAAATAATAATTAACTTGAGTACACTCCCATTGTAAGAAGAACAGTAATTCTCACATTGGAAAGAGTTCCATATAATACAGATGCTGCTCTTGACACTCTGTCCAGAAACTCTTTGAGATTGGTCTGAAAAAAATTATAAGCGCTTTGAACAGGAAAACCTCAATATTTTCCCTGCTAAATTTGACTTTTTAGGTCTTATTATAGACTTTCAGATGGCTAATATATGCAGATAACTGTAGGGAAAATAAGTGGCGTCCTATATGGAATTCTTTCCCTCACATTTTATCATCTCCCTTTCTCAACTTTTTTTCTGTCTTCTTTGATTGGCTTCAACAGAAGATGTATGCTTGTGGTACTCAGACACTCACCTTCGGCTGCCGGAGTTCCGTAAAACGTTGCAAAGGCAGGATTTCCCGAGAGCAACCCGCACCCTACTGGAATGGCTGCATCGGTACTTTGTGCAGTGTGAGAACTTCCCACCGGGGAAGTTCCCTAACCAAGACTGTGTTCATCAACTCATTGAGGAGTTTGTCTTTTATCGAAATTCGGGTACCAGCAGGGTGCAGGTGTGTTGTAGGGGTGTGTTTATGGGCATTTTTGGAATCGCCTACTCATTTTATGTCAGTACTGGGTATGTAGGTACCCTTGAAATAGAACGAATACTGAACAAATGGCATTGCGCTTAATCCCAGCAGACCATGTGCTCTGAAACATTGTAGGAAGCAGCACTTTGTTCTAAACATCAGTGGGGAATCTTCTGCACGTTTTTATTGAGCGAAATGTTACCTTTATATTGGAGCAAAAGATCTCTGAACCGGAGTTATGACCATGGGACCGAGTTTTTCAGCAGCACAATGACTTTTCAGCAATTCTGCCCATCTGTATTACAGTTGTACATGTATACATCTGTACCTCATACATATTCATGACAGATCACTGAACTCACTGAACCTCAAACCATGTTGTATTTATGTACTATTACATTGTATATGTGGAAATTTTTGTAAAGGGCACCCAGCCAAAAAATGGAACCAGGTTTTGATATTGATGAGCAATTACTTGGGTACTCTCTTGGAACTATTCTTCAAATCTTAACTGTGGTTTACAAAATGCTATAGGTGTCAGAAAGTTTCTGTTCTGAAAATTGTTACTGTTGAGTGACCACTCAATATTTACATGTAGATTTTTAATAATTATTTCCATCTTTCATATTGTCCGTGTATAACTGTTTAGCAAAAACTACTGATTAAGGAGAAAAAGATTTAAATTTTGCCTGTCTTCTGTTTTGACTCATTTTCCCACTTTTCAGCAAAAACTGACAGCTATTCAAGAACTGAGACTTCTGGAGGAGCTGTGCAACCATTTCCAGCTCAACCAAGATCTGATCACCAGACATAATGTCTTTGATGCCTTCTTTGGTTGCAAGCCGGGACCGATAGCGACAGTGGATGAACACCGAACAGGGGCACTGAGTAAACTGGTCTCCATGGCCATCGCCGTGAACTGTATCCCTGTGCTTGACTGTGCAGCTGTCTTGCTACACAACCAGGTAAAAATATGTGACTGGTGCTGGGGAAGGACTAGATGGAATAGTCTAAAAATGAAAAGTCAAACAAAGTCTCCACAAAAATTTCTGTTGAGAGAAGTGCCAAGGGTCAAATAAGGTTAATGTTGCCAGGAAGACAGGTATCAACCCTAAAAACCCTTGGCAAGACCTGTGAACAACTGTTTTTACATAAGGCTCAATGCCCTTTAAAAGTTCAAGTTAAAAAGCGCGTACTAATCAGTTCCTGCACCTGGAAGATTTTGGATGATTTTGAAGGATTTTAGAGGATTGAAAAAAATTCCAATGAATTAGCAATGGCTATATTGGCATGAGACTTAGCTGTGATAGATTTGTTTAGTAATGTTAAAAGTATTCATTGGGGTTTTTTTGGGGGTGCCCATTTCTGTAAAAATGAGCACTGTTGTGATGTAGGATTCATCAGAATGAAATTTCATGATTCTATTATTTCTAAATGAGTTATTAAAGTACTGTGTTTCAGTTAATGTTCAAAACACCTTTTGCATATGCGGCAGATACCACGGAAAAGGAACTATGCCGTGACTCAAGCGAAATCCGTGGGACTTAACTCCGTGACCCATTGTCTCTTCCCATTCTGTACCCCTCTTGGTCTCCTAGGGCGCGTCTGAGGCCACCCTGGCCCTCACCAGTAGTCTGGTGGAGGATTACTGCATCTTGATCCCCACAGCATGCGAGCTGCTCAGGGACTTGGTGGACTCCTCACCGCAATTTGTGTGCCAGCTTATGTCCTCCATATCAGCCCTGTATGACATTGACAGAGGTAATCATAGTTATCCATGAGTTCCCACAGAAAATGCACATGTAAACAAAGCATGATGTCTCTGTGTTTTAGGTCTATTAGTGTTAGGACCAATGAAGTACTGATTACAAAGTAGACCTCAAGGTATTTTTGTATGGGGCATCAAAGTAAATGCGTAATGCACACAATTATGTCGTAAAAAGGCATTAGTGTGAGAACCAGCTCATGTACCGGCACACGCGTGTATTCCATTCATTTGCACTACACTTCCTGGTTGCAAATGAATGATGTCACACTTCGGTACACTATCTAAAAGGTAAAAAACAGATTTTGCTTTTCAAAAGGTCATTTATATTCTAGGGTGAACAAAATGATTAATAATTATCCTTTTTTCAATTACACTGTTGTTTCACTACAGTGTAATATTTTCATTGTCTACTTTCTTAAAGCATTGATTAATCTCATGTAATTATTCTACTCTATATTATTTTTAAGTGCTGTGATTGAGCTAATAATAAAAAGAGTATTTTAAATGCTGGTTTTTATGATTATTTGTAAACCTGATGTAGTGTTTTGGACTTGAATTTTTCTGCAGATCCAAAGAAGAAGAATCTTCCCCATTCAGCCTTGCTGGAGGTGCTCACTAGCTGGACCAGCAAACACCCTCTCATCTTCATTGAACATTTCCTGAATCCACCCCCAAATATCCCATCATTCCATGGTACTACTGACCCGCCCCCGGGCTCCTTGCCCTCACTGCCGGGCCCCTTCCCTGGACTGATCAAGGCCTGTGTTCTCTCTCCGCTGGTTTCCCTGCGGTGGAAGCCCCCGTCGCAGGCGGACATTGCACACGCCAGCCTCAAAGAGGATTCAACATTGCATCTCCTGTATTCCAGATTACATCTAGGTGTTCTCCAAGCCCTCCTCTCAACCCAGCAGAAACTCAAGTACAGGGCTGCCAAGTCCAAACACGAGGAACCGCTGTCGGAGAGAGATGTCGAGGGCATCGTTGCCAGCCTGAAAAGGCTGCTGGGTGGAATTGATGATGAAGAGGAGGCAAGGGAGGTTGTTGATGTCTCCTTGGACCGGTTGGCCCAAGTGGTTCAAGTATCCCTGTACACAGGGGCTCTGCATTGTTGCAGGAGTGAGTATCATTCAGTTGCTGGTATGGCTAAATTCCATCAGCAACCGTTAGTCAACTGCTGGTTGATATTGCTCGGTTACCTGGTATGACTTATTAATTATTGACTGCTGATCAAATTTTGCCCATGTTTACAGTACATGTATATCATATTTAACCCAGGAGTTTAAGCCTTAAATATATTGTTTCCCTCCGATAGCTATTCTGTGAGGCAAGTCATGATATTCTTTGCTCTTCACTCTTCCAACCTTATAACAGGTGTTGATCAAAAATTCAAAATGTAGGTGAGGCTGGACAGAATTCTGAAAAAAATTGGGTACTTCTATATATTAAAACATCTTAGCTGTTTTGGTAATTTCAGAAGCTTAATAAAATGGAACCTATTCAGGAAAGGTCATTCACAAAAAAAGAGGAGATGTGTTGAGTTTTGCTGAATGGAGTTTTTAGGGCCATGCACACAGCCCTCCCTACATGTATGCAAGTTGACTTCGGCTAGGCACAGTCATATTTGTCAAGTGTTTTTGGCCTTTCAAAATTGTTTTTCTGGCATGGCATTTGGGAAGTGCATTCTTGTAATGCGGTAAAATGTTTCCCATGTTTTTCGGGTTTTTGTCACCTCTTTTCTCATATCCACCTCAGGAGGACTGAAAATTACAGATACTGGCAGCAGAAATGTGTTCAGATACACGTCATGCATTGAGCCGGTTCATTTCAGTAAAGGCAAGGTCATTGGAAAACACAGCACGCATGCAAGCAGCACACTTCGCACACTGATGCACTTCCTCAATGTCATTGGCATGTACTGTCAAAACATCGAACTTGCACATGAACAAAATAGAAAATGAACGAGTAAATTGCAAGAACCCTAAAGCAGTAGTAATAGTAACAATTAGGGAGACCAAAATGAATAAATCTCACATCAAACCAAGACAAAAAAATCTTGTCGAAATATGCTACCAACCATTAGTATTTATTAAGATAAAGTCTTTTGTTTCTCTTCCTAGGTACCCTAACAGCAGCTCTTGATGGTCTACCTGACAATCAGTAAGTGTTCATTGGCCCAGTCCTGATTATGTGAATCTCACTTTGTCCAGTGCTTTGTTCCCTTCATACATATTACATGTACATGTCCTCGTTTGGTATTCCAGCTAAGCCTATTGAAACCATCATTCTCAAGTGCGGGCCTTGTATTCTTCAGAAGGTCAGAGTTATTTTCTCCATTGTATTAAATTAGCCGCACTGAAAAAAAACAAAATAGTGTACCCCAGGGGAAGAGAGTGCCAAGGCCATTGTCATAGTTAAAAAAAAAGTCCGAACTGCAGTGAGGAATTCCAGTCTGAAATTACCCACCGCATGTCCAATGACTAAAACAGGTTGCACATGTGGAAAAAACGTTACCTTGACCTGAACAAGCTTCCTCAGGGAAATACAGCTTCATGAAAGTTGGAAGGGTTTTAAGAAAACGAGAATTGTTTATTTCCATGTGAAGTCAAAACAGTTTGCTCACTCTGTCACCCTGACCCCAGAAGTGTCAGGGACTTAATCACCCGGTGCTTCCCGCATCCTGTTAATGGCCAGATTTCCTGGTAGGATGGGAGCCGGTCAAGATCACTCAGCATTTGTTGGAAGTGCAATCAGTGGAAATTGCAGTTATAGTGGAAACTGGATAATTAGGCATTTGACAGCTGGGCAGAGAGACCTGTGCTTGCACCTGTGAATGTGTGGAGTAGTATTTCCTTCTTGATATTATTAAAGGCACCACCACCAGTTTATGTATGTAATGTAACTTTGCCATGAAATATGCAAATTAGACAGGTGCGTGCGTGCTTCTTCCACTGGTTGGCAAGTGCAGTTGTCAAGACTGTCGTAGGGCTGTGCCGAATATCCGGATATTCGATCGATTATCGAATATTATTTCCCAAATTCAAATATTTGAATGTAAATTCATGAAAACGATAGGATAATGTCTTCTTGTAAATGAGAAAAATTACACTGTGGAGGCTTGTTTCAAGCAGATTCAAGTGAAAAGCGACAGAATTCTTACGATTTACAAAGAAAATTATTCATTCAAAAATTTCAAGGGGCAAGAAATATTGTTCATCTCTAAATCTTGCTAAATTGTGGCTGGAGATACTCCTAGACATAAGCTATTATAGTGATTGTAATGTACTACAGTATTGTGTGCGTCATTACAACTGATTTTATATATGTACATGGACTGTTCATCAATAATCTGCTGGTCGGTACGACCAAATATTCGGATATTCGATCTAATTGAAGGTCGAATATTTGAATAGTGAATTATTCAAATAGACTCAGCCTTAGACTGTTGGCAGTGTACGAGAACTGCTGTAACCACAATTGCGTGTTGAAGGTCAGTCAAAAATGTTATTACAGCCTTTATCCGATACTTCAAGCTTTTCCCGGAACTAACAGAAGTTGTCGATGTCCCGAGGTTGGAAAGCAACAATACCTTGTCTTTAAGTTTGGCACTCGTGTCGAACTATACTAGTATACTAGTGTTGAAACGGCGAGTATGTGCTCATAGTTATGCACACATGGAGATTTGTATTGTGTCATAGATTTAAGCAACTTTGCCAACCAGGTAGTTATGCGCATGCACCTGCCTTATTTGCATATTTCACGGGAAAGGTCCATTGTTTCAAAGAATATGGTTTATAACAAATTTATAGTTTATAATACACATAAAAGTATGCAACATTCCAAGTCAGAATGTACTAAAACGTTAAAATGCGACTAAATGTACTTGTGAACAATCACTTGTGAACAATCTGGGGAAAAAAGGAAAATTTTAGCCGAAAAAAAAGAGGTGAAAGAGAAAAATGTTCACAATGGATGGAGAAACATACACTCTTAGAAAGGCTATACTGCCTAAGGGTGAGCCTAAGGAAAAGACTGAATTTGGTGATTACCAAATGTATGGTAGACAATTATAGACTGGTGTCGTAGGAATGTTTGAAAACTCTTGCCACGGCTAGATGCGATACACATGGCTATGGTAAGTGGATACATTCACGAGCCAATGGCAACCCATTGGCATGTGGCATTGCCAGCTGTACCCAAGTTTTAAACCCAGCCTTGTGACGCTTTTCTGGCAACATTAAATCAGTGCATCTTTTTTCTTTGGGTACATCAGACAAAATACCCTAGTTTCAGAGCCTTGTGTTTCTCACAATACAGAAATTATGCTGTCTGTATAACCACTTCAATTTATTTTGCCGCATAAAAAATGTGTTAAATGTACACAGACGGCATGGTGTAGCCTCTCCCCACCTGAACTATCATCAGCTAACATTTCCGTAGTCATTAGTATAACATTGTTAGCCAAATCTTAAACACGAGGTTGCAAACTGGAGAGTTAATACAATATTTGTCTTGTCAGATTCAACAGGCCTGCAACTTTTCTTTGGATCAGCTGATTTCCTCCTTTTTCACTCCACACTCATACCACTGAAAACTGAAAAACACTGTACAGCCCTGTAAAGATTGGAATTTTCTCATTTTTTGTCCAAGTCGCACGCCTGATTCAAAGAGTTGCTTGACTGTAGTTTAATAACTGTTGCACAGGAACAAATTGCTTTGTGGGAAAGCTGAACATTTACTTGCCAGTAAATGAGCTACACAGACAGATTGTGCTGAGCCATGTTTGGAGTGTCTTGTGGCTATGGCTTGGCTTTTTGCCATTATCATGGCATAATTAATGGCCGTAGCCATAGCCTGGGAAGATGTTATATCTGATGTTTGCTTGTTCTCTTTTTATTGCAGGCTACTCTCCCTGGTTTTACAGCATGAGGGCGCTATGCAGAGTTAACTGAAAAAGAGCTTGTGAGACCAGACTGCCACTCTTCCTGTCAGTGTGTCCACTTAGATGGAGAAAAGTCCACCTGTTCTTGCTTCTCTTATATTTTACATGTTTATAAATGTTCTAAATTTGAAGAAATTGTACTTGTGGACATTTGTGTGTTTTTTTGCATTTTAAGAATCAAGTTATTTTTCAACAGGATGCAGCATATAGAAATAAGGTTTCTCTTTTAACACTGAAATTCAGGCACACATAGAAAACAAAGTAAAGTTGTTTCACAAAAGCCATCTTACAATTTATAAGGGTTCCCAAAAATTTCATTTAGGGCTGTCCACTGAAATCCTCCAGAAGTGTATATATGTATGTGTAGCAATAAAGAATATGTAATTATGATACAGTGCATTTTGGTATTTTGTGAATTGATGAGGAACCTCTTGTACATGTATGGCATCTCAGTGATTAACAGCACTGAAAGAAATGTAGAACGTAGATAAGTCTCAGGATCTTAAATTTTGAGCAGTTCTGTGGAAATTTCTGGTCTACAGAAATCCTGTATTGGGATGAAGGCACCTATTGCACCCTCAGCAACAAGTGTAGATTAAGTAGTCATCCATCCGGATTGTTTTTCAAAAAGGCTTGAATTTCCTGGCAGCTTTCATCTGGGCAATTTTCTGCTTATCTTCTTCAAACTTCTGCCGGAGCTGAGCTATATCTGAAAATCAAAGCACAAAAATTTCAACTTCCAAGTGTCAAACACGTACAACTAGCAGATGATTTTGCAAGGTTATACTCCATATTGAAATCTGTCCAACATGGATCTTGAAAAATCCTGGCATGAGTGTGACATCCCTGCAGAAATTGCACTTTCTCAGGCAAGGTCACCTCTTCTACTACAAGGGGCATTTTTATGCCCCTTGCAGTAGCCAACTGGGAACATTTCCAAGGAGTCATTAAGGCCAAGACCAGAGAAACTGCATCTGTAGCCCCTCGCAGCATCCCACACCTGGCATGAACCCTAACCCTCCAGGATTTGTTGAAATCCATCAGGAGTTGCTGACTGACCAAGGAACAGGCCTACCACTGGTAACTAACACGGCACTTGAAGCTCAGTGAAATTTCAGTGCAAAGAACACGTGACTGATTACCTGCAGAGTGGATGATTTCTGGAGGACTCCAGGAGGAGACCAAGAGTTATTGCCCCAGGATTGGTGGTTGGCTTGGGCTAATAGGAGTTAGAATTCAACCCTACTCTTTGCAGGAAACTTACGTTCTCGTTTGCTCTCCCTCATCTGAAATGTGTAGAAGTTGAGCAGCTCAGTCTTTTCCCTCTTCTTCCTCTCCTTGGCACGGAGCCTTCGTTGGTTCTTCTCAGTGCGGGCTACGGCTGGCTTAGCACTTTTTCTCGTTACCGTGATCCAGCCCTCTTCATCTGGCACACCTTCCAGCTCTTTGGCCTTTAATTCCTCCTGCAAACAAGTCGGAAACAAATTGTTCAGATATGGGCTAAATATTGAACAAAAGTCAGAGCCGCGGCAGATAACTGACACGCGTAGGCAGCTGGGATATGTAATATATTGTTTTTATACAATGGAAAGGATGCATACTACATGCAAATGCACGGAGAAAGTATAGCTGGGAAAACCCATCAAAGATACGGAGTGCATTTCTTGACCCTTACCAGAAACATGTTCAGGACATCAAAGCAACCACAAACCTTTTTAAAATAGCCCAAATACAAGTGAAATCTGAAGCAGTTACATCATCTGATGGAAATCGATGAAAAAAACAAAATTTTCACTCATTATTCCACAAGATATCTTACTCTGCTTTTTATTTTGACATCATAGAAGAGATATACATGTACTAAATTTGGTTTGCTGTATGCAATAAGGGGGGACATGCACAAGTCACTTGTTTTGGAGATGGTGAAAAACCCGTAAGTTTATTTTCTGCCCTTCTGTACAAACAATAAACAAATCCTCGGCTCTCAGTTGGTCACACCAGGTGTGACTAAGTCCTGAAATGCGTAACCAGTGACAAAAAGAGAAAGTACATTTCTGGTTGCAGTCACGAAAAAAACATACACGAAGTAAAACTAACATAGGGCATTGTTCTCCTTCAAGGAATAACTCAGACAAGCCCTGCTCTCAGTTAGGGGTATTACGAGCTGACGTCATTCTCAGCAACAAACTGAATGCTTCCTGAAAGTGACATGGCCCTACCTCCTGCACTTTGGCATCATACTCCTGCATGAAATCGTCAATCTCTTTCTGAAGATCATCCACATCTGGGCGACTCAAGGTATAATCTGAGCACCATTCTGATGAGAAAAAGACAGATAGATTGGTAATGAAAATGATCACATGACTAAGAGATTGTATGCAGAGCAGGGGGGTGCGGTCTGCTTGAGAGGGCAGAAGGTTGCTCAAAAATAATCATTTCCTCAAGGACAAAGACAGATGACCCTTGAAACCGACAGTGATGTATCTGACATTCCCCAGAAAAACATCCACTCAACTGAAACAGGTTGTGAAAAATCTCAATGAATACTATTATGAGCTTGGGTTCAATTTGTGACCCACTATGTAAAAATGAGTCAGAATTTACAATGGCCACCTTTGAGTTCATAATCTCTAAAAGAATCTTGCACATTGCAAATTGTTAAGAAACTAAACATTGCTAAAATGTTACCGAGAACCAAGAACATGTACTGTTTCACACATGGCATTTGGGCTGGTAACCTTATAGCGGCAGAGCTATTCTGTTGCTTAGCATTTCAATGAAATCTGTGTCACAGGTAATGCCACGTAACTCTTTTTATAAATAAATCTTTGACAATCAGACTTACTTTTATAGCCTGTGAGTAGCGATTTATCTTCTGTTGATAAGAGGAAAGGCTCTTCTAGTTGAGATGGAAGCTGTTTTGCTTTGGGTACAGAGGAGGATTTCTGGAATACTACAAATGCAAACTGAAAACCCTATGGATAAAAAAAGGAACTCTTTTGAAATAACTCCAGCACAATTCTGAAACATTTCATGAGTGAAAAAATTTACTATTAGTGTCTTACCAGTGAATTTACTGGAGATGGGAAATTCTTGGAATGCTTTTCTGAACAAACCGTCGATGAGGGCTTATCTTGAATAAAAACATCCTCTACTTTACCACACAGCCCAAATAGTCTTTCCAAGCATTCCTGTAATCAAATAGAGGGAAACTAATTAGCCACATTGATAGGCAGGAAACAAAGCATGAGAAAGTTCAAGAATTATGTGGATTCTCATAGGGCTCTACCTTGTTGCAGAACGGAGGAACGTTGACAACAAAAAGGGTTCTGCTTGCTGGCTTTGTAGCATCTTCATCTCTTACTCTGTGTTCTCTGTAGTAGAGGAAATGGTCTGTCTCACTTTTGGCATTGAAGCGAATTGGAAGGACTGGAATCAAAGAGCAGATAAAAATAGTAACAATAATATCAATTGGGGGAAAACTACAACTAAGTGTACAACTCAGAATTGATTCTGATAGAGAAAAAATACCAACCAAACCACACACAACGTGCGTCATGTTCCGGAATACCTCATGTCAGTATCCAAAGTGTGGAACAAATGTTTATTAGTGATACTATATCCTGTGTACATACACCCCAAAATTGACACCTACATGTAAGTCAACTCAAACTCAAATCCAAGTCAACAGGTACCCCAGTCAATTCATACTCGGAACCACTCACACTCGGGACAGTCCCCTTATCCATGTAGCTGCTCCATGGACCCACATTTACAAAATTCTTCCACCTTCCCCATTCACTTGGCGTTGCATGACGCACAAAGCATGCAAGGCCCATTTCCTATCAGCGTAGCCGCTCCCCGAGACCTACATTGGCACATTTGGACTTAGAAACTTCAAAAGGAGCCATGTTTGCGCATGTATTTGCGTAAATGTATTTCCCCCAAGAACATGCATGCATAACCATGGGGTTTGTCGTCCACCGGTGCAACGTGCTACCATGAAAACGGACAACGAACCCCAAAGTTCTGTGGGTATTCAACGTGATTCAAAAGTAGTAATACTAGAATGTAACTAGGCCTAGTTAATAAAAATAGGAGTACCATTTAGGCTTACTCGCCTGGTGCCTTTTCCTACCTCCATGCCCATTGCTATACTGAGTCATGAGTAGGCTATCTATAAACACGTTTCTATTATAGGGGCCAAACCTTTATGCTAAATATTACACTGAGCTTTGAAAGTACTCCAATTGATTTATGCTTTTTGAAGAAAAAACCAATTTCACCACCATACCTGTGAATCCAGCAACAGAATGTGGACGTATCATCGTGATATCGCACTTATGGTCGCGAAACCCACACAGTACAGACGGCCAGCCTGCAACTGTACAACCAACCACAAGTTGCATGTACCTAGTACACTGTACATTTCGAGTGACATCAGGCGCGGCGTGAGTAAATTTTCTTTGAGGGCGCTGTGCCACATGCTCTCTCTCTCTGCGCATTCTACATTATGCCTTCTCTTGCTTAACGGTTATGTCACTTGTCGCCTGCCTGACATGTAGTAAGGGACTTTGGTACCACAGTGCTACCGCAGGGCCATTCCATTGCAGTGCAAGAAAGACACCGACAAGACAGAAATAAGCTACGCTTTTTCCACTCAGCTGCACTCTACAACAACCAGCTCTCAGCAAGGAATGTTCATTGTGTAAGTAGTCCAGTCATACTGCAGCTGGACCTGGAAAAAATTGCAACAGAATTTGATTTCAACTGGGTTCTATAGTATAGACACCCAACTTGGGTCCCAAGTTTAACATAGGCTCAGTTCTAGGCCCTGCATGCCGTAGGGGATTTTGGGTCATCTCGTACCCGAGTCATGTCGTACCCAAGTCATCTCGTACCCTGGTTAACTCGTACCCGGGTCAACTCGTAGCTGGGTCAAGTCGTGCCCAAGTTAACTCGTACCCAAGTTAACTCATACCCCTTTACCTTAGGACTTGAGTGATTTCTATCATGAGAAAATTGTTAAAAATATATTTCAAACAAATTTTAAATACTTTAAACTTTAAAAAAATGAAAATAATTGTTTCATTCTTTGCAGGTAAAGCATATCTCTTTTTGGAAAATGTGGTGGCCCTCAAAAGGGCCATCTGGTTTGAAAGTGGTTGCCCTCAAGGGCTGTTTGGTTTGGTTGGCCTACAGTGCGGGACCATTCAGGTGCTTGCAGGTAGAAAGAAGCTGGGACGTCGGCAGCTCCCCAACCTGGTGGTACCGCTGCCAGATCTTGAAAAGCTTCGCCTGCATTGTTTTGAATTGCTTTTGCTAGTACTGGCAGTAACAATTCGACAAATGATATTTTTATCATGCCAAATTTCTTCTGCATGTAGGACCGTTCTTGGATAATGTTTTAACATTGTGGCAAGTTTGAAGTCAATCAGATTTATTATGGTACCGTGGTTCAATTGGCTGAAGAAATAGTCTTAAAAAAGAATGTAATTCATCGTTTTTCCCCCTTTGGTAGTAAAATCACATATTGTGGAACTTGGCAGATGCCTCTGTAGGTGGCAAATTGTGAGCCTAAACATGTTTCGAGCTCTGTGAAGCCTTTCCACTGAAGTTTTTTAATTTGAGTTCATTAAGACCTGCGATTTGATCTCTGCTGTAAAGGAATACAGGGGCCTTTTCACCAGTACCAGTATGTATGATGTCCTCTTTCTTGGCGCTTTCCACCATGAAAGTATCAGCCACTTTTGCCATTTCATCTTGGACAGCCCTACATGTACTTGCTTTCCAATGCCATAGAGCCTTGATGTTGTGTCACACCCCAAAGTGTATGAACAAAAAGCTGCCTTGAGCACACAGCAGGGCCAAGCTCCTCCTTTGACTTCCAGACGTTCCAAATGCGATTTTTTTTTTTTTAGATTTCTGCTTTGGCTCAGGTCTGAAGAATAAGGCTCTGCCTTTAGTATCTGCATGGTGAAGAAGTAGCACTATCAGGTCAGTGTCATCCCCAACAACCACGGTGTCTGTGGAATGGGATGCTGCAATGGCATCTTGGACGATTACAAGGTCAGCATCTCCTCTTGTATGTACAATGGTGCAACCAGCCCTTTCAAGGTAGTCCCCAAGAAACTTCAAGTTCACAGTAGGTCCAGGTCCTTGGCCACGTCTCAGATGTGTGACATCCTTGGTGTTTGGACCATGATCATAACCGTTGAAGATAACTGTTGCCCTTCCATATCTATGGGTGACATACTTCGCATACCGCTTAAAAACTGAGTCAAATGTCTCTCCCTCTAGATGGCTAAATGCTTGGCTTTAGATGGCAGATGTACAGTAGTAGTGCTCCTCCATCAAGAACATACAGGTAGTTTACAGGATCAGGAAGAATCTCATTTTCATTCTTAACCACCTTCCAGAATGCGTCTGCCAGTGCTGGTCATCTGCTACACAAGGAAGTGATGAGTTGTCAAATAGCACAGGCGGATGGGTACATACATGTAAGTCGTACTTGAAGTATGAGGCAGGATCATCCTGTATACCATTGGTGGCTAGTAGGCTTAGTCTCTGGAAAAGGAGTTGTGGGTCCACTTGTACCTTCTCATGATTGTCAACAGTGATCGCACCTTTTGATACAAGAGTAACAGCTTGTTTCTTTCTTTGGAAGGAAATGTATGTAATGGTTTTACCAATTGTGGAATCTAGAATCCTTTGGCCAACAAGCTTAGCATTATCAACATTGTGTGACTCACTGGCAATGAAACCACTCACAAGGCCGTAAAGAGAATGATCAGGGCCAAAGGGATTTAGATTGCTCAGAGTGCTCAAGACTTTGTATGTGTCTTCTATGTCTCTCTTGATTCTGGATTTGGAGCAGTCTTTGTGTTGTTCACTTGAATCTGAGTTAACCCAGATATTAAGTTCACACATTATGAAGTTCATGCATACATTGACTGATATCTGTACATGCAGGCATTTACAAGAGCCACACAAGTCTCTGCACTTCTATAAACCTGCGACCTCTAGTTAGACCACCATTTGTTTTGAGACTCCTCATAAGTACAAGTTCTAAGTCAGTAGACAGTCCTGCCCAACAGCGATCACTGCAACGGACAACATGAAACACTTCCAGGAAGCACTTGTGGATATCTGGGTGTTTCTCTGGAAGGTTTAGCGGCATTTGCATGTATATGTATGCAGATTTGGCATACCAATTGTGACCCGCTGCTGCAAAATACGAAAGCATCTCTTGAACAGCCTTAAGATGAAGCGAAGATAATACTTTCAAACAACTCTAGGGCTGTGCCGAATAACCAAATATTCGATCGATTGTCGAATATTTGAATATTATTATTCCGAATTTGAATATTAGAATGCAAAATTAATGAAAATGAAGTCTTTTAGGAAGGGAAAATTTTCTTTTGTTTTAAATGAGAACAATTTCAATCAGATTCAAATGAAAAGTGTCAGAAATTTTGCAATTGTTTAAAAAGTAATTTATTCACTAAAGAATTTAAAAGGAATAGAAATTTTCAACAAGGCAGGACGTCTTGTTTATCTCTTAAATCTTGCTAAATCATGGATGGAGATACTCCTAGATGTGAGAAGCTATTATACTGATCATAATGTACAACTGTGTGTTATTGTAACAACTGATTTGGTATAATAGTTTGTTCATCAACAATCTGCCGGTCAGTGCGACCAAATATTCAGATATTCGATCAAATTGAAAATCAAATATTCGAATAGTGAATTATTCGAATTGACTCAGCCCTAAACAACGCCCCCTTTTTCCCCCTGCCATCAGATGGCCTAGCATCCCAAGAAACTCATTTCAGTATGGAGCCCTCCTTCAATGTACATGTAGGCATAGAACAATTTTTTTGGGCGCTCCGACTCCAATTATCAACAATGCCATAATCCTATGATCATTGGATTCCTTGACCATGAAAACATGGGTATAGACACAAATTTGACTTAATTTGAGTCACATGTGACAACTTTATATCAATATTTCAATGTTTGGGTAATGGCGGCCATTGAACAGTGTTACGTAAATTTTCTTTTAAAAGGTTATTCCATAGTTCATTGAACTCCTTGACCATGAAAACATTGATATCTAAAGACACTAGTTTGGGCAAGCTAGCCCACATTGTTTTAATGCTACAAGTATGCATGTTTTTCCATTCTCAGCTAATGGTGAGAACTAGCGGTAATTAATATAATTATGCAAATTTGAAGGCTTTCCCACACTTGGATTTTGGAGGACTTTCAATTTGTTAAACTTTGGTGTCTGTAGAACCCATAACAGTTGAAATCATTTCTGTTGCAATTTTTTCCGGGTCAAGCTACATGTACAGTGTAGTATTTCTGGTAAATTAGCTGGACTAAAAGGGGACCACAGTCTGTTTGGCTACCAACAGTTCCAACTGCTACAGCAAGATTGGCTAAACCGTAAACATCTACTAAAGATGTTGCTTCGGGCAGGGGTCTCAAGACATGCAAGACTGCATGTGCCAATCATGTAATTGGATGTGCACTGTTTCTGGTAGACAGCGGAAGGAAATATAATACAGTCCTCTAACGTGGCCCACTTCAACTTTCCCTTGACTTTCCTCGCAGCATTTGCCAAATCTTTTCGTTGAAAAACTCAAACGTCATTTGGTTAAATACTCGTACTATAGCCCTCGTGATATGTGGTGTTGAAACTCTGTGAACAATTCCAGTCTCATGAAATATCGTCTGAAATCCAAAAATGTCGGCGTCTGGAAACTGGGCTCAAATCCAGCTGAGTGTTCCCTACGTGGCACACTTAAAAAAATCTCAGAAAATGCATAAACATAATCCAAATTCAAATAAAGTTGATATATTGTTGTAAAGCAACATTCCTTCAACGCACATACACATCCTCAAGTTTGTCCGAAAATTATTTCTGTGGTTTTGTACACATGTTGAAAGTATTCATTTTTCCATTGGAAAAATTGGAAAATCAGTCGAAAATAGAAATGTAATGGGAATTTTGTAGCATATACATAATGTCGTGATTTATGAATCTGAATATTGATTGTTTGATGAAAAGATGTGATTCATAGAAATCTACCAGTACATGAAGTTACTCTATTATTGCCCTATAATGTTTGCCCATATCATGGAATGCTTCTGTACAGTGAGCCATATGATATCATGTGCTGTATATGTGGACAGTCCCCATTGCTGTTAGCCCCCAAAAATGAAAATGAGAATTTTTTCCAAACTTAAAATGTCAACATGGCATATATTGACAATGTTACTAGCCCCTTTGAAATGTTTTGTACCTTTAGCTCTCTAGTTGTCTTGAAGTTGAAGTTTGGGGCAATGTGCCCAAAAACTTCTTGATGGCAGCCATGTTGTGCTGAGGGTCGTGAATAGCGTGCACAAGGGTCTTACCTACAACTGTTCTGTGACATTGCTGCATTTATTAATTGGGTCTCAACAAGCATAAAGCCTACCCACAGAATGGACATGCAACAGCCAAAGCTGACTGCAGGACCCATCATCAGATTCTTCCTTCTTGTCCAAAGACAGATGGTCAGTGGGTGATTGCTGCCAGAACAGAAAATCTGGCACTACCTAGGCTGCCAGGTTAGACCTAAACTCTGGCTGGCTTGCCGAATTATAATTATAGCAGCAGGGTTCTGTTCAAAACCATTCTCTAAGTTGTCCATCGGTCTAGTGTAAAAACCAACAAGATATACATGTAGGTGAACATGGTTCCTCAGAGTGAGACGGTCAACTGAAGACAATCACTCTTGCTAATCCAGGTATCCAGTTGATGTTTTGTGTGTGCGTTTTTGCAGGTAAAGCGTGTGGTAGACACATCCTCCATTGCCATGGAGACAGCTGTGCTTGCAGAGGTTACCAACCAATTTCCATGTCAGGAAACGAAAGTGTTCCCTACGTCAAGGTAATATCAGTTTTCAGCAGCGGAATTTTGTCCAAAAATAACACCCATAATTTTCAAGCATTTTTTTTTCCTGTTACGCGAGAAGATTCTTTCAATGTCCATCTCATAAATCCATATAAGTTATTGCTCCAGAAGGAGCGTTCTTAGCCAAAATGACGTCTCCAAGGTTTCATACTTTTACTTGGTTTCCCATGTACATGTACACCAGGATCTTTTACTGGGCCCCCTTGTTAAAGAACTCCTCAGTTTTCTTTTGTGGCAGATTTTAGGGCTTGCATTTATCAAAATGACCATAAACGACAAAAAATTTCTTTTTAAATTTGAAGAAAAATTCATTTGTAAATTTAGAGTGGCCGGAAAGAGGTTTGTGGCCAACACCTTTTTTGGCGTAAGTGTTTCCAAACCTTCATATACTGAAAAGAAATATGATCAAATTGTAATTAAAGTGCAGATGTTGAAATGCACCTAAATACAGGGTAATCATTTCAACTGATAATTATTCAAGTGAAGTTCAGTCTTTATGCCCCTCCCCTGGTTTGGGTATTTCTTCAAGTTTGCCCCTCCCTGGTCTAGGAAGATATCCGTTAAGTTTTCTCTCCCCTCGTGACTGTGAAAGTTGAATCCCCCTTTCTTATAACATTTAATATCGTAAGAGGTACAAGATTTCACATGCAAATAAGCAGCCTCAGACTTATCCATGCTCATTGCCAAGGCTTTTACAACCTTGTGAGGACCTACGAATTGTTTAGCCTTTTGAACCCAAAACATGAAACTAGGTTTCTCATCCACTAAATTTGTGCAAGGTGAAATTCCTCAACTACACTCTTCACTTTTTTTCCAATTTTGGAATTGGGTCATTTTTCATCTTTTTTTACCTGCAGCGATTAAGAGTTGATACTTTCTTCACGTCGCAGAAACACCTGTGGAAGTTTGATTGGCTATCGGAAATCACGACAAGGTAAATATGATGCTCTTCAAATTGTGTTTGCTGCCTGAAGTCAAAATTTATCTTTAAGGCTTTAAGCACTGTACTGCACTCGTTAAGGTTACTCCAGTGTGCAGAAATTTGCCTGAAAACATGGCATTGTGACAACATAATATCGCATTTGTAACCGGAAAAATTTCTGCTTTTATTGTTGTGAATGCAAATTGAGTTCAGTGTTTCACAAATGGTATCCTTTTGCTTAGCAGATTCTGCATTTAAGAAGTAATCAAACTCACAAGGAAAAAACTTGGAAACTTAATTATTTATTTCAAAGCTCATCTGGAAAAATTCCCTTTTCCAAAAAAAGGATGTGGCTAAATATTTTTCTATTTCAATTTCGTACAAATATATATATGAATTTCATTTCAACAAATATAAAAAGTGATCTGGCAGTTTGGGGAAAAATTCTGTCCAATAAAGATTACAGTACAGTAAAGAAACATTTGAAATTCAGGTTTTGTTTGGAAGTTGATAACATATCACAAGGGACTCTTACCAAATGATATTTTTTATCAGGAAGGCTGTTGATTGAGAAATTGAGATTTGAGGCCTCATTTAACAAAAAGTTACCATACTTTGAGTGTAGTGGGCTTTCCGAAACATATGTTGTATAGTTGCATAGCAGTTCATAATATTTTATTAACCAGGAAGTCGTGTGCTTCAGGAATGGCTGGAAAGTTAGTTTGAGCTGTAAAATGGCTGAAGTCACACCTTCTGAAATGCTTCCAATTTTCCTAAATTTGACTTTAAAATTGAGGAGTCCAGGTTGAGGTTTCTGGAGAACCATTGACCGCAAATCTCGGCTTGTAGTAGCTTTCACTTGGAGATGGCAATTGAATAACAAAGTATTTATGTTTAAAGTTAATACATATATTTCCTCATTTGCTCCTTCTGTCACTTGCAGGTCGGACCAAGTCATGTCTGGTTGTTACAAGACTGAATGCAAGATGTCCCCAGCAGCCTTACATTCCTTAGATGTTAGTTGGTTGACCCTGTAACGCAAGATGTCCAAGTCGGCTCCATACATTAGCTGGTCCCTCTCGCAGCTTCAGCATCACAGACTTCAAGGCTAGAGCAAGGCTCGAAATCTTGACTGCAACTTTCTTCAGCTGTTGGCTAAGAATATTTGGACAAGTCATATCTTATAAATTTCAAGTTCAGCAAATACTTATTCTGAAACGCTTGTTGCATAAGTTTACAAGAGAAAAGGCCATCTTTCTCTGTAATAATAGTGGTCTTTGAAATCAGAGACACAAATATTGTTCTGGTAACATTTTCAAACTGTTGTAGGTTTGTAATTTCAAAAGGCTGGCATTTGGCCATATATTTTTCAATAAAACAGGGAAAGTGGATTTTATTTGATATCAAGTCTCTTCATTTTGTTGTGTGTCTTTTATGGTAATTTATTTTTAGATAAAAATAATGAACCTTAACAGAATTTACTCTGGAAGCTAATGAAATAGCTATAAACGGTTAGGGTCCTATATACAGATTCACATTTCCCTAAAAGTGGTATATTTCAAGTTGGCCATCAGAAAGCGATAAATGCCCTAAAAAGTCAAACTTTGTAGGGAAAAATGTCAAAGCATTACTTGGAAAATACTTCAGACCAGTCTGTAGGGTTTGTGCAAAAGATGTCAGGTGATGTCCTTGTATGAAACTCCGCTACGAACTACGTGTATTTTTATTGGAAAACGTGTTCTTTGGGAAATGGTGATTAACAAAGCTTATGGATTTAAAGGAAATGGTACGAAAATTGAAGCAAACGTGATATGTGCACAGTCACAATGTAATTGTAATCTGCTAACTAAGCATTTAAACCAAGGCTTGCATTAGGAATTCTTTCACGTTAAGACCGCGAACTGAAGGCCCAAACTGTGCCACACTATACATTTAGTCGAATGAATCGCCGTACTCATGGGTCGTTTATGATGCTCAAAATGCCAAACTTTCTTACCTTCTTAAGCAGAGAGGGGCTGCTTGATGAAACCTGACGCTATAACCATGGATGATTAAAGAATTAGAATACAGGGCATCAAACATGGCAGGTTCAGGGTTGACGAGAAGGTGGAAATGCCCGTGATGTAGATGGTATCCTGAACGTCTGATAGTGCAATAGCTGAAGACCCAGATGACAAGAATTAATATGGATAAGAGATTACATATAAAAGCTAACCACGTGTGGGCAGGGAGCCAATAAGAATAGAAGAGGGAGGTGTGGCGAGAACGGTATTTTCAGGGAACATACAAGGCGTTTAAAAGCTGGGCCCCCATTGGCACACACGTTAAAAGAACTGTAGTTTGGCTGAGAAAGAGACCAATTCTTTTGTTGGATTCTTTTGTTCAGTCTCCCCTTAACAATAAAAAGATTCGAGGCTTACGGAGGATTAGACGCCGCTATCTTTCGTTACGCTTGAGTGAACAACAATGGAGAGAATTGAAGCAGAAAATCTCGTAAAACTCGCCTCTAAAAGCATTTCAGGTAACAAAATGATACTTTTTGCAGAGGAAATTGCATAACAAATCTACCTGTAGTTTCCAAATTCCAAAATTCGCCCGAATAAAAAAGTTGGTTTTTCAGGAGTTGTTGATTCCTCGCTAAAACTGTCTCCCACCTGCCGATGGCGGCGCTTTAAGATCGAAAGTCCACGTTACCGTGAATGTCCACAATCATATGCGCGTGCCACACGGGAAACACCGATATGGCTGCTTCTGTAGCACAGAGCATGTCATATGGTTGTGCACAATGCGCATGTCCGGTGGAAACGCCACAATGGTTAATTTTGTGGCTCGCTGTGCTGTATGCGGGTGTGCACAATGAGCTGTGTACAGAAATGGCCATATCGGTGGGCAAAATCGGATTTTCTCAACGGTCCAAAAAGCTGGTTGCCCGTTTTTGTGCGACATTTGGCTTGCACAGGCGGGAACCAGTATCGCGTTGCATGAAATGCCGTTTGCTTTAATAAAATAGGTAAAAAGTCTTTCTTCGTGAGGCAAGGAACAAATAATATTCCAGTGCAACCTTAGCTAATGTAATTGATGGATTCTAAAAGATTTTGTATACGGAAAATTGGCAAGGATAGGTTGTTTAGGATTTTTTTAAAGAGAGATTGAAGCCGGGTGGCAAGGGGATGGACATTGTCGAAAAGCACTTTGGAGCTCCCAAGAAATGTTTAGTTTGATTTTTGAGGCAAAATGTAAAAATGAAGATATAAAAAAATGGTAACAATATATTTAAAAAGAGAAGATCTATTTGAAACTTTCTAATGATAGTTTAAAAAATTGAAACTGTAAATTTGTTTTCTCAACACCACATTTGTATGTACACGTAGCTTGACGGCCCTCGAACTATTGTGGACTTTGAATGCTATAGCGCCACCAACGGCGAGTGGGAGAAAGTTTTAGCGTAGAATCAGCCAATCTTGAAGAGTCAACTTTTTTATCCGGCCAAATTTTGGAATTTTAAAACTATAGGTAGATTTGTTATGCAATTTCCTCTGCAAAAAGTATCATTTTGTTGCCTGAAATGCTTTTAAAGGCGAGTTTTTCGCGATTTTCTGCTTCAATTCTCCCTATTGTTGTTCACTCAAGCGTAACGAAAGATAGCGGCGTCTAATCCTCCGTAAGCCTCCAATCTTTTTCATTGTTCAGGGGAGACTGAACAAAAGAATCCAACAAAAGAATTGGTCTCTTTCTCAGCCAAAGTACCGTTCTTTCAACGTGTACGCAATTAGGGCCCAGATTTTAAACGCCTTGCGTTCGCCTCTAACTCTAAGTCGTATTTCCCACGAAGTCTCGGTCTCTGTTCTGTTCTCCCAAATTCCTTTCTCACCGCGCCACACCTCCCTCTTCTATTCTTATTGGCTGTTTGTGCACACGTGGTTTGCTTTATGTCATCGCTTGTCCATATTAATTCTTGTCATTTATAGTCATGTTTTCAGCCGAGAGGCATCGGACGATCAATGGCTCTGGTTACTTCCTACATCACGGGCATTTCCACCTCGTCATCGACCCTTAATCTGCCACTCTTGCTATTTCTTCTTATTTTTCATCCCTTCGTGGCTGTCGCCAGGTTTCATCAAGCAGCCCCACTGCATAAAAGGTAAGAAACTTCGGGCATTTCAGCTTCTTATACGGCACATTCCCTGGAAAAATTAACCCTAACTCCCTAGGGTGTGTGCAAAATCATATTAAAATTGGAGAATTCAGGACTGTTATAGTTAAGGTGTATGGCAAATCATTCGACTCGCGTTGAACAAATTCTTCCTGAAGTTTTCGGTCCAAGTATGGAGGAATTCCTAATCGTAGACTTGATGCTGAGAAAGATGCTAGATGCGCAGATGCCAAGATAGAAACTTCGGGCATTTTAGCTTCTTATCCGGCACATTCCCTGGAAAAATTAACCCTAAGTCCCTAGGGTGTGTGCAAAATCATATTTAAATTGGAAGATTCAGGACTGTTATGGTTAAGGTGTATGGCAAATCATTCTACTCGCGTTGAACAAATTCTTCCTAAAGTTTTCGGTCCAAGTATAGAGGAATTCCTTATCGTAGACTTGATGCAAACGCTTTTTTGGTAGATTACATCATTTGCATCCTGAACGTACACGTCATGCACAGTTCATGCTTTTTGATAACATTCCCCTTAAAGCCTTGGTAAGTTAAACTTCCCCAGGAATACATTTTCCACCTAAAATTCAAAAACTGTTGGTAGCTATTTAATTAGCCTTAAAATTAAATTCTATCAAAGCTCAATTTATATCAAAATAAATGGCGTAGAATCCCATATGTGGACATAACATGATATTGACACCCTGTTCAAAACCCTGTTACTAGTCTGAAAAATTTCATTTTCAAAGTAAATGCTTCAACAGTGTCACTGTTGGAAAAGATTTTTAAGACATGTTATCGCTTTCAGATGGCTAACAAGCTTAAAATTGGTGAAAATTAGTGACGTCCATAGATGGAACTTTTACCTGAATGACCACATTACAACGAAATGAAGAGACTTGGTATCAAATTCATTCACTTTACCTGTTTTATTGCAAACTCTCTGGCTGAATGCCAACACTGTGAAATTTGTTCATCACAAAACTACAACAGTTTGAAAACGTTATCGGAAAAAGTCTCTGATTTCAAAGACCATCACTTTTGAAGAGACATGTCGCCTTTTCTTTAAATTCAATTTAACAAACAGTTTCTGAACTTGGAATTCATAATTGAACATTTTTCAATAGCAAACAGCAGAAGAAAGTTGCAGTCAAGATTTGGAGCCTTGCTCTAGCCTTAAAGTCTGTGATGCTGAAGCTGAAGGAGGGACCAACTAATGTTTGAGCCGACTTAGACATCTTGCGTCACAGGTTCAACCAACTAACGTTTAAGGACTCCAAGGTTGCTGGGGACATCTTGGGTTCAGTCTTGTAACAACCAGACATCGGTGACTTGGCCCGACCAACTGAGCATGCTACCACAGGGAACAAATGAGGAAATGTTGAACGTATCCAACTGCAATCTCCAAGTGAAAGCTACTATATTAAGCTATTTGAAGTGAATGGTTCTAAGGAAAACCTACGTCAGGACTCTGCGATTTCATAATCTCAATGAAGAAATTGAAAACAGACCTCCAGTATGAACTCTAAATGTACAGGCTGAGGTCCTAGCTATTCCCAAAGCATACATTTTCTTAATTAAAATTTGATATGTTATACAGGATAAAAACCAGTATGTTTTGTTTGAAAGAGTATTGCACTCAAAGTGTTGCAGCTCCTTGTAATGAGACCCGGCCCTAAATCTTCCATTTCTCATCAAACTGCTTCGATCAACATATCATTTTAAGTCTCCATGAATTTGTCACTTTTGAAATTTCACATAAGACACCGCATTTCAACATTTCTCTTAGTGCTTTTATAGCTTTTGTTGGACGAAATAGATTTCCTAAAGCAGCAAGGTCATTTTTTGTATTTGTTGAAATCATTTTTTTCTGAAACTGAAATGAAAGAGGTTTTGAGCCCTATCTAATTACTTGGAAAGGGGAAGTTTGCCAGCTTTAGTTCAGAATTAAATAGTTAGTCTACAAGTTCTTCCTTTGTGAGTTTGCCAATTACTTTTTAAATGCAGGAACTGCAAATCCTTTGAGAAAGTGCTTCACTTGCCAAAAACTGCTCTCAATTTACATCCACGATGATAAAGCAGGAATAACTGTGATTACAAGTCTGAAATGATGTCACAACTCTGTGTTTCAGGCAAGTTTTTGAACCCTAAAGAGTTGTGCAGTAACACATGTTTGAAGATTCAGACTCTAGGCAGCTAGCACAATTTAAGAACATAATTTTTTACCTTGTCATGTGACCTCTGATAGCCAATAAAACTTCCACTGGTGTTTGTGTGACGTGAAGAAAGTGTCACCTTTTCATTGCTGCGTATTAAAAAAAAGACGAAATATGAAACAATTCCAAAATTAGAAACAAATGAAGTGTGTGTGGTTGAGAAGCTTCACCTTGTACAAATTTAGTGGGTCAGACACAACAAGTAATTCAAAGGTCTTCACGTGTATTTAGGTTGGGAAAGCCTAGTCGACTAGCTAGGACAAGTCTGAGCTCATTTATACAGGGTGTATCAAAAAAAGTATACAGTCAGAAAATTAACTGCAAAATAAAATCTTGCTTGGTTTTGAGTGGTCGATTTAATTTGTTGTTGGGATGTATACCAAAAGCTGGGCCTAGGCTTTGGTAGCTGTGGCCTCAGAGGGCTCGGCCTCAGTCTTGGCCTCGGAGGTTTTGGCCTTGACCTACAACACTGCTGTGCTGTCTTCGTAATGGACTTGGGTTACCCTCTGCTACACTCAATAGAATAAGTCACTTGGATTTACGCTTCCACCCCTACCAAATGGTTAAACGACACCAGCTTCTTCCACATGATCATCAGCGACAGTTACAGTTTTTCCAGTGGCTCCTTGGCCAACAAGCACGCTTCCATGAAGATTTGATTATTGGAGACAAGACAGGATTTGCCTTAAACGCTTCTGCGAGTACCCACAACATCAGAGAATATCGTCCCCATGGCCAGCGACCACTTGATTTTGACTATCAACGCAGTGATGACAGACATAAGCTGACAGTTTGGGTAGGTTTGATTGGGAACGGAAACATTATTGGTCCATTCTCCTTTCGCAACAACATGAATGGTGACATGTACTTACAAATGATCAATGCCAATATCATTCCAGTCATTGATCAAATACCTCGTTATCGTCGCCAAAGAAATGGATTGTTTCAAAGGGCTTGGTGGACATAGGATGGTACTCCACCACACAGGAGGAGAACGGTTACAGAGCACCTGACAGAACTGTTTGATAACCGTGTGATTGCATTGCATCGGCCTGTGGAATGGCCACCGAGATCAACCGAACATGACGCCATTGGACTTTTTCCTGTGGGGACATTTGAAGTCCAAGGTATTTGTTTCTCCACCAGTGCACCTGGATGACCTTGAAGGAAGGATCACTGCTGAGATCAATGCTCTTAGGCAAAACAGAGCAATAATCAGGCGTGCTGTCTCCGACATACTGAGAAGGGCATGAATCTGTGTGGAACGAAATGGTGGTTACGTGGAGGACTAAATGGGTTAAGTAAATTATATTTCTGAAAGCACACTTCATACATGGACTTTTGATCCAACTCTAAACAAAGCAAGTGTTTGTGCAAGCCATTTTTTGAGTGATTTAGGAAAATAGCTCCTAGTCACTCAGGCATGAAAATCTGTTCATGATCACAAGTTTAATAACAGCATGATACTCTATCAACCCATGTAGGAGAAAAGAATCTCGAAAAATGTTCACATTTTTATTTTGCAGTTAATTTTTTGACTGTATACTTTTTGTTGATACATCCTGTATATCAAATCTTGTCCCTTTTACAATGTCCAGTGTTATGAGATCACCATGGGAGGGTGAATTCTAACACACATCTTTCCATACAGGGAAAGGGAAAGTTGAAGGAATTCCCACAACTCTGAAGTCTCAGGGAAATATGTCATACATAAAGGTTATTGATAATGCAGCACACAATGATTGAACACTGGCACGAGAACACATGCAGCTCTACCAAGACACTTGGAAGGTACTGGGGAAAATCAGAGAAATGTCCCACCGGGGTTGCTTCGGGATAAAAGACTGCATGTCACTTGAATAATCATAAGTTGAAATGATTACCTTGAAAGTTGCATTTTAACATCTGTACCTTTATCACATCGTTCTTTTACTTCTTTTTAGCATATGGAGGTTGGATAATACTAACATTTGCTGGACTGTTGATGGCCACAAACCTTATTTTTGCCTGCTATTTGCAAGGGAATTTTTCTTCAAATTTAAAGAAAAATGTTTGGAGGGTTTTGGTCATTTTAATATAAACTGTGTGCATGTCCTGAAGTCAGCTGCAGAAGAAAATGGACGAGTTATTAACATGGGGGCCCACTAAAATACTTGGCGTAGATCAGAAACTCAGTAAAAGTGTGAAACCTTTCTGAAGTCATTTTGGCCAAGAACCCTCTTTCAGGTGTCACATTGATTTATGAGATGGATATTGAAAGAATCTTTCCACCCACATAACAAGAAAAAACATGCTTGAACTTAATGGGTGTTGTTTTCAGAAAGGTACACCAACAGAAACTGATATTACATATACATGTACCTTTACTTTCTGACTTGGAATTCGGTTGGTAACCTCTGCAAGCACAGTTGTCTCCATGGCAATGGAGGATGTCAGTGTCTACCACACAGTTTACCTGCAAAGATGAACACACAAAACATCAACTGGATACCTGGATTAGCAAGAATGACTGTCTTCAGATGACCATCTCACTCCGAGGAACCGTGTTTGCCTATCTTGGTGGTTTTACACTAGTGTAGACCGCCAGACAACTTTAATAGAGAATGGTTTTGACCAGAACAACGCTGCTTTAGCTAGAATTTGTCTAGCTGACCAGAGTTTAGGTCTAACCTGGCAGCCTAGGTAGTGCCAGATTTTCTGTTCTGGCAGCGGTCACCCACTGACCATCTGTCTGTAACATGTAAGTGAAGGTATCTTGGACAAGACGGAAAAATTTGATGATGGATCCTGCAGTGAGCTTTGACTGTAGCATGTCCTTTCTATGTGCACGCTTTATGCTTTGTAAAGATCCAATCAATAAATGTGACAATGACACGCAACAGTTGTAGGTAAGACTTTTTGAGTGCCCTATGCTTCACCCTCAGCACAACATCGCTGCCATCAAGGAAGTTATGGGGCAACATTGCTCTAACTTTGCTTTGAAATTTCAACATAACCAGAGAGCCATAGGTGCAAAAAACAATTGCCAATATATGCCGTGTTGACTTTTAAGCATGGAAAAAATCTCATTTTCGGGGGCCCTTAGCAATGGGTACTCTCAACACATAAAGTGAATTGTATCATGTGGCTCACTATTCGAAGCAACATTATGGAGCTACAATAATGCAAGTAACTAGGACTCGATATCCTCAGAATTCACTTCCAAAACAGTCCTTAAACTGGCTAATGCACCCACTGTAGAATTCAGTAGGAATTGGACATTCCTATGATGGCATTAAAGATTACTTACATTCAAGAAGAAAAGAGAAATTTCCCCTTCAAATCAGAAATTCTAGATTGCTCAGCTTGATTTAAAGATGTCATCTTTTTCTTACACTATTCGGACTGTATGCCAAAAAAAACAGGGAGAATGTCAAACGTCCTGATGACCAGCCGAACGGACCATTCAAAATTGAGCCTGAAGAATGTGCACTCGTATAGCAACATCTGTTTCCTTGGCAATGCAATGTTTGGCAGCTGTGACCACCTGGTGTTGTACATCGGACGTTGTGCCACTCAGGAAACAGTCACCCCACTGAATCCTAAGGTGGGCACATTACAGTTTAAGGCCCATTTTGGAAGTACACATGTCAACTCATACACCAACTCGTATGTGGTAAAGTCAACTTGCACGCCGCCCAACTCATACGCCGACCAACTAGTGCAGCAACTTTGCACGCCAGGGTTTTTCCCCAAGTACAAACCTGTGTATTGACCCAATACGTATATTTTCTTTCCTTGATCATTGCTGATAAGCAAGAAAAATGCGCGATACTCATTTTTTGATCCCCGATACGCACAATATTTGTTGGCCTACCATTACAATAATTACACGGCAAGTAGGCTTAAGGATTTCATGGTGAAGGTCCGTCTCCAGCTCGATGCAGCTGGACCAAGCACAGCAGTAGGACTATAAAAAATTTGTGTCGCATACATACACACGTGTGTACATGCTCGACATAGTCAACCCAACACATTGCACAGTATTCAACGGCCATGTATAATGCACTCAGGCCGATGTTCCATGAAATCCTTACCCTCGTAGTCCGTTCCATTCGTAGTCCGTTCGTGCGCACTGCCTACCACATGCAAGGTTAAAGATGCCTCAAAGCGCAATCTGACGCTTCTTGTGTGGGGAGCACAATGCTAGGCTACACCATTCACAGTGCTTGCTGCATCGACCCTATTCCTTCATCAACGTGGCAGTATATGATGAAGGCACCTGCGACAGGAACCATATTACTCATGTGACATCATGTAACCAAGAGGAATTGCGCAACACAAACTGAATCTGCTTGCCCGAAGGTACCCAGTTACTGAAAGCTTGGCAATTACATAATTCAGAGAACTGATTATATATTATATTTTTGTCTCTATTCTGATCACGGTGCTACGCAGCCCTTTCATATTGCTTCGGTTTTCACTTCAACACTACTACCCATCTCCTATTCACTTTAAGATACTACTAGTTGACGGGGGCCATCGCGGAACCAGTCTACGTGCAACATGCACCACGACTGGGCCAGGTCAGAGCACGCAATCATGACAGAAAAAGTACAGTAAAACTTTCAATTGGTTCTTTTTTAAGCCAATCGCGTCAGCGGGCGGCAGGGAGGAACGGTCGAAACCTAAGTAATTGAAACAGCCAACATTGAAGTAAAGACACATGTGGAATGATCTCAAGTCAAATTGTGTTTCATTTCACTGAAGTTCAACTACATGTACATTTTACCACAAGTGTAATGTCTTATGAACAAGTCAGGTATAACATGCTTTTTGCCTGCTTACCTCTTATTTTAGTTTACATGTATGTCACATAAACATTTATTTATATGTATTATTTTATGATGTCAATGTTTTGTCTCACTTCATATTTACAAGACAAAGCAAACTTTTTGTCAGCGCCATCTGTTTCAACTGTCCTCAGATAGTTATTAAATGCAAGAATTTACTCTCATGTCAATATAATTTTATTATATGGACATGTATCCCCTTTACATAAAAGAAACAGAACCATTGTTTTGCCAATGTGTTAAGTGTTCATATCAATGTGTTTGTGTCTGACATGTGAAGTGATATATGGAAAAGAAAAAGCAGTGGTCATTTAACAAAATTTTGCAAAATGTCCATTAAATCAGTCTCATTTTGCCAGTTAAAAAAAGCAACTGAAAAGCTCAGGAAATGCTCTAGAATGCACCAGCAAGCATGTAGAGTCCACAAACACCACGCCGTGGCTTCGCAATTGTTAGTGAACCACAACAAATGCCAAAAACATTTTGGAAAGTCCTGGGGAGAACCCTGCACGCTCTCAGTTTTAGTCTGACCCCTGAAGTCGAATGACTGGAAAATGATGCTTTTTTACTAAATAGTCTGATGCATAAAGAAAATCTCCCTTCAGAACTACATGTACAAATTTCAGAAAATAATCAGTATTCAACAAACAGCATCAACCAAATTTAATCAAAATTTAATCAAGTACAAGACTAAGCCACTTATTTTGTGTGGTGCCTTGTCATTGGTAAGTTAATGTTAACCACTTGCTGCCGGGGGGACCCGTTTTCAAGCACGTAGACTTTATACACGGAGCCCTGGAACCGATGTGGGACAAAGGGAACTGGGCCTTGTAACAAAAGACCGTACTTGGAACAAAAGACCAGGCTGCTGGGCATTACCAACATTCTTTCACTCTCAATAGCAGAGATAATCCAGCCTTGTTTTGAAACAGTATACCACGGTTTGGGGCATTTAGAGCGAGCGGATTACCACCGAGGACAAAAGCACTCCACCGCTGCGGTACTGAGCCACACAGCCCGGCTGCACACTAATCTGGCCACTATTGAAAAGAGGTCAGCAGCGCACTGTGCCAGGTTCGTGAACAAAAGAAAGCTATATAACGCCGCACAATTCGGGCTCTTTTTACAAGGCTGCAGGCCTGGCTGAAATACTCAGGCAGCAATAGATTTTGTCTGTCTAGAGTGGCCACCAGACAGTAATTCATGTGGGTGTAAACGTCCATTAATTGAAATGATGAATTTTTGAAGAATTTTGAAAACTAAAAATCATGGAAAAGTCCCAATTATGTGCACTGCATTTTTCAAACCACCCGGCAGCAAGTGGTTAAACCATTAAAAAGCATTGATACACACAACAGCACACATTCTACCAGTAGAAGACCGATGGGTGTCAAATCGGGGGAAAAATCCAACACATTATTGAGGGCTACGGCAACACAACGGCACACATCCTCACACTTACCATAATTATCATACTGATGTGACAACACAATTTGGGGTACAATCATGGGTAGGTCCATTGGTGCACCACGTCTACTCCCTGAATTTTTGAGGCCTTCTTCGTGTGCCTCACAGATGCAACTTTTCATTGTTTTATAATGTTATGGGATTCTGAAAGTGCTTACTCTGTCTAAAACTGTCTAAATGTGCTGATTGTTCGTAGAGGCGAGGCAATATCATGAGTAAAAAGTCTGATTTTTGCCAAAACTTGCACAAAGACGGTCCAAAAAACCATCACTGCTACATGTACATGTACGCATTGACAAGATATTTTTTGTGGTATGGACGCTTTCAGGGGAAGATTTAATTGAAACAGTGCAGTATTAGACAGAGTAAACAGGCACATTCAGAATATCATAACGTTACAAAGCAATGAAAAGTTGCATCTGTGAGGCACACAGAGAGTGTCTCACAAATCCTGGGAGTACACCACGTCAGCGCACAAGTTGGCACGCGTACCAGTTGACCAGCCACCAATTTGTAGAGTTCCAGTTACTCGGACCAATCCTGCATACATGTACAACAGAAATGATAGATAGGCAATACAAATAATGAAATATGAACATGACATGACCAACATGTCACAGTCGAGTGATGGTTGTTGCCGCTTTACAGTCAATTCGCCCCATTTCCACGTTGCCCCTAACCACTTCGCCCAATACCTACATCGCCTCATCTCCCTATCCGCACTTTTTTCCGATTTCAACTTGGCCCCGTCCGTACTCGAGTGTGTTACAAGCACAAGCCTCTTCAAAAAATTGGTCAAGAGAGGAGTTCCACATACGGCATGGAGTTGCACATGTACATAAAAACTCTACGGCATTCACTCAATTAATGTCGACTACGCTGTCCATGGTGAATTGGTTGGATTAGCATTGAATTTGTTTCTCATCCTCTTTAAGTTTATTTCAAAGCAATACACACTGTTCTGGTAATTGTCGATGCATCAACAGACAGGTGCCCGGGCACGAATAAACCTTCGCACACCGCTGCAGGAAACTTTGTGGAAACATGCTCACTTCAAGAACGAGCAAAACAACCTGAAATTAAACTCACAGAAAATAAACACACTATAAAGATACAAGGTTCTGTGGTTTAACTTGAAGAAATCTTGCAACATCAATGTTTTTTCAATGTGTGAAGTCATGTACACCATCCCCATGGGATGAATAGACTGGTTGCCACACTCATGCATTCTCTTACACAGGTGCAGTGCAGCGGGAACCAGCGCTTTGCTCACATTTTCACCACGGCGACAAGTAAACACAAAACTTTTTTTTTCTAACTTGCCAAAAAAATTTTTAGGGTCTCACCAAAAAATTGGGGTCCAGCAGTAGGGAAATTGGAATCATTGTTTCGGCCTTTGAAATTTGGATTCTCCAATTGTTATTTGTGTACTTAAACGTCGATGGGCACAATTACAGAATACCCAGCCACTCACCTTGCCCACCCCGTAGCCATGGAAACGGAGTCAAGCTTCCATCCACAAGGCCCACTTCATATCCCTGTATCCATTTAGCCACTCCCCAGGAGCCACATTGGACTTAAAAAAATTTTAGTCTTCCCCTAGTGAGTTGCATGCAAGTGAGTGCTTCATTCTCAAAAAATGACTTCAATGCTATACACAACACATACCTTGACGCAAGGATAACCTACAGGTTGAACAACCTCCACTCAACTATGTAGCCATGGATTTTTAGGGGTTATTTTTGCGTAGCGGGGTATTTTGCTACTCCTGTCGATGTTTTCACGTGTTCAAGTTGTTGCATCTAGGCCTATGTCTCTGTCACTGAAGAACAGAATGAAAGATAATCAATGGGGCGATGTGGAAATGGGGCGAAGTGGTTAGGGATAAGGTGACCGACACCCATATAGATGTGTGGCTAAGGTAGGATAGAGTGGTAGCAAGTGTTCGTGCCAGCGCCACACAAGGTGGTCGTGTCAAAGCCCCATAGATGTTGCCTACGGTACGCTGCGCTCCCCTACAGCCACATGCCCATATAACGAATTTTTGTTGACTTTTTCAAGCGCTTCGAAAAGAAAGCATTTTCACAATTGGAGTTGCTCGATGTACGCTATACCCTCTCCGCTTCTAAATCAATCCTTCACTACGTAATCTTACCTCTACTTTTCGAGAAATTTGCAGCTAACTTTTGAACTTCATACGTTCGTGTATATTGACATTGACAACTCGAGTCATCATGGCGTCAAGTTTGTGACCCCTAAACCATGACCTCACATTATACAAATACAACACCAGGAGTTAAGGGGGACGGCTAGTTCCTGTTTACCCACGCACAGGCAGTTTAGGCCTGATGTTTGACGTTATGATGATTTGAGCTGTCAACGTCAATGTGCACGAATGTATGGCATACATCAAGCAATTCCAATTGTGAAAATGCTGTCATTTCGAAGCACTTGAAAAAGTCAACAAAAATTTGGTAGGTCTAGACCTACATGCATGTTATGGGCATGTGGCTAGTAGTGGGAGCGCAGCGTGTAGGCCACATTGGTTGAGTTAGGGCGGCCTGTTTTCTTGACACAGGTTTCTTGTTCTCACGCTCGAACGGCAGGAATATTACTCAAGAACACTGTTCTCGGAACAGGATCACACATCACCTCCTCCTCAGGGTTTTACAGGAAAACACGGAAAAACTCATGAGATTCTGATTTTTGAACAGCTGCAAAAGTAGAGAGATGGCTTTCAAAGCCATAGAAAATGGAAAGTTTTGCAAAATTAACATTAATTATTTTCCGTAACACAGAAATGAACATTCCTGTTTATATAGAAAAAAATTCAGCCCATCCAAGTATTAACTCTCAAATAACGTAGCCTACATGGACGCCGCCACGTTGAATGTTGCTTGTCACTAACTACCAGCGGTAACCAGTTGTTTGTTCCCGGCGTCCAAGCGGCCGACCCACGAACAACAAATCGAACTGTTTGTGAACATACGGGAACAAGCCGCCCGAACTCGGCCATTGATATCAATGAGGCTAGTCATGTCGGGTCCGCGACTTTGCCCTCGCTATTGTGCAAACCGTTTACTTTACCTGCAGAATATCTCCACACTGGTTGAAGACACTGTTACATTCTCCAGCAATCTGCATCAATTCTCAATTTTAGGCACGTGTTTCTCGAAACTATAAAACTTGAAATCAAGTAGTCACCTGGCCTCAACATGCACATCCAACGACATCCGCTCATGTCTGCACGTCGCGCGAACAAACAGCGCCCTCCATTGACCATTGATCTTATTGATATAGCGCCCTCTATTGACTTAATAAATAGCGCCCTCTATTGATATAGTATGCAGCGCCCTCTACTGACAGAGACTAATTAGGGTTTTAAAAAATGCATTGTAGGGCGCCCTCTGCAGAGTCTAAAAACCGAGAGGCAAAACTGCATAGCGCCCTCTTTTATCTACAGCCCGATAAATTGATAAGTAAAGGGCGCCCTCTGCGCCTAAACAATTCATTTAAAAATGTATCACGCCCTCTCCAAGAAATCTGGGAAAAGTAATGGTCATAATATTAGTGCTATAACTAGGGAGAATACATGATCCCCCGTTGCCCCATCCCGTTTGAATTTTGACTGAATAAAACCTGTTCGCAGTTCGTTTGCTTTCAGTGCCCCTAATTCTCCCTAGATGCTCTCGAATTTACCCCGGTTACGCCATTGTCAAAGTTAAATCCCATCCCCTGACAGCCTCCGGACAGAAATAAGTCTGCCTGCCTCCCCTCCAGGTCTGTCTGCCCCCCTGCCCAACGGAAAACCTGCCCCCTTTGAAAAATATGCCCCCTCATGACATCACAAACCTGTCTCCTCCAGGTTATTGTATCTCCTTCAGTTATTTTTTATTCCTCTGGCTTTTCCATGCACTGAAAAGTTCACATTTTGATGTAGTCAACAGAAAATCGTTTTGACACTTTTCTGCACCTTATTAATTAAGCTATGCGAATACGCATTGCCGCCTTTATTGGCCGAGTTCGGGCAGCGAGCTCTAGTATGTTCACGAACAGTTCGATTTGTTGTTCATGAGTCGGCTGCTCGAACTGAGTGTCTTAGTTCAAGAGATACACCTTAGGACTGTGTCCTTATAAATTTCTACCTTGAATTGAGACAGTGTTTAATTGCCTGTGGGCCAAGCTACATCTTCACGTATCTTGGTCTATTGAAGCGTGCGATACCACATGTACAATGTACATGTACACTGTACATGTAAGCGTTCTGGCGATGACGTCATCCAATCAGCCTTGGAGCGCAAACGGCCAAGAGGGGATTTTTTGTAGGCGGGGAAACGCATGATCTTTTTACTCATTTTTGGGTCACATTTAATGGGGTAAACGTTAAATTTGTGATGTTTTGAAATGATTCCGTGGTTATTGTTATTTTAATATACTTTAAGTGAACTACATGTAAATGTTTTCTATTTTTGTTACCTTTAAGCGGTGAGGTTCAAGGCACTACTGCCAATTTCACCTCACTCACCGGGTTTTTGTGGTACCCCAAAGTAGAAAGCACCATAGGGCAAATTCTCCACCTATTCATGAATATGTAATTACTGAGACAAAGATTCTTGATTCTTGGCTTGCAAAGATCGATATATAGTCATTACGTAACTTTAGACGTAAAAATCCAATGAGACACGTTTTCTTTTAGAACAGACAGCAGGATTTGTAAATAGCAATAGAATCAGATTTGAGGCATCTTTAACCTTTTAACGGCTTCCTTTAGGTGACATCGCTAATTCAATTTTGGTGGCTAATATTTTACACAAAAGCAGTTTTGAACAGACTTCCTGATATTTGAACTTCCACGCCTGCATGGTGCTTCAGTGCTGGGAAGGATACGCCCTCCAGTGTTCATAAATAAAGACGCCGTCTTTCACGGCCTGCGACAAAATGGCGCTTGACCATAATACAACCTACTATGGATTTTCGGTAGTGATAATGCCTTTCTTTCATAACATAGTATCTGGATATTGGAGGCTTAATTACATATGTATTAATAAAATTGATGATGCTAAAGTGAAAAGTATAATAAGACTGGAAATTAGTTTAAAATATTTGTAATATAGAACAGCAAATTTAAGAATCTACACAAAAACAAGTATATTTAATTGAATCACACATAGAATTAGAAAATTGTTCATTGAATTGCAAGCCAAACATTACAGTTATAACTATATAATACATGATTGAAAATCAAGAAGTATCAAGACTTCTAATCATCATTTAAAGATGGTATGTCAAGACATGCGTTCATTCCGTATAGGAAAGACATGTAGACCTAAGCCATTTCTTGCTTCAGTTCCTCTCGTGATGACATGCTTCACGAGAAATTGATGAAGGTTACAGTATTGTCATCTGGCCAGTTCATCCTTGATGTTGCCATTCTGTAATAGCTTTTGGCAATTCTGTTTTGGCCGTTGCTCACTACCATGACAAAATCCTCCACCCCACGCAATCTCCGTTCACTTTCTTTCAGTGAATCAGGCACGTATCTGTCAAATACGAAGTGTATTTCCTTTCAATTGCTAAAGCTGGTGCACAAATGGCTCAAAAGACTTCTTGCAAGACTTTTGTAGGATGATATGTGGCCAATCGCCGAAGGGTACGAATGAAGCAGTAGTCCACCATCAATCAAACTTGCAGCAATATGAGGAAGGGTTTCCATGCCATCTTGCATTGACTCCAGCTTGCTCTTTTCCGTGTTTATGATTGAACCATCAGGAGGAATGATGGATAGAGGAACATCTGGGATGGGGTAGATAGTGACATGTTGGTGTTTTGGGAAATAACCACCAGCATATGGAATTAACTTGTCTCGTTGACTGTTCACTACCGGAGGCTCTTTGGAGGGTATACGACTTAATGAATTGCAACGTTTTGGGCCTTGGTATTTAATAATGGTCTTTTTTGCTGGAGAAGTCTGAACAAGAGGGGTATGACTGTCTAGTCTGGTGTTAGTGAATAACATAATTAGTTTGAAACACGTTGAAAAGAATGACGTAAATCATGAGAAACAAGCTGGTATATGAAGATTCCAATGCGTTCTCACATGCAAATTTATTTACTTTTCACCGTTTTATTGGCTTCAGTAACCTGGAGCTGTCCTCGGCACATTCCTCCCTGAATTTCAGCTGCAGCCCACGACCAGCACGGCGAATCAATGAGGTACTCCTGTGTAGTGGAGAAGGCTCTTCTTCCTCCGGTAATATTCAACAGGCTGGAAGACGAGATGGCAGGTGCAGAGATTACATGATTCACTTACAGCCTTTAACAGAGGCTTAATTTGGCAGTTATCTTTCTTGATTCGACATGGAGGAAGTGTGTTCTTGGCTGCTCTTCAGGTAAAAGTCCTGCCTGTTACACGTCGCTACTCTGTCACTGACATTCCTCTTTGGTTTGATGTCATACACCAATGCCGTATTGAATTGGAGTTCTGGAATCCAAGATTCCTGTCATTTGGCATGCCGCATCTCTAAAAAAATGACATGCCGCATCTCTGAAAAAAAGATCTCTGTTAATGCTTTGGTCCATTGGCAGGTCTACTGCTGCCCTGGAAAAGGCCTTGGACGTTCCTTTTCCTAGTACCGAACACATCATCGGGTCTGCAATTGCAAGTTAGTTTGGTGGGAAAGAGTACGCCCCAACGAGCATAATTGGGACGGTTGAGTACCAAAACGACATCTAGGAGTAGGAAGAATTGTCATGTAACTCCCAATGTTGTTTGTCCTCACAGCTCGCATGAGATCTCGGTGTGCCTGGTTCATCCTGATTTGATCAAATCCCGATTTGTTTCAAAAGCAAGCATCTCTGCATAGTTTCCTTGACACCTTTCTAAGTGGTGATACTGGAATTGAGGTTTCCTTGTATCTTATTGTTCTGATATCTGTATGGTCATGTCTTCCCTTGATAGTACGGTGGACAATTTCCACAAAGCAAGCTGTTTCTCTCTGCGTTTCGTTAATATTTTGCAGGTGACCACTCACCTGTGCGTAAGGTTCATGAATATTTGTGGGAAAAGGCACTGGTATCCCCTCACCACAAATGGTGTGACAAGTACTGGGATAGGCGCTGCTGCCACAATAATTATGTTAAAGTGGACATTCAGATTCATCGGTTTAGACCTATGTGTTTAAACATATCACTGTACAGTCGGTTTTCGGGTTGGGGATGTCGTTCACTTTCAGTTCACTGCCAAACAAAGATCTTAAATTTAACACCCCCGGTATTATCAGGAGACTTCACCAACACTGTTCTCTGGTGTTAAAAAATTTGGTGTTATTTGGTGTTATTTTAACATCCTCAGTGCACTGTAACACCAGCGGTGTTAAAGTAACACCCTAGGGTGTGGTCATCTGAGAACACCAAAAAGTGTTGATTTTAACACCAGAGTGTTGTGATACTCAGATGCCTAGAACATCAGGGAAGTGGGATTTAAAACGAAATGTAGTTTTACGAAACTCCTTCATTTAAAATAATATTCAGTCAGTGTGCCTTTGTCCAAGGCATTGTCCAAGGCATGGGGTGATGGTTTGGGGAAGCCACGTTTGCAGAAAAAACGACTTGCTATCTAAGTTTAATTGGTACTGGTAGCAAATACAAAGGTAAATGAAAAGTAAAAAGCAGGGATGGCTCTCACCCGAGTAAAATGTCATAGAAAGTTTTATAAACTATTAAAATAAAGAAGCACTTGGTGGGTAATTAACTTGACAGTTATTTATAATTACAATGATTTTAAATTGAACTAATTTATGAGATAATTGCAGTTTGAATTTTATAATCTTCATGAGCAAAACAGTTTCGTAATATTTCAGACTGAGACTAGTTAAGCACATCATGTACAGTAAGTGTACCTAAAAGTGAAGAACTACAGGATCCTGACCAACTAATCTGTACATTGTGCATTTGTGCATCGTTGCATAGTGTTCAAACTACAGCTACGTGTATGTTTGACATGCTAATGCAACATTAGCGCTGAAACTGATCCCGGGTTTGCTGTCGTTAATAAGACCTACTCGAGCAACCTTTCATCACAAATTTCCAAAGATATCAATGAAGAAAAAATACAGTGATTGCTCATTTGTATTTATGGGTGGAATGTTTTATAAAACCAAGATTTTGCAGGAATCATTTGCGTTGATTGAGTTGCAGCTTAGTGTTCTTCATTGCTTTGTCATCATCCTAGAGATTTCTGGATCCTGTAAGGTGCCGTTAGATGTTGAAGGCGCGATTGTCCTCGCCCACATTGGCGGCCCGTTGGTTGACCGGTTGCACAGCGATCACTACAAGATAAGACAGCGCAAAAATGACAATAAGCTCAGTCATTATCGGTGTTGTTTCTAGTTCACCTTTGAAGGCAATGCTTTGGCAAGTAGGCTGCGCACATATACAAGTGCCTTTGCAATTTGATTCTGTTGAGGAATTTTTTTCTGACGAGTTAGCCGATATGTCTATGACCAAACACTTCCTGTAATCAGACATTTATCTGACCTTTCACAACACTCTCCAATACTTCAAAAAAATCTTTTGATACACTTCTAACCACATCATTGGACTTTTCCTGCTGCCCAATTATCCCACATTGTTATACCACGGTCTTAGATAGTGAATTATTGGTCGCGCATTGATCACGTGATATGCTACTACTGCACGTGTATCATTCTCGCGTCGCGCGCACTCAGGCTGGTAATTTTGCCTGGCCGCAAAAATGATAGATCACGGTGATCTTTCCCAGAGTTGATGTGTGGCGTCTACTGCATTGTAAATGTGTAGCTTTAGGTACGAGGGTGGATAGCCTCGGCGGTACTACTTCGCTCTTGGAACACGAGCATACTCTGATCACTGCTTTTGCTGTGATCGCCATAGCTGTTTATATGAAATGCTCATGCCATTGTATCTTCTCGTCCATTCTTCAATCTTGTCAATACTTTTCAACGGATCTTGGTGTAAATAATACCTTGAATTTCAACCACTCAAGAAAACCCCCCATTTTTCATGGATCACGTTTCTGTTTAACCAGTTTTTTTATCCTCGATTTCTCCCCCTCCCGCAAACAATAAAAACATTGGTCAACAGAGGACATCACAATCAACAATTTGCCTAATAATTTATGTCTAATTTACTGTTCACGTGTTTAAATTTGTCGAACTGTTTTAATTTATCTTGCAATGAAATATGCTTAATACATGTATTACAGATAAAAGATATTCCACTGAAATCTTGGACCATGGTATAACAAAACAATTGTTGCCTGCAGTGACGGGGTCCATGGGTTTTTAATAAGACTTTTTATAAACTTCACCTGCAGTGCGCAACTTTATCGAAAGTTGCCTCAGTCCGCGGACTGTGTCACAAATTATGGTGTAACTTACGCAATCATTATTGACGCAAGTTCCGCCTAAAAAGCAGAAATGATGGGCGCTTTTATCAACTCATCATATTTGGACGTAAGGCTGTCCATTGTTGAAGTTCATACGACAGGTACCGTAGTCGGGGAACTCAACATCTTTTATGTTGACTGAATATTTTAAATGTCCACCTCCATGGCGTCGTTTAAATAAAGCTCTAAGCAGAGAAACAAACCAAACTTACTTGATCGAGTAATGAATTTTGCGCCAAACATTTTTTTTTTGGCTAGCTAACCCAAAGAGAACTATGAGGCTGAGTTGTACAGGTACTTATTAGTCCAAAAAACCTTTACCAAGCTATTTCAAGTTACTAGTTAAACGGCTGTGAATGCAGATGAGGCAAATCATATTTCTTGTTTACCATTAGCCAAGTAATAATTGCGTTTTCAGCTTGCTTTCGTGCATAAGGCCAATTAATCGTTCACTTAAGCTTACCGTTACCGTTGTTTTGAGTGGCCTGCACACTCGGTCTGGACTTCGAGCCTTGTTTCGTGGACAGCTTCAATACCACTGCGACCAGACAAAGGATAACCACCCCAGCACCAACACCAACACCAATCAGGGCTGATTGCATGGTATTCCTGTCATTCTCGAGGTCTTTGTACTTGCCAGAGTCTGTTTCTAATTTCAAATACAAAATACCCGTTAATGAGGTACATGTCTTTTGAACAGAGTACCAAACGTGCATCATTCCCGGTCTTGATAAATTCAACAAAATAAGAATAATGGTTCGTAGAGTGCAGATTCAACTGCAGGACTGTTACGTAATTTGCATCTGGTAGGGTTCAAGCGTAAATCGTGTTAGTCTCATTTTAAATTTAGGAGATTACTCAGTGCACACCAGTTGTAGGTATAAGGTGATCACGCCCATTCTGTGATCAGGGGTTTCAGGGCCGACAACACCGATTACAGATTACGTGGGTTTTTTTCCCCAAATTTGAATTAAACCCTGAAATCCATGGCTCCGAGTCGGTGGAATGCTACCGGTATTGCTATAATTACTGTAATTGTTATTGTAGGCTAATTACATAAAAGTAAATAATATCAAAAGGGAGATACACAAAAAGGCAAACGAGGTTAGCGACAGAAAATCTCAACTGACGTGTTTGATTGTTTGGTTTCCACTTTAGTTTCCATTTTAGGTTTTCGTGTCAAACTCAGTTGGATATACTCCGTCTATGAAAGGTGAAAGTGGCTCCCAATTTTCCGGTTATTTACTTTTCTTAATCACGGCTGGTCAGTGGCGTCACCTGGGGCTAAATGGTAGGGACACCCGTGGCGCACATATTTTTTTCAAGGGCGCGTCACAAGAAAACAAGCTGCTGCATAAACTCAACGGAGAAAATTCATAGATTTCAAGTTGGGGGCACAGGCGGGGGCACAGGCATCCTCTACAGGCATGTGCCCGCCCTCCCTGCAGTGACGCCACTGGCTCATGTTGTAAGCAAACATGGAAGCGAAGCTAATTTTACGTCACGAAACATTTGCAACAAAATTCAGGTGAGTTGAAATGTGATGTAAAAGAATAATTCTTTATGGCAAGCTTCAAACTGTCTGCTTCATGGAAATTGAAAGGTTTTTGCATTTGTAAAGGGGGATACCCAAGCAGATGTCACATTTTGTTGTCTGGATTCAAGGCCCGCGCTTATCACTGATCGGTGATGAAAACCAAATGAGTGAAAGTCTCTAAACCAGTCAGAACGCATAGACTTATGTGCGTTTTTTTTTCAAGATACATAACTTACCGTCAGAAAGTGCATATCTGAGCCGAAATCCACCGATGTTTGGACTGTAGCTGTTTCTGTTTGTAATAAGTTTAATCAACATTTCACCCTTGCTGGTCACTACACTGGTCGGCATGTCCATGTAACAGTTTCCAAGAATCTTTAAAGGGATGCCTTCCACGCCATCCTGCATGTCATATATTTCAAAATCATAACCGGCCAAACAGATCGCCTTGTCGAAGTCACCCACGGTCAGCTCGACCTGGCGACCATAAGGCGCCCTCAGAAAGACTCTGTAATTCAAGAGGCGAGAGTACACCTGAGGGTAGTTGGGTGTTGTAATTTCACCGCCGCTGGAGTCCACGTTGATTGCTTGTGTATGCGAGAACTCTGAAAAAAAATCACTATAAATAAAGTATGGAAAGGGATAAGTAAAAAATGCGTAAGGGGGTGTAGTTATCAACGTGTGGATAGGTTGTTTCGTCGGACTGTGGGAATGCGAAGCAAAACTGCATGCATCCTCATCCAGAGCAAGAAAATGGTGTACATGTATAAAGTGTGGCTAGGTGTCCACAGAGCTAATTCTGGAGGCACTAGCCTTATCCCCAATTGCCTTTCCATGAAACCAGTGGAAGTAGTGGTTCTCCTGAGTGCATAGCAAACGGATCACAGGTTACTTCCAGTTAAGTGAGTTGGCTATAATATGGTGCCCATCACAGTCAAGCAAGTGTATCTGGAATCAACACTCAAGGATTAAAGTCCCTTTGAAATGGAGTCAAGCCATTGAAGGCCGAGAGTGTTTTCAAGACCGTGCTGAAAATGCATTGGCTTGAATTGCTTGAAGACTCCCCAATTTCTAACATCTAGAAAATGCGAAATCCAATTTCATGATGCCTTCGGGGTTCAAAAGAAAAGCTATTGTAAACAAATAACATGAATTTATTATTACAGTTTCTCTTCTTGCTTCTCGCCCATATCGTGCCAAATATTGGTCTTCTTGAAATATTTATTGTTTGGGCTGATATAGTTTCTGTGGTATCGCATGTTCAGGGCGACCTATATACCCTATGTAGGTCTGCCTCTATGGGGCCAGGTCTATCAGGTACCCTAGTAGACGAACCTGGGCGATCTTCCGCACCCAGGTAATTCGGGGACAGCAGGCAGCGTAAAGCGTATTGCAGGGGCCTGCTGGCAGCAAGCAGTAAAGTGCAAAAGTTCTATTCGAGAAACTATCGAAAAATCCCATGAGATCCGGCAATGAACGTATAGATCTTTTCATAGGTTTCCTTGACGAATTAACCTTCCAAAAAAGGTAGAGAGTTTAAGATTGTCCGGTTTCCCATAATCTTTTTGTCAAAATTGACGACCGTTGATCGTGATAGCAGTTCACCCGATCACAGCGTATATCTTTGAGACCTCATACATACATGTACATGTATACAGTCAACTTCCTTAATAAGAGGTCCTTCGGACTTGGCAAATTATCTTGTTATAATCGGAACTTTTGTATTATCAGGAATGAATACAATGAAAACAAAGGACTGGAACCTAAAATTTTCTTGTTGTAAGCAGAGTCTTGTATTAACAGTGCTCTTCTTAGCGAAGTTCAACTGTATTAATTTTCCCAACCTGGGAATAGCGCTGTATAACTGAGTGTTCTGTCTGGCGTATTCTGTATGACGACGTGCTGGCTACGACCAAAAGACCTACATGTACGTACCTGCTGTATACTCGGCCACGAAGCTGCTCTTGAAGATGTCTGTGGTCTGGAGCTTAACGCTGGTCTGGTTCGACAGTACACTCCAGGTGAAGGATTTTGCGCCTGTATACTGGTACAAACAAACTGGGAGGCTTCTCTTGCCGCCCACCAACAGATAATTCTCACAGGGACTGCCACGGGAGACTTCTTCGTCTGTGTGGAACCCGGTGAAGCGGAAGCGGATCGTATTTACCAGGTCCTTGGGGGCGATGTTCCAGACAAACTCATCGGGCAAACTGCCAGCAGGGTCCAGGAGCTGCACGGGGTACCCGATGAATCCGTGATGGGCTGAGGTATTCATAACTGGCAAGGGATCTGCCATTGCAAGAATGCACCGTCATCAAAGGGGCAGTCATTTGCAGTAATTCACAAGGTACCGTCCCAGATGAAATCACTGTTGAAATGCTTAGTGGTTAACATGATCATGTGGCTATACTCCCTAAGAAATTATTCTCTCAGACAAGCTTTTATTTTGAAGAAAACGATGAAAGAACGACATTTCCAACGGAGCATCTGAGGACTCATTAAAAAAAAAGATTGCCATTTGAAGTATGCTACCGTTGACATGACATGCGAATTAATGACAGGATTGGGTAAATGAAGTTGTATAAAAAAACGGGCTCCTAGGAAGAATTTTACAGGGTCCCCCTTTCGGGTGATGGGTGGATGTAGGACCAAGGGCACGGAGGGAGTCAATTAGACTGGCCTTTTAGTCTGGGACTGTCACATTTCAGCTACATTTAGCACTGCTGATACTTCATGGTTTCATTAGTTGGTATCGCAAAGTTAAAGTGGCTCTGAAGGGGCACCACCCGTCGTCAATATTCGTGGCCAAAATGCACGATTTGTTTCAAGTCGCCAAATTAATATTGACGTCATTATTTACATCCAAAGCTAACGAGTTATGGGAGTTTGTCCCCAGCATGGCAAGAAATCACGTGATACGTTCGTTCTACCAAATGATAAACATGACTTAATCCAGATCCCGTGACTTCTCCTAACTATCCCCGTGCTACTTTTAGACGGGGTGTCAATCATGGGGTCATCCGGGCAGTCACTGAAACAGGGCGGGCAAAACCTCCACTCCCGTATGTTTGTGCACAAAATGCTGCTCCTGTATGTTTGTGCACAGAATGCCTACTACCACGAGTCTGCTAGATGTTTGTGAAGAAAATACCCTCTCTCCTCTTGTCAAAGTGGACCAGGCCACTGAGTCACTTATGATTGTCAGTGTGCCCTTAAATCTGTTTCCGCCACAACAGGCAGATTATGTGCGCACGTGCTTATTAGTAATTAGCTGGATCTATCACCCGGGTAGGGTGTATAACTGCCGTGTACACGCCCACCTCACCTCACGCCCAGCTGGCTGGAGCAAAATTTAATAAAATAAACCGGGAGAGCAAAAGCCGGTTCATTCTACATGTGCGAATGTGAAAGCGAGGCCAATTTGACGTCACAAAGGATTAGGAACAAACTTTCGCTCAAGCTGAAATGTTTTCAATTTTTGCGAACTCGCAGGGTGAATATTCGCGTTTGTGTTCACTTCCGTGCCAAGTACACGAACCGGTCTCAAGCCGGTAATTTTACACATGCATACTGACGTCAATATTTGCGACTTTCGGCAAGTTGTGAATTTTGGACGTGAATGCTGACGTCAATATTAACCATTAGGTTTGTCCTTTAAGAGCCACCATAAGATACCACCGCAAACCAATAATTGACGAGCTATTACGACACTTACCCTTCAACTTCCCAAGTACATAATGTTGAACGTAAAAAATGGTCTCCATTAAGCTGTAACCAGCCTCAGCCAAATCACACAATGCGAAGTTAGGGGTGAAATCAAATGCCACGCACGTACTGAAGGCTAAACAAAGAACCGCACACTCTGATGGCGTTGGGGCGAAATGAGTCTTACGAATGGAGTCGTTTGTGAGTTTGAAATTGCGATAGCTGCTTTCAGTGATGTCGAACATGCTCACTGGAAAATCTGTGAAATAGGGAAAACAACATAGTTCATTCCACTGGAATAAACTGTCATTTGGGGAAGGGAGATTGCTGGATAGGCTATAATTGGGTTAGAATTTGCTCATTGTTGGCTAGAACACCTCTTTTGGGGGTCAGATTGGGTGAGCAGAAATGATCCGTAGAAGCAAACAGTAGAGAGCCAAAGAACGTTGGCTAAAATTAATGTGTGCTCGCACATTTTGTGATATTATGAGCTGGTGGGACTAGTCAATAATCTTCTGAAGCATGACTGTGTTTCCGTTTCATGTGAAGCTACTTGAAAACCTTTTACACGCGAAAGAGATTCTTTTTTCATTGCAGGTCGGTTTCGTTCTTGTTCAGACAGATGTGAAGTTGTATTACTGATGCTATTGAGTCTACAGGGACTAAGACAAATATGGCAGCATCATAATAAGGGTCTAGAGGTTTGGGCATCAGTGAAAGCAGGTAATAAGGTGTAACTTCTTTACTGTTTAAAGAGCATGCAGTTATCAGCGCCCAGGTAACGTCATATTCACTGGTATCAACAGGATCATCAGTGACGACATAAAAAACAGTGCATCAACTACTCGTGTATTTGGCATTTCGGGACTAATGCGTTGACTGATGATAAATCTGTAGTTTTGGCCAAAGAGGGCAAGTACAACCTGAATGGTTATTTTTAAGGTATTCCATGGATCTCAAATTTGAAAGGAGTCCATCGAGCCAGACTTTCATGCTCCTTATTATGTCAAGGGTAATGATACGTATCCAGCATTCTTGTCTGGACAGGTATTCCATGTATGGAAGATGATAAGGAGAAAATGGGTACCGGGTAATCAGATCTACTATGCCCTGGTCTGATAAGTAGCCACACTGCTTGCATTAAAAAATTATTGTTAAGCACGTAACCTTGGAGTTGTTGAGGACTGTTGCTACTATCGCTTTGCTAAATAGAGGAAAGAAGCAATGCAGGTCGGTACACCAAGTTAAAGGAATCACCCTGGATTCTGTGTGCTTATAATATGCCCCTGAGGCTTTCTTCCACTGGTTTGGAAAAACGCAGCTCGAACGACAAAGCAGAGAACCGACACGTTCTAGGCTGCATTCTTCGAGAACTCTGGTTGAAAACTGACTGGGGAAGGATTTTTTATCTCCGCTTAAAAGCCTCTGCAGTATCCTCCTAATGTCATGAACATAACTTTAACATTACGGTGAAGAAGGCTGTCTGTTCCCTGGAGTTATCATGATTTTACAGATGGAACATTTCAACAGATTCTTGGCAGAAAGCGTCAGTCATGTCCCTAGTCGTTGATGAGCAACTCCATTATTTTCAATGACAGGAATATCAGAGTTTCTCCTTCTTCCAGAGAGAAAGATAGCTTCATTCCACCATTTCTTGCTGTCGAAGTCAATCACGGTTAGTTTTTTCCCTCAACTTGATGCTGTAGTTGGCTTCATTAAAATGAGAACCACTTGGTCAAGGATGGGTGGTCAGCATTGATCGAAACCTGTACCTGCATTCTCTCAGCAAATCATTCTAAATAATGGTTGATGGCAAGGTACTGGAAGCTTCACCTTTTCAATTCATGTTTCTATTATCAGCTTTGTGACAGTCCTCTTTCGAATAATTAAGGGACCTGTAACGCACAGGAAATTGCTGGAAATGTTAAAACACCTACCGCAATTGGCATTTTCGTCACTACCAGTGTAGCAGTCATGAACTCCGTCGCATTTTGCATCGTATGGTATGCAGCCTCCTAGCAAACACTTGTACTCACTGCGATCAGTACAGTTGCTGTCCTCTGTGGGTAAAGACGAAAGGTTTCCATCAGTGTTTCCCCCGAAAGATTATCCTACTCGAAATTTTTCATACGCAGTCTAGGATGGTAAATATTAACGATACAAAGGATATCAGGAAAAAGCTTTTGATATTATGCCAATATTGTTCACACCCTTTGAACGAGTGCCACGTGATTCGGTTGTCAAAACTGTCTAGTCTTACATGAATTTACTCGAAAAAAACACTGCTGACCATAAACATTAAGGCAACGTTTTTGCATGGAAATGCAGTTTGAACGTGTGGGGCGGCATTTCTGAAATTATCGTACATTCGATAACTTGCCTCTTCCCAGTTTTGATTCGGATGTCACAAGTTGACATTTAAAATTGTGGAGAAAAATCTTTAACTCCCAGGCTGCAAATTCAAATTGAATATGGGGCAAGAATTACTGAGGACTTTGACTAACAAACATGACTGAAATAATTGCAATGATGTCTTACGTCGGTCTGGGTCCTTCCCTTCGAAAATCGGTGCTATCCAATCCTGGAAGGCGGTCATGCGCGCGTAAACACCGGGATATTCCGCCAGAGCGCACCCGATGCCAAAACTGACGACTCCAACCTGGAACCACTTGTCGTTCGTTTTGGCTACCATTGGTCCTCCACTGTCTCCCTATAAAAAAGAAGATGTGTACCCAAACGTTTTTCAAGCAGAAACGAGAAAAGGAAAACGGCTGCAATTACAGTTTTACGATTATACTTTAATATGAAACGCAAGCACTTGGTTGAAGTTCCATCTCAATAAAATGTGAAGAGGGTTTTTCCTCAAAGGCTCTCGGAAAACATAGATCTTGGATCTTTGAAGCTTTTCATAGTAAAGGTGGCGATTAAAGTCAAGGTTTGCGGCAGCACCATGCAAGGATATGGATGTCTCTTTTGTGACTATTTGTGGTTCTGAAAAGGACTGGAGGGTACTAAAGAGAAACGGAGGGTACTCAACGTTTCAGACATCGGGAAAATGTCAGTTTGGTTCTTTGTCGTCTGACGTCGGCTAAGGCAAACTTAAGTTTAAAACTACTTCCTAACTACGAACAAGTTTCCAAACTTGCACCCTTGTAATAAGACAGTGCAAGCTCCCGTTTCTACTGAAACAATTTCTTTGAGATTTCGTATTTTCATTTACAAAGTTATATTTTAACTGTTGAATTTTACAGTTGCTAAAGTCCATGACGACAGGCAAAGTCAAATTAATTTAAACAGATTCGCTCGTGTGTTGCACAGAGGTGGCAAAAGCTACATGCATTATTTTTTGTGAGTGAACAGAATACCGGAGTCTGGATGTGAACCTTGGACTATCAGACATCAGGTACAAGTGCTTAGGCCTATTTACTAACAACCTGGATGGAGTCCCGATCGATTTTAGTTTGAAAGGGGCTATTTTTCTTCCGCGCGGGAAACAAACATATTTGAACAAGTGGAATAGGGAACCGAAGACTCAAGTGCATAGCAACCCACCTGGCAGGAATCTTTGCCACCATCGCTCTTTCCAGCACACACCATGTTGTCGGTAATAATGATGTTGTGGGCGTTGTAAGCGCTTTTGCACTCCTGGTCCACTATAGGAACAGAGACTTCCAGTAGGTCCTCACTATATGAAGAGCCTGTTTTGTTCACAAAAGGAAAAGAATCACTCAGCCAAATCATACGTGGAATAATATATACACGATATATAAATTCATTTGTCTAGAGTCTGTGAACGAACTCCGTTATAGAACAGTTCATAGCGCTTTGTGACCTCGTGCACAGCCTTACGGCTTTTCATCTAAACTGCGCACAAGTTAATACGAAGCATCTTTGCGTACAGTTGTATGGCGACAATGGCAATGACGTCACTTTTATTCCTCTCATCTTGCTCACCTATGAGGGAGTACTTTGTGCGTAGACTACACTGGGTAGGGCACGTATTGAACATGCTATTTATATTTGTTGAAATTGGTTGCACCGTTAGTTGAAAGAGCTGCGAAGAAGAGAAGCCATTTTAGTTGGCAAATCTGCCTCACAAGCTCTTCCTTGCTGGCAAAGTAAGAGTACATTCAAGAAGAAAACAACCAATAAATTGTCCAACTTTAATATGTCTATTGCCATTTTCCGTTCGACTTGCGCAATCGTGCAACTCGGGCCTATTAGCCAACTGTTTTGGGAACAAAGTGGGCCATAACTCTCCCTTGAAACGACTATGGAATTGGAATAGAAAACAAAATGAAAAAAATTGGATTAAGCCAAAAACGTTTCTGGTCTATGGTCAGGGATTGGCTCCAAAAGTGGTGCAGCGACGCGGCTTGTTTTCCCACTCACTTTTTTCCCACTTAAAATGATGTGCGTATAACGTGCGATGTCCATCGCTACCGCGCATACGGACGTACCGCCGCTGCCAACGGTGAAATAGACTGGACCCCTCGCTATTAACTGTTAAAAAGCGTTCTCAGCTTGTAGATGTATAAACGGGACATAAGACCACCTTGTTTGTCGGGTTCCCAGAAAAATGTACATATAATAGAGAAATGACGTCATCTGAAGAAAAGTGCCCAGCTAAATGAGTGGGGCCTAGAGGGACTCCTTTACTGTAGATATTACTCAACCGTACCCCATTTAAAACACGTTACATTACACAGTAGCAGGATTCTGGTCGATAGGGCATGCTTGGAAGCTTTGGGGCATCGTATCATACCAAATTAAAAAGACTTCATTGGTTGTGCACAAAATCTTCAAGAGAGTGAAAGGCAATTTCTGACAAAATGAAAAGAGTTGTAAGTTCCAAGTACGTATTCTTTCCCAACGTATATGTATCGAAAGGCAAGTTTTCTTGAAGTAAAAAATGCTGCAGAATGTTGCAATCTTGGCAGAAACTAAAGTTTATCTGAGTTAGCTTGGACAGCGTGACTGGCTGTCCTTATCTTACCATCTCCTGTCGATCCCCACCCTGTCACTGTGACTTGTGTGCCGGCTTGGAAGCTGTCTGCCATGTCGGCCGTCGGAACGCACACAGGCTGCACATAGTCGTTGAGGTCGAACGGGTTGTCTAGCTTGAAGAGAGCAACGTCGGAATCGTGGTCGGTGTTGTATATGGTGTAGTTCGGATGCATGAAAACTTTGTCGGCTGCTCTTATTTGCGTGTTTGCACCTCCACCCTCATACTTATTGCTGCCCATCTTGAAAGCGAAGTACTGCGGCTGATCTATGAGAGTACTCCTAGAAGGTTTGGAAAACAACTTCAGGCAGTAGGCGTAATGCCAAAAGAACAGTCATTTATGGGCGTTCTTATATGTACCTTCCAGCATCGACAACTATATTCGGGGGGGGGGGAAGCAGTGGACGTGCCATCCAGTATGTTTTCCTGGAGTGCTAATGGGGATACCCCAATAGTGACATGCTTTAACTATGTAATGTTCGTGATGGACACGCTCTCTGTCGGCCATTCATGACGAAGCGCCAGCGATCGTGTCCAATGCAGCACGGCGCACACTTTAAAATATCTACTTTTGGCTGCATCCTTCACTCAATTCCCAATACTTTGGAGAGAATTTGCCGCTACTGCCCTCCTCTATGGCTCAGGTTCGAATCCTACTCATACATACAGATCTGGAATTTCGTTTTCAGTTTCGTCAGAATAAATGTAAAGAACGCTATTAGCTTTCTTCAACAGAATTTTAAAAGAAAATCAGACAGCGTTTTATATTCATTAGCTGTTTCGGCAACTTGTCAAAACAATATCCAAGGAGAAATTCGTCATGATGACGTCATTAGGGTCACGTCACGTGAGATTATCTGCGCTTTTTTCTCCTTTAGTTTTGTACAAACTTTTGAACAGCCAGAATTTGGTACTGTTATTGATCTGATTGGGTCATATTAGGTCCATACTGTCAGTCCAACAACTAGAGAGGGTCCCCCGACAAAATCATCTAAATGACGTCGAGTGTCACGTGACATGACATTAAAAGTGCAAACTTCAAAGCCCTATATCTTCTGAAGTACATGTCCGATTGGGTTGAAACCTTGCAAATAGAAAGGGAGAGTTATAGACGAAAATTGACATCATGTGATGACGATGTCATCAGGAGACAAGTTATTTGACATTAAAGGTGCATCCTTTAAAGCACTTTATCGCCTAAAGTACATATCCGATTGGGTTCAGACCTTGCAGATAGCTAAAAAGCATTATATCTCCAGAAGTAAATGTCTGATTGGGTTGGAAATTTGCATGTACATGAAGCTAGAAAGGAATGTGTTATAGACGAAAATTGATATCCTGTAATGATGTCGTCATCAGATGACAAGTCACATTACATACAAAAAGTACAATCTTTAAAGCACTATATTTCCAGAAGTAAATGTCTGATTCACTTGAAACCTTGTATGTACCTAGAAGTGTTTTAGACGTAAATTGTCTTGATGTGATGATGACACCATCGGGTGCTGTCATGACGTCATCATGCGATTTCTTATGAATATATTCAAATTTGCCATTCTTCAACATTCTTTCGACATATATTGTAAACAAACCAATATACATGTATTTTCAACATTCCTTTTGTATACATCAGAGCCTATATAACGTACAGGAATAAGGCTCTATAAGCCAGTCATTAAAAAACGGCCGAAACATCCCTCGTTTGTCTACCAACACGTCAAGTCTAGTTTTACAGGCCTATGTAATTAGAATTTTTCATGTTTGAATTGTTAGTGTAATGGAAACTTCTACATTTATTGATAAAATTCTAAGTTTTAATGAAGTTCAAGTGTAGATTACGATGTCTTGACACTCCTGCTGCTCCTTGAAATATTATTTCACGTTGTAATATTCATGTTTTCATTTCCCTACAATTTGTATGGATGGCCAAAGTGTACAAAAACACCATTTGGCTTGTTTTTCCTTTATTGTACCTCAAATTCCAGCAAAAGGTACTTTTGTCCCCTTAATTAGTAGATAAATAACCCGGTTAATACTTACACACAGTGTGCTGCAGATAAGATCCATTGTGGGTGGACCAGGGATGCGCCACATATTCCCCGACCTTGAAAGAGCATCTGCGCCTGCCACGGCCACTCTCCAACCTGGGCCGGTTTGCCACCAACGATGGCCACCTCCCCACTTAAGGGCACTTTCTGCTTGCCACATGTTGTGTAATCTGCACGAGTTACAAAACAAAGTATTTTCCTAAAACATCGGGGGAAATGTTACCCTGTTGTGCGAAGAAATTAAAACTGTGGGGCGCATGTTCACCATCGGAATCGCCTCGGGTGCGGTGAGCCCCGCGGTGTTATATCAGCCATGCCCCACATCACAGCAGTCAATCACTGTGTTGTTAAACCTCTTGAATCCTTTTTATTGTTATTATTATTATTATTTTTCTTAAGTGTCTCGAACAGTGTCTGGGCATCAAATGGTATCTACATTGACTCGAACATTTATTGATCATGATGGCTCTGACATAAAATCAAACCAAAGAATTTCGGCCCAGAATTTCATCCAGTAGGCTGATTGCATTTAATTAAAGTAGATATTCACAATCATATGGATGAAATACACTTGTGCGGGCATCGACAAAACTGAGCTAGAATTCTTGTTCTACATTTTGAAAAATTGAAGAGACGTCTTATCACATCATATTTGACAGTCTATGTCATAACCCAACTTTTTCTATTTTCTTTCATAGATGGAAAAACAGGCAGTATATTTGTTACTGTGCATCTCTCTTATAATCTCATATTGCATTTTTCTCGCGAAATTCTAAAAAGGCGATATCCTTCAATCCTTTTTCTTTTCACTATTCCTAAAAAAATGACATCATGCATTCTAAATAGCGGGTTTTCATTGACTTAATCTCTTGCAAATTCCAACGACCGCTTGGGAGTAACTTGCCAGACCTTGGAAACAGTGACCTGTCCTCGGAAATGCGAGCACAATAACTAGCAGCATAGCCAGGGTGATCTCAATAAATGTCCTCGGACGAGCAGATGGCCAATTCATGGTGGCGTCGGGGTAGCTATCGTCCTTTAACAAACACAAATTCGACAGCACAATTTTATGGATAGTACAACTTTACCTATGGGAGAAAAAAGGAAAATTATAGCAATGGCTATATCTTTCACTGCACGAGCGGTATTAGATTGACACTGCATTGTCCTTATAATGTCAGTGGGGTGGATGGAGGCGCGTCCACGGAAGAAACCTTCACTTTCTCCTGGGGAGAAATGTTTTCAAGGTTCCGGGAAATACTCCTTAACAAAAGACCACGGAAAGCCAAAACGTCAGCAAGGACTTGACAATCCAGTTCACGAGTCGGCAGGGTTTTGCATGAAACCTGCTTGGTCAGAAATTAAAAAAAGGAGATCCAAAGATATGCCAACCTGAATCCTATCTGCACCAACCTTCACAGTTTCACGAATTTATTATTTTTTTTAGTCATACGCATACTTAATAAACAGGGAAAAATAAGATTAACAGAACTCATCTGAAGAAGCTAGGTGCAGAATTTTCGGCCTGCCTTTGTCTTTGTCGAATTGGTGTTGGACTTGTGTATGGGCAGAATAAAAATTCCCCACTGACCCCTCTTGTTCAAAATTGGATAAGGCACGACCACAGACATCGAAGAAATCTTCCCTATCCATGGGCATGGCACCCTCTATATTGTGTGCGTAAGCGTTTCATTGGTAAGGGCTTGAAAGTGAGAAATACAGTACGTTCGTCATATCAGACCGTCACGCGCATGTTTGTCAATCTCCGAGATATATGGGCCTAATTATAACACCCACACCCAGGCCAGATACCGTTAAGAGTTAAACGCATGCGGCAACCACTGCAAACCCTCACTACCCAGCTGTCACTAGTGTCAGCATTTCCAGAATCTCATCGTGCGTAAGCATACGCCTGTCCTATTCCTAATTTAAAATGAAGATCAGTGAATTTCCAAAGTTGAAGAAACTGGACGGACTGCGTATTGGATCCAGATTCTGTGTGAATGTCCTCTCTCTGTTGCGCAGTAGAATGCCGTAGCGCGCAACACAACACACACACAAAAAATAGTGAACTACGGTAAACGTTCTGAAAGAGGAAGTCCGTGTGTCAACGTACAGGGACACTGTTACAAGTTGTGGGGACGAGGGAGTGCACCAGAGAACGCTCTAGAAAGAAAAGGCCGCACATGGGATAATGTTTCACTGCCGAGAGAAAAGGCTGTGGAATTTGATAGAGCAAAAAGGGAAACCCAAGAAGGATGTGTGCGAGGGTGGGCACATCCTTCACTGTGTTAACGGGAAAATTTCCTTTCGTTAGGCAAGTCGGAACTGAAATGTGGGTGGACTTTGTCTCCATAACGCGTTTGGTTCCCATAACGACTCCATTTTAACACAAGTGAACTCCCCATAACCTATTGTTCTTTTGAGGTGCCCACCGGTACTTTGGCCCTGCACTTGTGCCCTAAGCTTGCGACGGGGCTTGGTATCACGTGCGTTTGTCTGAGGTGGTACGAGAATATGTGTACATAGCGTCACAATTTTGCACGAAGAAACAGGAATGTCATTAAAAATGACGATTTATTTGATTTGGTTGTTTCACTATTTCAACATACTGTACTTGACCAGTTTCACACGCATTTACAGGAAATCACCATAAATGCCGAATTACATTAATGAAATCACTGGCAGAAATCAAAGTAAATTCATTTTGTGTTTTCACAATGAGAAGCAAAGATGTATGGCCCTTGAACATGTAAAAACACATTGCTTGCGAAGGCCTAAAAGAGGGTCAAATGAAATTTTCGTTTTTAGTAAGACACATACATCTTTCAAAAAGTTGTAAAGCTGTGCGCGCGTAATCATGCGAGCACCTTCCCTGAGGAAAACACTTTGAACAAACGGGCCAAAACGTAGGAAAACGTGGATTTTCGTTTTCACGAAGGAACGCGCATCTGTGCTCAGTAATTTCTGTTGATTATTCACTGGGTTCATGTAAAAGTTTACCTTTCAAAGAACCATTCAAAGGTGTCCTCACTACGTAAATTTGTTGCTTAGTACAATGTAGCAGCTTTTGCAGTTTGCCATAGAAGAAACTTTTCTTGCAAAAGCCGTTTTCCCCCCTTTTTTTTCTTGCTCGAAATGACGTCACAGTTTCTGTAATCGACTTGTATATCAGACATGTATATAACCTTTGCGTAGGGCCTATTATGAGACGTTTGTGTTTGACACTCACACGAAGGTTCACGTACCGTGGAAAAACAACAATGACGTCTGGGTCAGGAACGTAAGGAAGCGTAGAGGAGGCATGACCAGTTCTTTTTTAAAAATGCTACGCTGCCACGGCGGATTATCTCGCAGCAGCGAGATACCAATTTGAAATTGTTTTGGCGTGGCCCGTCTTCCCTTCCGTAGACACGTAAAAAGTTCAGTAACGGGCGCGGCATGACCGCAATTTAGAGTGAACCTTCTTTGTACAACTGTAACTGTTTTAAGTGCAGTCAAGAGATTTTTTGCCTGTAGTATGTGCCATTTGTAGCCGCGTTTCTAGTATCGTTTTCCATGGTTAAGCCTGGTTATAGTCGTTTTAATCGTCACAGTGTTACTGCAGGGCCTCCAAGGCTTCGCCGACAGATCGAAACGTCTTGTCGGAGATTTTCCAAACTGACGCAAAGATGGACGGCGGGAGTTGGCAGCAGTCGAACTTCGCTCAACTTTGCCAGCTGTCTCCGCGGAGTCGCCAGAGTGGGCCAGTGTAGAAACATGCATTATGTCTTTCTAGCTTAGCATCACACATTTTGCCGCCCCAATTCTGAACAAAATAGCTGGTAATAAAGAAAATTCACTGAACTGAAATGCCTTTTTTAAATCAAGTCACAATATCATTGCCTCAAAGAGGCATTTTTAACGACAATATTTTCCAAGTTTCAGACATCCTTTTGTTCATGTTTGGTAGAATGACATCACACACGGCTCTTCATGGACAGTCTCTTTCTTGACATTAATTTACATGTTGTCGGCGATCCTTACGACAGTATGGAGACTAAGCATGACATGACACGTGCACAAAACTCAATACGCCTATTTTTTGAAAAACATTTACCTCCCTCCAATTTTGAGGAACGTTCTCCTATAGTTCTGCTTATTCTGGAATAAGTAGGACCAACGCATAAACCCTACACATTAAAAAATCTTTGAGTAAAGGAATTACTATACTAATGCTTCGCTCTTTAAACAAAACAAATAAAATGTAAAACTATCAAATGAATCACAAATGAAAAAAGAAAAAAATGAATTCTATTATACATTATCAACTTGAAATTGTTCAAGGTCTAAACCTGTATTTTCTTACAACCATTCCTTTATCGTACCACTTCAGTTTGCACAGATAATTAAACAAACATAGGACCCCCCTTCCTATTGCACTGATGAAAGCTTAGGTTGGGAATGTTATCAATGAATGCTTCAACAAATGATTCGGTGAAATTATTTACTCCGGATAAAGCAATGAAGAGATTTTGGAAACCATTTATTTTACAGCAGTTCTCAGTGTTCCCGTGCTTTGCCTGCGAGTCAATTCCTTCTCGCTCGTGCGAGACATGCAGGCGTGGGTATTGATTCTGTCCATGGGGGCATTGTCATGGAGAAAACGCACGCTAGTTTTCGTTGTGCCTTTAGAATTATAATCTTAGCCTAATGGCGCTTAAAAAACTAACTCGTTAAAGATTTTGAAAACTGCCCCTACCTTGTTTAGTAAAATTCAAGCTTCCGTTCTACTGCGCATTCGTTTGCAGTGTTGGCCGGCCCTCAATGAACGTAGTCTTTTTTGACTCGCTGGACAAAGGTGACAATCTTAACAGGTCGGGAGCGAAAAGCAGTCTGTTTCATATCAAAGCATACGACATGGATAGACTTTGGACTGTAGAAGCGGATCCTGCATGTTAATTTTATGTGTAATAATGTTTATTTCATTTCTTTGTCGTGTACGCGTGCTCTCTCTACTCATTGTCTAGGATACGGGTTCAAAAATCTCTGTGTGCATTTTAGCGGCAATTATATATAACTGCAAATACCGCTTGTCACCACTAATTGCCAGTTATAAAGTCATAAACATCTCAATTACTTCAGTTTTTCTAGGTTCTAGGTTTAACTTCTCGTTAAATTGTTACTATACACAACATATTAGAAACTATGATTTATTTATGGGTAGAGCTTTGGACATTCGTGCAAACACCTAGGATAGGCCTAGTTGATTTAGTTCAAACCTTGAATTATATTCAACCGAAATATCAACTATTCCAATCTAAAAATCCGAAGAGACCTCCATGATTCAAACATTTAAATGAATGGAAATGTTTTTCTTCCAAGAAATTACAGTCACATGAAAATTAGCTTCTGGCCTAAATCTCGAAAGAATCACAATTCGTCTACTCTAGCCCACCTTAACTTAATAACTTCATATTCCATTATAAAATTACCGAGTCAACAACTGTGTCTAGAACTTAAGCTAGACATCATTCAATAAAAGGAACCATCACAGTTTGGATTTTGGATAAAAGTGTAAGTCGTCAGTGACCATTTTCATTTTATAAATCTCGAAGAATGTAGGCTGCCTTTCCGGTAAACCTAAACGTTTTCAAAAGAAATACGAAAAGGTAGCATGCATGTGAATATTATATTACGGGCCTATAGTTTAGCCCGAGGATGCATGTTTTGGTAGCGATAGTGCAAAAACCTTGTAAACTGTGAAGCGCATGTAAACATGGATATCTACATTGAAAACAAGTTTGTCAAACTTGAAAACTCAGTATTATTCCGAATACTGTTGATCACTGAGCACAATACAAAATAAACTATGATTTTTTACACGATCAAGCACTTACAACGATCAAGCACTCACAAGTGCTGTGCGATTTATTATCAATAGAAAACACATTAAAATAAATGGACTTAATTTAACTGTACAATTGAAGCACTGTGTAAATGTCAGATTAAGTACGAAGGGGTTAAGGCAAAATTTATGTGGGCCTATGCAGGGGTGTCAGACAACTCTACTGTTTGCCAAGTCGACTTCGGACAACTCGACCGTTGAGACAACTTGACCGTTTGCCAAGTCGTCTGTTAGGACAACTTGACTTTGACAGAGAGACAACTCGACCATTGAGATCTCTTCACATAATACAGTCGTTTTCCTAGTTCAAGATAGTGAAATTATTCAAGCAGATTGCAGCTCTCCAAAAATCTTCGAATCTTCTCACTTACTTGTCCACGGGAAATCGTTGGATCCGGTTCATCATAAGTTTTGTCTCCGCCTACAAAATGTAGACAGCATACAGGGGTCAGTCCACTTGGACTTCGCTTTCATGGCCTTATTTTTCACGGAACTTATCCAAATCTGTCGCATTTTGCTGTCCCGTGGAAGTTAAAAAAAGCAGCTCTGGCGTTCGTTGAGCGCTTGATAAACACAATGGAACACAGCAGTTCACATGGATCATTTTGGACTATAATCGGGATTTTTAAAAATGTTTTCTCTTTTTTCGTGTCAGGTCGAGGCACACGCAATATAGTATACGTTAATACACATAACGTATACGCACGTGTTCCTGCAACATTCCCACCTTTCACCGACAATGCACCGCGGTAAACACTGCCTTACGTCATTATGTTGTAGGTCTATTTGAAAACAAGAAGCGAAACTTGGCTGTGGCGCAATGCATTACCCATAGTAGCAAATGTCCGCATTCGATCGCGAGTGATCGTAGCCCCAACTGTTCCCCTGACTAGTGCCTTGGCGTTTCGTGCATGCTGGTAGTCGTTTGGGGACGCCAGCCTACGTGTATATGAAGTGGCCGTGCGCTAAGCCTCGCTCTCTATTAAGCTACGGCCAAAAACCATGGAGGAAGGAGGGGAACCCGGTCGATTGTAAGCGTCATTCAATCTCCGATAGACGGGTAGTCGCGGGGAGATACTCGTGTGAGTTACTGATTTCCGCATCCCGTCTCACTCCGATAATTGTGTAATTTAAGAAGAGATCACGTAGGTAAAACACTGATGAACTACTATAGGCGAATAAACTCCTAAAGACGGGCCTCATGCTGGCGGTAGACATCCGCCAAAACGGAACTGCGTCTCAGGCCGTAAAAGTTAAACTGCTAACCGATGGTGGTGGAGACCGACCCGGGCAGTCGTCACAATGCAGATAATCCCGCTTCGCTACTCTCTTTATAGGGATGGCTTTGATGTGATTCTACCCCCATGATCATACTTTATCATGATTATATACATTGTAGTTGATATACGGCGATTTGAACCGTTGAACTTTAATCTAGCAAACTTTACAGGATACACCAGTGGTATGGGCCATTGAGTAAACAACGATGCTATCATTAACCAGACTATATAAATCGTGGGTGAACATAAAAAAGTACTGCATGTATTTTACTATTACAGCCTACTCCGCAACACGCGTCCATTTTGAAGTGTTCAGCAGGTCTGTATGTGCGAGATGGCAGAGGACCTCCAACGAGTGTTTCTGTGGGGCGCTCCCAGGAGCATGTCGACAGCGTTTCTGAAGTGTCTGAGTTTT
>NW_019091432.1:200775-214270 GCF_001949145.1 Acanthaster planci
TAGTATGGAGTATTACCAAAGTCTATACAGTCAGAGAATCACACCAAGCACAAATTGAGAGTTCCGATTGAAAAACAATTCTAAGGACATTCGCTTAGCTTTTTTCAGTTTTGGCCCTTTTAGTCTTTCTTTTGCAAGTTTTGCGGCATTTCAATAATTGAGGGACTATACTTTCCACTCTTGTCATGTCCAAGAAATGGGCAAATAAGTAAGAAAAAAGAGTAGGCCTAACACATGGGTTTGGGGATAAAAAAACACACACACAACTATACGTTGAATTGTTTGATTCCACCCATCCGGTTCCCAAGGGGTATATAACCAAAGTTTACACAGTCAGAAAATCACATCAACTACAAATTCTGTTTTCCAAAAATCCAGAAATGACCCATTTCAATTTTCTCTTTTATGGCATTTCAAACGATCCGTGAGATCAAATTTCCACCCTCTTTACGGAATGGTTATGGGTGGATATAGAAAAAGGCAACACTGATTTTTAGGATTCACGAGAATTAAGGCGTGCAATACTCTTTAGGCTGTTCCTATAGAGAACATGTTTAAATTTCAATATTTTCTTAGTCACAAATGTCTCGGGAGATACACTACTCAAAAAAGTTAAGGACTACTTTTTTCTTAATTTGTAATTATTTTCCAAACAATGAACGAGGTCTAGTACTTTCAGTGTTTGTTTGTCTAGATGATGTTCTCATTGGAAAAGAAAAATTAAAAAAAATTCAAAACATCAAATGCACATTTTCAGCAGTAAAATATCTCGTATAAAAAGAGTATACACAAATAAAAAGTGGTCCTTTTTTAATATTGTATTTCACTGCTTTTAGCAGGCATCGTTCTTTTCGAATTTTTAAACCAGGTCTAAAGTCTCTAACGTTTGAATTAAAGGAGTTCTGTAGCTTATATTAAACATGTGGATTTCATTTTTTTTCGTTGCGCATGGGCATGTGTAAAGGAGGATACTCTCAGTAATATTAATGACAATTTCACCAGGACAACCGACTTTAGTCGCGCGCCCAATGGCACAGTGATCTTTCGTTAATAATTGACTTTGCTGCACATGTATTTGTTTTGATCGCCCTGTCACATTATTCTCTAGACTTACCCGCGGCTTATCATTTGCTTGAACTTCAAACTTCAAATATCAGCTCATTATTCCAGGGATTTAATGGCTTGGCATCATGATGACTCCATGGAATATCAGTAATATGCATTATCACTCATGACCCAAATCACAAACAGAGAGAATTTTGTTATCAAATAAAAAAGACAATTACGGGGGCGAAGTCGCTTGACTTTATTTTCGGAGTTACCACAAATTAAGAGATCGAATTCAGACAGTTCACTGTTTTGAAACGATTAATTTCTAAATATAACCTTGATAATATTGATTCGAAATCGACTTAATGAAAATGGAAATGTTTGGGGAAAAGCGTTCATGTTGCCACTCCGTTATTATGAACATAGATGTAGACACAGATTTTCGTGGATGATGTGAAATTAACAGACTGTATACGAAAATTCATGAGCTTTGCTTACTGTTGTACTTGTGATTAGGATGGAGATATTTTTTAAATACCTGGAATTTCAGTGACATTAACATCACCATCACGATTTAACTAAAATGGATATACATGTACACGTACAACCAAACCGAGAAAAATGTACACTGCAGGCGAAACTTTTATGCAACTTTATTTCCAAGTGTTCACATCCTTGACTTCCAACTTGAAAGAACAGAAGCCCTAAGTCGTCATTTCTTTGGAAATTACCATTATCAGGCACAGGTTAATTTAGCCTGACATAAGACAAAAAGAGGGCCTGCATCGTAAAAATGGACGTATCCACTGTAGATATAACGGGTCTTCAAAGCACATGGCTTATATTGGACAAGCATTATTCGCTTCACAAATTTTTATATTGCACATGTGGTCTTTTTCACTGAATAATTTCAGTACTGATCTTGTCACATCTTTGATCTAATCATTGATATAGTCATACGTCTCGAGTGTACGTTTCATTTTGCTTACTCAGTTGGTTCGTTTAATGCTGTACTTCATTAATTCATGGAAATTTTAATTCCTTGTTTTGTCATTTTATACCATTCTCTGTTATTTAAATTTTCCAACGCTGATCTTTTTTTATTATTTATATAGTATTTTAAGTACAGTTGGTGGATGATGCTCATGTGTATGACTTGGCCGACTTCTTTTAAATTCTACGGTGTTGTTATTTCATGTATATTTTACTCAACGTTTTGGCTTGAATCTGTTTCATGATTTTTATTTTATTTTTTAGTATTTATTTTTCAGTTTCATGTTGCACATTTGATTGTGTCATGCTTCAGTTTTATTGATCCTGTCATACTTGGCATTTTACTTTCTGGTTATATCATTATTTTTCATTCTATTCAATTCCATTTTCTATATGTTTTCGCGTATTATTTTCTCCCTCGAAACGTGAATAAGTTCATGTTATTATATCTGCCATTTACCTCTTGATTATCTTGATTGATTTTTAACAATCAATATTTTCGAACTGACGAAATTGCATTAATTTTTCTATTGTTTTGCTTGTTTATTACTATTTAGAAATTGTTTTAGTTATATTTTAGAGCCCCTAAGAAAAGCAGTTAAATAACGGATAAGGTTATCCTGTAGAAATAAAACAGTTAATAATGAAAAATATTAATGAAAGTGCATTACTTCATGTTAGTTAATATTTTGCACAGCATTTGTGAATACCATTGATATCAGTAATCACAATAGAGCAGAGTACAATTAGTTGCCACGTAACAGACAAGCATTGATTTTTTCACATATTTTCATAATGTATTTTCCACTTTAACACTACATTAATTATTCATTTTAGTTAACTTTGCACAGCATTTTTCATACAATTAAAGTTAAACATTTCACAATTGCAAAAAGAGAATTTTTATAACTGTCAGTTGTTTTTAAAGCAATGCATTCGCCGTTGATGAATTGCTATTCTTTTAATCGCTGAGCATAATTCGTATGAAAATAGAATTAAGACTGTCTTTAGGCAAACGGGCAGTAGCACCATGCAGGAATATCTCTTTTTGACTATGCGTGGTTCTGAAAAGACGTTCTCTGTTCCGCAAACTCGTTTTGTGGCAAATCTTGCCAGTAAGTGTTAAGTAACATTTAGAACTTGTCCTGGAGTTAGAAAAAATGGTATGGTGCTCAATTTATTCATGAAAGGAGAGGTGCCTAGATGTGTCTACACCATACCAATTCATACTCGACTGTACTGCGGCTTCGTTTCCAGCGTTGGCCCTGAACGAATTTAGTCTCGTTTTTGAGACTGGCAGGACAACGGTGATAATTTCAACGGACGAGAGCGAACAACGGCCTATTTTAAAATAAAGCATACGACATGGCTGGACTTTGGACTGCAAAAGTAGATCCTGCTTGTTATAAAATGTAGTCGGTTTCTTTGTCGTTTTTTTTCTTCCCTCATTGTCTAAGACACATACAGGTTCCAGTATCCGTGTGTGCATTTTACAGCAATTTACATTGCATTCAGTAACAGCAATCATAATAGTTTGGATTTTGGACCGGCCTGTACTCTTCCTAATTACCTCATCATCTTGTTAAAACAGAACGCCAAATTTGAAGTGGAAATTGAATTACGTTGTTCGGGATTTCGTTTGCTTCCAGGCCTTAATCTCGTTTTTCTTTGACATCGTCACAAATATAATTACTACCTTTCATCTGTATGTAGGCCAAACTTGACCATTGAAGGACTTGACTGTCCAGAGGGTCTTCCCATTAGCCTTTTCCTCGTCCTGATCTTCACCCATACCCCGTTGACGTACATTTCATATTTTTCAATGCACACTTCTTCAGTGCTACACTACAAAACTGCAGTGTTAAATTTAACATTCCCGTTACCAGAGGACTACAAGACCACTTTTCCACTGGTGTTAAAATTTGGGTGTTATTTGGTGGTACTTTTAACACCCTCCAGTGCATTGTAACACATATAGCCTATAGAGGTGTACAACGCAACACACGTGGTGTTTAGCATGCACGAGTTACTCTCACTGAAAAAACATTCATACCGACCATTGACCTTTGCGCTCAACTGTTGTCAGGTGACAAAGCATCTTGTGTAATGCACCTACTGACCCATGAAGGATCAGCTGGGACGGTGATAAGATCGAACACCTACAAAAGCGTTCGACCCGCAGCCACTGACCTCCACAATGGCGCCTATTGAGCTGATGGTACGTACATGTATATTGAACTCGAAATTATATTTTCAAGATTGATCAACAAGTTTCATGCAGTCTCAATGGATCGTATGAATAAAAAGTAGCATTTGCTTTTACTACCACTTTTGAAACATTTACTCGTGTTTGTATGAATAATAATGAAGCAAATGCTTTTACTTTAGTGCAATTGCTAATGGTATTTACTTTTCACTCTTTCAGCTTCTGCTTGACAATAAGCAGTTGCTTCATTTTGTATGAATAAAAATCAGTAAGTTCTACAGAATTGGAGTATTTACATTTTTCAAGACTGGGTCAGGGCACGCTTGAAAACGAGGAGCATTTACTAATGTTCAAAATGGCAGCGAAGGGAAAAGCTGTAAGCCCGTATGCCTTTTGGAGGGAATTTCAAGAAACCAGATGCAGGCAGTTGTATCGGTTTGAGAGTGGCAGAGCAATTTTCTTAAAGTTTTTGCGATCAAAATTACTGCCATCTTGCTTATCTGCCATGCTGAGGTCTCATGAGATACGGCACCGTGCTGCACTGTGTGTGTCTGCACGTGCAGACAATGGAAGCCCTTTTATATCGTGCAAAACCGTTAGGCTGTGAAGTCAGCCACAAGCATAAAGCATTTGCTACTATCTGAACAAGCAGATGCTGAATAGTAAGCGAAACATTTTATTCCTACAAATTCAAGCATTTGCTTATTCTTAATGCTTTTACTCCTCAGTAAATGCTTTTGCTGTTTGCTTGAACTTCATATAGCTTTTGCTAGTTTTTATTCATAAGACCCAATGTTTTGTAATATGATTCAAAACTACTTTAACTCTGACCCATTCTTTCCATTGTTACAAAACAGGCTTAATTTTTTTCTGAAAAAGCTGGGCTGCCGCTATTTTGGATACAGTGCATCGCAATGGTGATTCATAGCCGTAATTCGAAATTCCTGAGGCAATTATTGCTACATCTATTTGCAAATAAGAGGCGAAACGTGATATTGCTATATACTATAGCAAGGCTTTGATCACAAGTTCCGACTGGGCTCCCTTAGTTACGCTACTGCTTTTGAAGTTTATCGTATGTAAGTTGCTCTAATTTTATTGGTCACAGTTTATTTAGAACAATTTTTCGACATGAAAGCTCTGATCAGTGAACTCAAAACTACCTCTTATGGAATTCTGAACAAACAGCGTCATGTGCTGGGATGGTCAGTTGAGAGTTATAAACATTCTATTTGTGTAACATTTTTACTTCACAGGTCCTTCTGATAAACCTTCCTCGAAGCCAGCCCCGCTTGTGATGCCCAACAAGTTAATGTAAAAGGTATGGTTATTGGATGTACAGGAAACTTGAATCTTTTCGCGATTAATATCTTTCACTCAATTTATCTCAATTCAGGTTGAAATTATATACACGGTAGTTAATGTCCGGCGATTTGAATCGTTGAACTTCAATCCAACGGAATTTGTAGGAAATATCAGTGGAATGGGCTTTTGAGTTAACAACGATGCTATAATTAACCAGACTATATAGATCGTGGGTGAACATAAAAAAGTACTACATGTATTTTACTATTACAGCCTACTCCACAACACGCGTCCACTCTGAAGTGTTCAGCTGGTCTGTATGTGCGAGATGGCAGAGGACCTCCAACGAGTGTTTCTGTGGGGCGCTCCCAGGAGCATGTCGACAGCGTTTCTGAAGTGTCTGAGTTACGTCGACGGGATTCAAATTGTCAATCAGCCCTACGCTTCTGCGCACTTCGTTGGTCCCTTCGCTGAGCGGTCTCTGCCCAATCCGAACGACCAGATTAGCAGAAAGATTGTAGCGGAATATGATAGGGTACGGAATGAATGTGAAAGATCAGACGTGAGGGGGATAGCCCCATCGGTGATGACACACCAGTGGATCCGAGATCATCTCTTAGAAGCCCCTTACCCTGACAAGAAAGTTCTACTTTGCCGAGACCAAGCCCAATATCTACATGGCAGATATGATATTCTGCCCCAAGGCTTCAAGTACAGTTTCCTCATTCGCCATCCTTGTAAGTTGTTTCTTTCGTTGAAGAAATACCTCACTGCTACCTTTGGCGATTTCCCCGACTTGCGGGCTTTGCCCCCATTAGCTGTCCCTTCTGGATACGGCATCAAAGAACTCTTCGATTTAGTGGAATACGTCCGAGAGAACATCGACCCTCAGCCCACCATAGTGGATGCCGACGATCTGCTGCAAGACCCGGCAGGTATCTTAGCCGCTTACTGCGCCAGGATGGGTATGCCGTATTCAAGCAAGTTGTTGTCTTGGGAAGCAGGTGATGACATAACCAGCTCCTGGATTATGAGTAGAGAAGTCTCCGTTTCCAGCAGTTCTCAGGGCTTCTACAAGCGTGCTTTTGAGAGTCAGCGATTTGAGAAACCCACTCCCGTCCCGGATCTCGGAAGTTTACCGGAAGACGTAAGGGAGTGCGCCCAGTTCAGTATGGAGTATTACCAAAGTCTATACAGTCAGAGAATCACACCAAGCACAAATTGATAGCTCCGATTGTAAAAAAAAAAAAATTCTAGGATTGTCCGCTTTGCTTTCCTCGAATTTGGGGTTTTTTCTGCATCTTCTTTCAACGATTGAGGAACTAGTATTGCCACCCTTGTAATATCCCAGGAATAAACAACATAGTTGTTTTAAAGGAGTAAAACATGCACTTGGGGATTCAAGACAACATGCATGTAGAATTGTTGAATGCCCCACTTGTCCTTGGGTTCCCAAGGGGTATATACCGAAAGTCTACACAGGCAGAGAATCACAACAACTACAACTTCTGTTACTAAAATTTTTTACTGCTATAGAATTATGACTTTTTACTCCATTTCTTGGTTTTGCGGCATTTTAGACGATCGATGAACTGAAATCTCCAACCTTGTCGAAGAATGGTTATGGGTGAATATAGATATCATGCATGCTACACTTCACGTTGTTTTAAAGGAGAGGATCAGGAGAGGGAGAGTTTATTTTCATGTCGGCGACAAATGAAAATCCCAAGTACATCAAAATCATACATGCCTAGTGAAATCTGTACAACAATTAATTGGAACTAGTGTATTAAGTTTGATAATTGTTGCTATACTGAAGATGATAGTTGTTGCTATATTTCAATCTTTTACATTTTAGTCAAAATTATTTCAGGAGATATTTCATTGATTTTAACATGTATCGTTGTTTTTGAATTTAAGCTACAGACAATATGAAAAAGGCTCACAAATAGTCTGGTCTCTCACCTGAAGCTCGGGAGCTTTACATATGGATATCCTTTTTTCTTTTTCGCATGGGCATGCGTATAAAGGGAGGACACTTTCAGAAGTGCATGTATTCGTCACAATTTTTGCCAGGAAAGACCGACTTTAGTCACACGGCATAATGGTCTTTCGTTAAATATTGGCTTTGCTAGATAGGTTTTGGCTGTTTGTTCTATTAGTCTTTGAAATTATCGGCGGCTTATCTTCTGCTTGAACTTCAAACATCGTACGATTGGACATCAACGATATAAAAGCGGCCCTTGCGTCATCCACCCATAACCAAAGTCGAAACCGTTGACATAATTGATAACCCGGACTTATTTGCGAAGATATCGAAAATTCAGGGATCTGCAAACGTTTTGCCAATAACAGCCTGAAAGTCAAACAAGTTACTGTTCCGAACGATGAATTTCTTAACATGACCTCGAGGATATTGATTTTACACACGATGAAAAAAAATGTTTGGGGAAAAGTGTTTATGTTCCCACTCCATCATTTTGACCATTGATGTAGACACAGATTTTCGAAGATAGTGTGAATTTAACAGACTGTACTCGAAAATTCATGAACTTTGCTGACTGTTATATTTAGGCCTACTGGGGATTAGGATGGAGATCTTTAAATACCAACCAACAAAATCACGATTGAACTGAACTGGGTATACATAACTTGTATAACACATACAACTTAACAGAGTACGCATACAACTTAAATAATCTGCATTGCAAAACATTTATGCAAATTTATTTACAAGTTTTCAAATCCGCGACTGTAAACTTGTTAGAACAAAGGTCCTAAAAATGTCTTTTCATAAAAAAAATATTAGCAGTCACAGATAACTTAGCTCGACACAAGACAAAAAAGATGGCCCAATTGTTAAAAGGGACGCCTCCAATGTAGATGTATCGGCCCTTCAAAACACACGCTTTGTATTGGGCAAGCACTGTTCGTTACACATACATTCTTCATACAATATTTTCCACTGTTAATAGTTATCATTTTTATTGGGTTTTCTTATGGATTTTATTGGTGGATGGGGCTCACTTGTAAATTGTACAGTGTTGTTATTCTATGTATTTACGCTAACCTTTTGGGTGTCACTGTTTGCATGATTTAATATTTTGATTTGTGTTTATTTTTCTGATTTGTTGAATTATTTTGTTCCATGCTTCTATTTCATTGATTTTTTCATACATGGTATTCTACTTTCTGGTTGTATCATTATTTTCCATTCAACTGCATTCCATTTTCCAAGTATTTTTGTCCACTTCATTTTCTTGTTTTCCCTCGAAATGTCAATAAGTTCGTCTTGTTATATCTGTTATTTACCTCTTTATTAAACTGATTTATTTTTAAAAATCAATATTTTCTTATTTAGTCAATTTTATTCATTTATTGTTTAAACTTGTTTATTTCGCTTAAATCTACATGTATACAGAAATTCCTTTTGTTATGGTTTATATCAGGGACCTTAAGAAAAGCAGACAACTGATATCATACTGATAAGGTTATGCTGTCGAAATTAAACAGTTAACAATAACAATACCGCATCACTTCATTTTAATTAACATTTCAAACAGCAAATGTGAATACAAAACAAATCAACCATGCAACAGCATTAAGCAGAAATGCCAGTTGCTCTTAAAGCAATGCATTCGCCTCAGATTAATTGCTCTTACTTTGATCACAAGGCATAATTGCTATTCAGGTCAAATGCTCCCACTGTACATTATGGAGGCTATCTTTGTTCCACTAAGCCATTTGGTGGCAAATCTTGCGAATAAGCTTTACGTGAGATTTAGAATTTTTCCAAAAAATTTCGCAAAAAATAGTACGGTGCTCAATTTATTCATTAAAGCAAGCAGGGGTGCCCACTGCCTAGATGCTACACCAGCACATTTTCTATTGTACTATAAAGGCAGACAGAATACTGTAAAACATATCCTTGCATGAGTTCATCTAAGTCCAAAAACTAGTACCTGTAAATGGAAAAATGGTTCATGTGAAAAAAAGGACTGATTTGCAGGAACACCATGTCATGCCCTGGTACATTTTGCCAAATATTTGATGCAACAAAAATTTCTCTCTCCAAATATGCAATTAAACGGCAGTTTGAATGTGCTTTTCAAGAAGTAAATGTACTATAAACATATGTACAAGTAGAGTAGACCAATAAGTATCATGGGATATCACGAACATGTACACTCTTCAACTCTTTCCATAAAATACTTCAGTGATTTTAAACAGGTGATGTAACTGGCATTACAATGTCTGCGCCTGACCGTACATTTTGGTTAATAAATATGGCAGCAAATGGCTTCACATACACTTTTTTGTGTTCAGCTACTATTAAGTACAGTGATAGAGAGCACACACTTATTTATATTTACAAGGCTCATGTTATACAAACGGACAGTTGGTGTTACAACAGACAAAAAAATGTTAGTTAACCAGCTAGAACCATTATGGGTGTTGAATTGACCGTTTGAAAGCAGGCCCTGGGGGGATGATTTCATTTCTCTGCTGAACGGAGCTACTCACATGAAAATAATTGTATGAACCTGACAAATCGCAAGAGCTGCAGCTCAGCCGAGGGTAAAATGTGAGGGACAATGCTATTTTCACAAAAAAATTCAACTGCAGCTGCCCACATGTGACTGAATTACACGTGTGCATTGTTAAAAAGCACTTGACTAGTGGTCAAACTAATTATTGGCACCAGAACTAGCTTGTAATTTATGGGGACATTCCTTTGTTTGTGTAGTAAATAAACTTGTAGAAAAATACATCTTCTCTTTTTTTTAAGCAGTGTGAGCACTCTTTTGAGGTGGATTTTTTATGGTTTCCTTGATCGTTCCTCTTCCTTTCGATATCGAAACCCCAAGTCTCTAAAAACTCTTTCCAGGAAAGGGGAAACTTTGTGTGGATCTGGCTCGGTCCAAACAAGGTATGCACAAGTTGCACTGTGTGGACCTAGATTGGTCCAAACAAGGTATAAACAAGCTGCACTGTGTGGACCTGGCTCAGTCCAAACAAGGTATACACAAGCTGCACTGTGTGGACCTGGCTCGGTCCAAACAAGGTATGCACAAGTTGCACTGTGTGGACCTAGATTGGTCCAAACAAGGTATACACAAGCTGCACTGTGTGGACCTGGCTCAGTCCAAACAAGGTATACACAAGCTGCACTGTGTGGACCTGGCTTGGTCCACACAAGGTATACACAAGCTGCACTGTGTGGACCTAGATTGGTCCAAACAAGGTATACACAAGCTGCTCTATGTGGACCTAGATTGGTCCAAACAAGGTATACACAAGTTGCACTATGTGGACCTAGATTGGTCCAAACAAGGTATACACAAGCTGCACAGTGTGGACCTGGCTTGGTCCACACAAGGTATACACAAGCTGCATTGTGTGGACCTGGCTTGGTCAACACAAGGTATACACAAGCTGCACTGTGTGGACCTGGCTCGGTCAACACAAGGTATACACAAGCTGCACTGTGTGGACCTGGCTCCGTCCACACATGGTATACACAAACTGCATTGTGTGGACCTGGCTTGGTCCAAACAAGGTATACACAAGCTGCACTGTGTGGACCTCTTTTGATCAACAGTCTACACTAGGTTTGTACGGCACACTCCCATTACAGTCTGCTTACACTAAAGTATGTAGAGTCAGATATTCAGCACTTCCTTAACGGATAGACATTTTAACCAGGGGCATATTCCAAACACCACTGACGACGCACAATATTGGGACCAAAGAAACATGAGAAAGGCATGGGTACTGGACGAGTACCGATGCCACAATCCTCCTGGTGACCTTGAAGGAGTTTATGAAAGCACTCCATTGGCATGGTGCTGGTTTGTGGTCCTGGGCCCTCCCTGTGGCATGCCAGGAGCCAGCTCCAGGGTTCGCTTCAGCTCACTGTACGACCAATGCAGCTGCTTAACTTCCTCCAGGTGGCGCTGTTTGGCCTCGTCTAATTCCTGGAGAAGATGGTCGTTGGTAGTAACCAGGGACCTGTCACAGGGATAAAAGTATCACACAGTGATTGGATAAAACAGCCGCCTTCTCTGCTATGTGAGGGGTAGTTGCAATATTGACAATTACCCAGTGCTGCAGTCAGTCCATCACACGTTCCCATAAATCCATCATCAGTGTCATTCCACGTACATGTATAAGGAGAAATGTTTCACTTCAGTGTTGACTCCATTCATTCATAAATAAAAAATTAGGTTTTCAAAAAATGAAAGTAGAAATGATTATTTTATAACTAAAAAGTTTTCAAAAAGCGAACGTGAAAGAAAAATGATATTTTTATAAAGTCCGTATTACCTTCGATTTCCACTTGCGTATTAAAAACCTGTCTCTTTACTAATTATGCAAAAATGATGAGCTTAGTAACAGAATGGCACATTTCCACTTTAGTGCAGAATTGTCCATAAATCATCCAGTATCAAGAGGAGTTATCAGCTGTTGCAATGAATTGGGGTGACAAACGCATTCTGTTTATTGCCAGTGTTGTAGTCAAGACAATCACAAGACCATTTGCATGCCAAGGCACAAGTAACAGGGAGAAAAATGATAAAGCAATGCTTATGTCACAGCTCATTTGAATACCTTGTGACTTGATTCAGACTCGAGGTCTTGTATTGGTCTCATAGTGGTCTCAATACTACAAGACTGTCACTGTTAACCCCCTTTTACTGGTAACAGAAAAAGTGAACTGACTCGTGATAGACTTTTAATGGAATTGGCTATAATGCAATTTGACAACCAGAATTAGAAGCCATTACTGCGGTGGCGCAAGACTCGTGGACAGGTGGTACACGCGCGCATTACGTGCCTGGTCGACCAATAGTGTGTTGTGATTTGCAATTGCGCACATCAAGCTGCAGAACATGCGTGCAAGTGCAGTGCGACAGCACTTATGGGTGTCTAATCAGATTAGTTGACATAAGGGAGCATCTCAAAATTCAGAACGATCGGAATGTTCCCACTGGAACGCCGTGTTCTTATTCCGGAACGGTCGGCCATTCTGTTGGGAATGTGACGTTCCACACAGAACGCTGTGTTCCCTTGTGAGAATGGTCCAACGGGACACGCGTTCCGATCGGAATTTCCCCATTCGGGTAGCTTGATATTGCCCATGTACGAATCTTTACTTAGCCCATGTCCAAACAAGGAGCCTGCCATGAAAAACGAGCACAGGTAAACTACTTTGCTTTTAGGATGGCCTCATTTTGAATAAGAATTGGAAGTAAACTGAAGATGGAAATGTGATGGGGTAAAATTTGTTAATGTGATGATGGAAATTTTGTTTTTAACCGAGATACAAAAGTGAAAATCACTACGTGCTCACATCATGCAGAGTACATGTATTTGTCGGTGTGTGTATCACTGGGCTATAGGCTGCAATGCAAACATCAAGCTTAGTTCCCTTAGTCATGTTGTTAAACCTTTCCGTGATACTTGAAGACCTCACCCTGCACCCCTTCAACTACAGGTTAGGTTTTTTAATTCTTTCTGATATGATGGAATACTTATGCACGTGGGAACATTGCCAGCATTTCAGTGGGAACGTTCGAACAGAAGGGGAACGTTCCCGATTTTTGAGACGCTCCCCTAGAGTGTATATCCCTTAATTAAACCTTTACAATACAATGCATTTGGTAATGCACAGGTCTATCGAGACTCCCATTGGCTGGTGCCAATCCAAGCCTTTCTCTTAACCACTTTCTGCCAGGTGGATTTTTCTTGAGCAAGACAAGATGCCAGCTCATTTATAAGATTTTCCGTTTTCAAAATTCTTTGAAAATTCTTCATTTCAGTTAATAGCCATTTATACCAAAATGACTCCTGAATATTTCAGCCAGGCCTGCAGCCTTGGAGAAAGAGCCCAGATTGTGCGGTGTTACATAAGATTCTTTTGTCCAGAAACCAGCACAG
>NW_019091432.1:214613-278775 GCF_001949145.1 Acanthaster planci
GAGTGGTTAATCACCTGATCACCAGCGGGTGTGTTACTTCTGCACTTAACGGGTTTCCAGACTTACTTGTGGCTCTCCTGCAGCATAGTAGCAAGTTCCTGCAGCTGGTTGAAGTGCCTGACATGAAGCTTCAAACTTTCATTCTCAAGATGCAGCTTCTCAACTTCTTTTTCCAAAAGACCTACCATTTAATGGTACAAAAAACACATTTCTCGTGTGACTGAATCCAACAAAACGATAAGAAGTACTTTTCTCCTTGTTTATTTCTCTGAAGGTATTGTGAAAAGTATACTCTGCTCCTGATTCTGTCATAGAATGCAGTTTGAAATTGTAACATAAACTTACATCACATGGTGAAATATTTAAATTGTTCCAAGGAAATTCGTTTAAAGATTGAAGGCCTGCATCAGTCTCAAAACACTTATGGGTGCTGAGCTTGACCAGGAGAGGGCATAATTTTCCTAGCAAAGGAGGCTCCTTTGGAAGTAACTGCACATTGCTGGTTCACGAACGACTATGAAATGCAAGCGTTGCAGCTGCATCGCTACCAACAAAATGAGTAACCCTGACCAACATGGCTTTTTTCAACCAATGAGGGGGTACTGCTGCTCAGGGCAGATTACCTGAACGAGCAATTCTGTCAGTTTGCCTGCTACTATCTGCTGGCCTATCACCTGGCCTGTCACTTGATGGTGTCTCATGCTGAACTGCATCCAGGTTGGCCTGGAGTTTCCTTTTGTCTGCAAGTGCTGCCTCTAGTTCATCTTTCAGATTGGCCTGCAAAATGAGGAATATTGACGATCTGGCCCATCACTATAAACTAAATAAAAGAAGGGAAAAATCTTGTGTTTTCATGCAGGATGATGTCTTCATAGATGAGGTTATGCCTGTTGCTGCTATTAGTGTACCTATATCCTTGGGTGAACTTGGCTGTACAGGTGTAAATCTGAGTAGGGAAGATAGAGGGTGTATAACCTCCCCCGATTTGTGACAAGGGAGGCCTTTTGATTATCCCCCAAAATGTTTGTGGTGAGAAACAAGCTATGCACGTTTTGAAGTTATTTCTTCATAATAACTGAAACTCAAGTACTTAGTACATCAGTCAACTGTATCCACCTGCTGTGGACCAGTGCTGTAGTCAAGACCATCACAAGACCAGACACAAGACCAGACACAAGACCAGACACAAGACCAGACACAAGACCAGGCACAAGACCAGGCACAAGACCAGATACAAGACCAGACACAAGACCAGGCACAAGACCAGGCACAAGTAAAAGGGTGAACAATGACAAAGGAATGCTTTTGTTGCCATTCATTTGAATAGCTTGTGGCTTGAATTCAGACTGGAGGTATTGTGTTGGTCTTGTGCTGGTCTTGTGTGGTCTTGTGAAGGTCCTAAGTGGTCTTGACTACAACACTGCTGTGGACTGGAGTAAGAACATCAATCATGCCTCTCACCATTTGATCTTGGGCAGCTCGCAGGGCCTGTCTCAGCTTGTTGGTGTCTGCAGAGGAATCTTTAGGAATGTCTGGTCTCTGTTGAGGTACACTGCCTAGAATTCTGTTGACCAGCGTGGCGAGCATTGAATGCGCTTGGCCTGTTGCAGAGAAAACAGGGAGAGGAGGGACAAGAATGTGTCAAGAGCAAAATGAAACATTCATTAAACAACAGGTCAATGACCAGCGGACGCTAGTTTTTGAATTTGGAATATTTCATACAATCTTGTGTGAATTAAGCTTAAATTTTAAATGATGTGGATTGGGGCCATCCTCGGTGCTGTCAATAGGAGCATCAACGAGAAGCTTACTTTGGAATTTGCCGTGTCTGTGGAGTGACTTGGTGCCATTCCAGTATCTGTCCACTAGAGACAGGAAGTCGTCTAAGAACTGATTAAGGTCCACCCGGCTATCTTCTCTTGCCAGCGGCTGAGCGTCTTCTGTATCCTCGATGCTCTCTGCAGGATGCCTGCTCAGTTGGTCGCGATAGCTGGATCTTACTGCGGGTGGATGGTCCATATGGCCGCTGTCTGTAAAAGTGGATGAAGAGGGGGAAGTAAAAACTTGCATGAGCCTCAGCACAATTCTTAGAAGAGTTGCAAAACAAATTGGTGAAAACCCATAACATGAAACAATAGTTTTGCCATCATTTTAGTGGTTTTTTTTTCCAAATGATATACAAAATTTACCACTAGGGTGTTCCAATTCATCTTAAGTATAACCTTATTAGTAAGGTTGTTTTCAACACTAACCTACTAAATATAACTCTTCCAAGAAAACCTTTGTGAATGATGGCCGATTCCCTTCATTTGCATAAACCTAACTGAAATTTCCCTTCTACCATAATCTTCAAAATTTCATGCTACACTAGAATCTAAATATATAGAGCGCTTCTTTACAAAATCTGTTACAAAGACCAAATTCTGAGATCCCCTATGTCCTGAATTTCTGTCTTTTTTAATTTTCTAAGCCTTCGTTAACAACCTGTAGTTTGACTAGTCCTAGCAAATGTCACGAGTTAACTGGACTTTACACAGAATATTGCAAATTTGGAATTACCTGGATGTGGTGTGAAATGGCCCCTTGAGGTGTAAGCCGTGTAGGCTTGGCTTTCATCAGCATACTTTGCATTCAAGTCTTGGTTGCTATCTTGATCGTTCTCATCATCACTAAACTGTACCCTGACTCGTTCCTTGGCATGCGGGTGTCTTCCTGTGGGGTGGGTTGGGGAACCTTTGGGTTCAGGTGGTGAGTTCATTACCATAGCACACACATGTGGGGGTTGATGACTAGGCCTGGAAACTTGATTAAGGGACTGTTTAAGCGCCGACTTGGGCACTGGTGATGGGGTCATCGGCGGTTTGGCACCGTGTGGCAAATCATGAGTTTCTTGGGCAGTTGGTGAAATGAGGAAAGAGACAGATTTGCGGTCAGCCCTGCGAGGGGTGCTGTCAGAGATCTTATTGGAAGGACTTGAACTACATGTAGCTTGTGGTAAGCTTTGTTGAGTTTTGAAGGGATGGGTTTCTGAGGAGCTTGCTGCATTCAGTTTAAACTTGCCATCTGATGGATCAGGAGAATGGAGGTGTGGACGATTGCAATTGTTGCTGGAAACATTTTGAGTGTTGTTTTTAGGCCTAGTGTGAGGGGATGTCGGCAGAGGCATGCCATATTCCCACATCTGTGACATGCCTTTTGGCACCTTAGAATCACTGAAAGTATCAACTCTCCTGCTTGCAAATGTTTCACTGCAAACAGATCCTTCCAGCTTGGGTTGTTGGTCCCCTTCATAGCTTGGTGAGGTGCAACAATTTACGCTTCCTCCATCTTCATTTGGCACCTGAGAATTGGGTCGCCCAAAACATTTCATAGGATTGTCATCTGGAGATTTGCTCTTAACCTTATTGTCACTGGTAATTTCTGCAGACGGCATTAATTTTTCAGAACTGTCGTTTCCAGGGTCAGGCTTTCGCAGGACTCGGGCAATGTCGATTCGTAATTCATTAGCACAATGGTCATCAAGGTATGATTGAATGACAGTGTTTTTCAAAGAAGAGATGTTATGATACAGATTAAGAACAGGTCTCATTCCAATGTTGGGGCTGCAGTTAGGGGTCAGCACTGGAGGACATAGCCCTCTAGGGTTAGGGTTAGAGGAATGGGTCAGAGCTTGAGGAGGGACGTCTTTAGGAGGAGGTTCAGGTGAGCAGAGAGCATATGAAAAGGCTGTGTTATCTGTTTGAATACGAGCATCATTGATATTGAAGACAAGGACATTATTGGATGCAAGGAGAGAGAGAGAGAAAGAACCTTGATTTCAGTGACGTAGTCTCTGACATCACAGACAAAATTTGATGCTCAGCGAAAGGTGCAGCGTGCAGTGGTTGAATGAGAATATGAGCACTTGACAAAATATTGTACAAACCAACCACCAATCAATGATAACCTATGGATTTCTGGATCATTCTCCAGATTAGATCCATCAAAACAAGCACCCGGCCTGGGATTATTATTGTCTTGAGCAGCAAGCAGGAAAGTTGTAGGTTCATGTCCCATACACAGCAGCTAGTGAATATTCTCTCACAACAGTTTGGACAGCACCGAGTATAGAGTGCTTTAAAAATTGTCGAGTGCAACACCCCCCAAAAAGCCAAGTAATATTCACAACACACTATTATTTTTGAACGATCAGAGATAAAAGTTCCCAAATGAAACATGAACTCTCAATATTTTCACATATTTTGACATTATAAAAGAAAAAAGTCCATTTTGTTTAAAATGTGTCCAACATGATTTCTTCGTAAGTGTAACAAATACCTCACATTTCAAAATGTTTCTGGCTTTGACCACAATACATTTTCCATGGAATGTGTCATTTCCCAGCACAAGTGCATAACAGGAGCAATTTGTGTTTGGTAAATGAAATTTGTATAGAGTTAAAGTATATTATCACCTGTGGCTTCGGCACCGCCAGAAACCTCCAATCCCAGCATCCTCTCTTCGAAGTTACGATGTCTAACCACAGTCTCGTCCTCATTAAATGGATCAGCTCTCTGAGGCCTGTCAACCTGGAGCACTGGTGCAGTCGACAGGGGCGAGGGGGACGGAGGGAACTTGGTGCTGGGGGGTTCCTCAGGACTAGGTGGCCTTTCGTCAGCTGAGTCTCCTCTAAGGTGCTCTGGGCAACCAATGACAATGAAAGATTCTGTAAACTCTGACCTGCTCACATCGAAATTTGACCCCCTAAGATGCATCTTTGGCATTCATGAAACAAAAGTTGTTCAACCCTAAATAACATTGAGCACTATTGTGAGCCAATGGCTATTGTTTTACCATGGTCATAGATAGTGAGATTTTATTGGTTGCAAATTGATCATGTGATATGCCACTGGGATGCATGTGTCTTTCATGATCGAGTGCATTGACGACGTTGCTGTGCTACAAAAAATGATGGATAATATTGATCTTTCCCAGAGTTGATGTGTCCGGTCTACTGCGTTGTAATTGTGTAACCTTAGGTATGATAAGGGATAGCCACGCTGGTACTACGCATTGATAGTTGTAGGAGATAGGCTGAGCGGGGGGACAGTGAAATACTGTGTGCGTTCATCTGTGCTGCTCTCTACACTCTATAACCAAGACCTGCGGGTTATCAGACAACTGTTTGTGTGCCGAGCTACGCTCATGGCACATGAGTAACATGGTCTAATCACTGTTTTGCTGTGACCACCATTGTTTATTTAAACGCTCGTGTCATGGTCGCTTCCCGTCTGCTCTTTAATCTTGCCCCAAAAATGGAGCCCTGCGGCCTTGTTTGTTTATGCACAGCAATATGAGCATAAGCTGTCCAATCAGTACATGTATTGTAGAGATCACTGGGTTTCATGGACAAAGCCAATACCTGCATGAGGTTGTGTAGAAACCTCTGCAACCCTGGCCTTGGAGCCAGTGATGTCCCGAGGCCGGCCCAGGTCCCCACTGGACCTGGCAATCAAATCCAGAACGTCACGGTCATCATCGTCCAGAACTGAGTGGCAAAGGCAAGTTTAAACGGGAAAAAAAGTGAGAGATAAAAGACTTTATTTTACACTTGAAACCTGCTCTGGGAAAATGAATCAAAAGTTTGACAACTGCAATGTTTTTCAAGTTATAGTGTCTTGAATTTCATATGAAAAGTTTCACATTTTTGGAATACATGTGAGTTTGGTGTCACACACAACATTGGGGATGGAAGTGCGAAGCACCCCTCTCCACTGCGGTGTGCTACATGTATCGTCAGTTAAGACCTAGTAAGACCATCTCCACAAGACCAACACAAGACCTCTAGTCTAAATTCAAGTCACAAGCTATTTCAAATTCCTTTATCACTGATCAGCCTGTCACTTGAAACTGGCCTTGTGAATGGTCTTTGATGGTCTCGACGTAACTGCTACACGTGTGAACTTGCCAAAAAATGAGTCCAAGATGTTGGAGTGATACTTAAGTTCTTTTTAAGACTTCAGTAGGAACAACTGACAATGTCACGCACATACATGTACATGCAGTCTGCTAATTGAGGGATGTTTATTAACGTAACAACTGTGTATTTTTTTACAAGATTGAAAAAAATGCATCTGGGTTCACTTTTTGCCATCTATCACATCTAGATCTATAGTCAGATATGGTCAAATTGCCATAACGTTTGTTAGATCAAGCCAGTCAAAATGGGACCCGTGCACAAAATGAATTCATATAGGCTAGAAAAGCACACCTGTTGTTTTCCTCGGCATGTTTGCCACCATCTCAACCCTGGGGTTTATAACCCTGTCTGTCTCCATTTGTCTCTTCAACGGCAGATGCTCAGTCAGGTCTGTAGCCTATGAGAATACAGTGGAAAATGAAAATTTGTCTGTCACAATATTCTTCTGAATAACAACATTTTAGCTGGAGACCCCTCTTTAGAAAATCAGCACCAAATATTTGTCACAATCAGGTTGTCAAAGTGAGGAAACTGCTCATCAGTCTAGCAAGAGCAAACAGGGCACCTAACCTCAGATCAACAATCTCAGAGCTCAGGCCTGTCAGTCAAGACAAGATCCAACAGTCCCTAGGTATCGATGGCACTAGCTCCCAGAGCTTTGGAATCGAGTACGGGCGCTGCTGCTTTTGTGGACTGCCCTCTACAAGAAGGTCTCACAGATGCCTACACCTGTTGCAGCTTGCTGGATTCAGGAGAAATTTGGATTAAGATGCCATTCCGACTGCTATCACTTATCCAAGCTCACAAACCAGACCCTGTCTGAATCACCTCAACTCACCTGGTCAGAATTAAAGTGCATTAGAGCTGCCTTTCTCTCACTTTCACGCACCGAACGATCATCTGTTTACATACGGTACAAACAAAAGGTGCATGATTATATTTCAATAAAGTCCATTTAACTTCTCTCTTCTTGAAATTCCAGATTGAGATTAACCTTTCCTGTGCAATTGGGTATGTAAATGAACTGGGAAGTTCAGGACAGAAAGCCACAGAATTTTCAATAATGAATGACTGTGGACAGTGTTTTCTGATTTGGCAGGTATGACACGTGTATGAAACAGAGACAATTATGCTGCATTTAAGAAAAAATGTTTACCTGGGTATTTCTCCCAACAGATTTCAGGACGAATTCCTTGAAAAAGGCATTGTAAAACTTACCCCAGAAACTGATGACCCACCTTCCCTTTGTGGTTCAGTATATTTTTATCATAGAAAAAAGAAATATTCCCACTCCTAGTACCTAGGTACATGTATGCTGGATGGGGGGAAGAAATTAGTCCTCCAGATCTCACTTCTGTAAAGAGGTGGATCGGAGTCACTTGTAACGATTGTCAGTGGATTCAAATTTCCTGTGTGCTGCGCTTTTGAGGCATGAAAAGATTTTGAGATATAGTAGAACATTTTGCACAAAAAGAACGGCGCACACTTCAGTTATTTTTCACCTCCGCCAATCCCCTCTTTGGGAGTTTACTTGTAACCCCCCCTTAAATCAATTGGTACAACCACATGAACCCTGCTGTTTTTCAAAATAAAAAAGCAACAGATTTATGCTTGGTCTGCTTTGTTGAGGATTTGCAACCTCCCCCCCCCCCGAGAAGTCAAAGGCCGTTTTCCAATACTCAACTTCGGCTCTGTCTCAGGCTTCAACTGTCTTTTTTACTACCTGACTTTGAAGCTGTAAGCGCACTAATTAGTTTAATAGTGCTAAAAAACATCAACTATTAAGATGCAAGAGAGCAAAAACGTACAGTAATTCAATTTGATTTAAACACTTCAGGCCCACAATCGGGGATTGGTTTCAGGGACAAAACCTGAGATGGAGACAAAGTTGAGTATTGGAAAACGGCCCTAGTTACCAGCTGGTGTATTTTATAACTTTTGGGACAGTGAAGTATACTTTCACAAAGCCTGTACTGTGCTGTCAGTCCTGTAAAATGTGATCTGATCCGGTAAATCCAATGAGGAGATGGCCCTCTAGTCCATTATTATTTTTTTCTCCACAAATTTGGACCCCTGCCGTCACTCCCTTACCCAGCTTGCGTAGGTTGGGCAGCATGTGCACCATGAACAGCCGGTAGTCAGGCTCATTCTTGGTGACGGGATTCAAGCGAAGATCCACCTCCTGCAAGCAGGTGTTGTGGCGCAGCTGGTACAGGTCCTTCAAGGTGGAAATATTGTTATAGTAACTGGTCAAAGGTTAAGGAGATTATGAGAATTGAACTATGACAGTCACAGTTTATGTCAGACTTGGAAATCAAAGTCACCTGGACACTGACTTTACAGCTTCAAAATATGACCAGTTGGATCAGTCACTGTCTTGTTAATGTTAACAGTAACTACACTTTTTTACACTGTGGGCCTACATGTATACATGTAGGTGGTTTACACACACTGTACCTATATGTTTATATCAGGAAATCATTCAATAAATTCTAGAAAGTAAAGACTTTGCCCCAGTTTCAAATTCCAATTTAATTTACTCCTTTTACCCCCTCCCCAAACAAAATATATTTTGTTTTTGCTATTTTTGGATGCAGCAAACGATGTCAATGATTCAAACTGCTCACAGATTCTAGTAAAATTGTTATGCCACTGTGAGTGTGAGTTGATTTGCGAGCCTAACAGGGACACACTGGCTGAGATCTATCATGGTACTGGCTGAGATCTATCATGGTACTGGCTGAGATCTATCATGGTACTGGCTGAGATCTATCATGGTACTGGCTGAGATCTATCATGGTACTGGCTGAGATCTATCATGGTACTGGCTGAGATCTATCATGGTACTGGCTGAGATCTATCATGGTTAGGATACACGTTGAGCTTTTCCAGCAGCTTCAGGTGCTGCAATCCATCCAGACTCTGCAGGGCATTCCTGGACAGGTCCAGGTGCTTGAGACGAATGAAGTTCTGCAGAGCACTGCCAAGGTGGGTGATCTTCTCTTGGAAGGTACCTGGTAGTGCCAGAGATCGCACATCGTCTGGAAACCAAAGGTAACGAGACCAAAGTACCCTTACAGCTTTGAATTACTAGCAGATATAAACGGTTATTCCCTTGTGTTTGGGTTAAATTTGAGCATGTCTTCAACATTAATACTATAGTACACCATACATGTACACATGCTTAGCTCCTTTCCAGAAGAGGCCATTACTGTACATGTAGTTTTGGCTGTACATGTACGGAGAAACAGCTGATGGAAATTGGAAGTAGACAAGAATAATGAAATACTGAAATGGGAACAGAATTCACAAATTCTGACTCATATTATAGGAACTAATAAACCCTCAAATGGTCGTGTGCAGTGCTTCATTTCAGGGAGATCTTTGGTCCTAGTCCTTCGTGATACTGCTGCTCAAGAGATTACGCCTAGTACTTATTTCCCTATTCTACCCCTATAAACAAACACGTATGTGTACATCTACAAGGCTTAATCGTGTAGGTCTGTAAATGGCATGACACGGAGGAAGATGTTTTCCTTCATCCATCCCTGATGACCACAGTATGAAGACCCCCCAGAACTGTTCCCGTTCTGCCTCACTGGGCTGCACTTAATATAGAGATGGAGGACGGAATAGTCTTTAGGACCGAAATTCTCACTCTCCAAACTTAGTGTGGGGTTCATCATCCCCAGCACTTGCAGGAGCGCAGGGAACAACAAACTGGCAGAGTTCTGGAGGATTGTATATATTTGGTGACCCCATTCCTACATTGTACATGTATACTTGAAGGGAGACCTACACATACATGTACATTTTAACTTAGATTCCCTTGGTACATGTAGATGACTATGACATCATGCTTAATACATAACATGTTACTGGAGTTGATCTGAAAATTGGGCAGGGTTTTGAGTTTAGAGGGAGATTAGGCCCTATTGGGTCAAGCATGCTATGACTCATACTCATAGCATGCAGTGTTTTAACACGACACATGGTAGCCCGAGTAACTTGGACTCAACAAATCACCCTTTTTAACATTTAGACATGGCCGGGCAATACTTACTAGTACTACTAGCAGTTAACCCAGGTGGATTCCTAACGTCCAACCTAGGCTATGGGGCAGCGCGGACATCCAGGATTCTTGCAAAATGACAGGTACTGCGCCGGTGAAAACAGCGACCTTGGTGACATACGCACGCACTAGCCCACCAACCAGTCCAAGGATCGGGTTATACAATCTTTTCTTTTATCAGTACGTACGTGCGCACTCGTTGCGGTTGTTTTCACCGGCGCGGTGTGGTTGCTACCCATATTTCTGTGAAACTCCCGGATGTCTGCGCTGCCCCATACTACCGTAGTAGTAGGGGCCTAGTAAGTACGGGAAGAATTCCATATACGAAGTTCACTGTAATATCGCGTAATTCAGAAATCAATCAACTAAGCAACAATCATTCACAGAGAAACAAGATACGGTTGATTCATTCTGGGATAACCCAAGAAAGCCAATTACACAGGCTTATTTCCATTGGGGTCCTTAAGTATGTATATGGGCAAATTTACAAAATTATATACAGAACTGACAAAACATGAAGAAACAGTAAATTATCAGTCCATTTACCCATTACTAATTACAATCATTTTCAAGACTTCATATTATTTAAAAATCGGAACAATCAAACACAAGAAAACCATTATACTGAAGTCACTTAACCCTCCCCATTTAAAATCAGTCCTATATTATAAACACTGCATTTCTCTATTATTAATTGGCTTTTGGTGATAGATGTGACTTTACAAGTTTTTAATACGGGAAGACCGGAGATGCTTTCGATGTTAGACGACAGTGCATTCCAGTCCGCTTTGCGGCGCTATGCGATCTTTGTTGGTGATCACGGTCTGATGGTGATATCCGGTTGAACAAATTTTAGGAATAGGAGGTTGGAATGTAAGAAATAAAACATGCAACATTCATAGATAATTTGCAACAAGCTCAGTTTGCTGTCGATAAGGCCACCTGTGATAAAGTGAATGCTCTCTTAATCTTATCTTCTCAACCACTCACCCAGATTTTCAGGGTCTAGGTGCACTCTTTCCCGGATCCACTTCTCATTAATGGTGAGCGCCATTTTTCAAACTATAGGCTGTTGACAGTTTTTTTTATACACGTACGTCATGTGAGGGCGTACTACCATCCAAGCTTACGCGAACAACGTAACTACTAGTAGCGTCTTGAAACGAGACCATGGTGGTTTCATCACATGATTTTGTTATGAGAGAGTAGCTTAGTCCAACTTACACCCTTAACTACAATACTCATATTTCAGTTAAGAAATGAATAATTCTTGTCAAAAAGGAAATAAATTACTTTAAAAACACATCATTAAAATGAGCATAATATCTGGTAGTAGGTGATATTTCCAAAATTTTCTGAATGAGTAAACAATTTTAGGAAATTGTACTATCTCTTTATTTAGCTGAGGGAGAAGCATTGCACATGGGAACGCTGTCAATAATTACAGCAAGTAACGGTTGACCACGGTACGGAGCCGGAGCTCGGAGATATGGAGCTACGGGCCGACAAACGCAGGCATCCTAAACCAAACCAGTGCATGCGTGTGCCCTTGGCGTGCAACGTGTGAGAGCTTCACGCGGAAAGGCCGTTGTATTGTTGGGTGACCGAGCCTCCCACGCATCGTAGTATCCGTACCTTCACCTGCTACTATTGATAAGCTCGTGACGTACAATGTACACTGCATATTTATTTTTCTCGGCCATAGAATGTTGTTTATCGGTGGTTCACTCGACTACACAATGAAAAAAAACAGGTTTCTTTTTGGCAGCTTAGGACGAGGAGAGAACGCTTGAAACTGCTTCAAACCGGACTGGAACTAGTTGTGACAAGAACTTCGCCTTACGTTAATTACATGTGTGATGTAGGCCAAGAACTGTTCTGTTCGCCATTTTACCAACATTTTGTGTGTCCGTGGCAGCTACATGTAGGCTTAACGTTAGAAATAGAATAATTATCGGTTGGTGGTCGGCAGACTTCAAGCTTCAGTCACTTTGGAAGGTGTGAAGTTTAGTATATATGTAGCTGGCACCGTAGAGGAAGCTGACGCCGAGGGAGAAGTCTACACAACAGACTTAAGTGTGAGTTACATCACGTCCCTTCCTCCATGGTTACATGTCCATTACAACTTACAAGAACATGAAAATTGAAGGAAATGCAGATAAAAACTGAACTGTAAGCAACTTTAGTTTTATAAATCCACTGTCACGACTCTCGGGATTTTATTGTTACAACTGAAAATGCTCATTTCAAAACGTTTGATGTTACCTTTCATCGTAATAGCTTGTAATTTTTATAGTCTTTTTCAGTTCCCTGCCTTAAAGTAAACATCATGTGACTGGCTCCATAAAAATGGGTATTATATGGGACTTTTTTCAAAATGAGTTACATACACATTTGGATTGGTTACATTATACGCTTTAATTAGGTGGCACTGGTAGGTGAACTCTTTCATGTTTTTGCAATCTAGAGATATATTGATTTTTGCATAATCATATACACATTAACAGAATTGCTTTCAAAGTAGCTCTACTAAGAGGACTGGATTGGTCATACAAAAGTCCAAAATCTGAAAAAGAGGAAAAGCAACGCTCCACTAAATAGTAGAGTTACTTTCAGAGATAAAGCCCTTTAAACACCGGAATGGAAAAAGAAATCAACCAGGAAGAAATTTGATTGAGACCCACAGCAACAGTTCAATGTAGGTTTCCTGTATGAATTGTGAAAGTACTGATAGAATAGTTTACTAAGCCAATAAACCAAGAAGTTAAAAAATCACCCTGTCCACATAAAAAAGCTCCAAGTGTGAAATAGTACAGTGTCCCTTAATTAATACCCTTTTTCGTCGAGCGGGTCACATACATGTATTATCATTCACAGTTCAAGACAGGCATCCCTCCTTGCTGTGATTTTATTGAGATGATTAAAAGCATGCACTGATTCTTTTGACTCCAGTAAAAGCTCCCCAAAATAAAGGCCATTTTTTTCTTCCTGAATTGTTTTCTACAACTTGAATTATACAGTACACCTGATATATGAAAAATTGCATATAGTGTTTTGTGCTTGTCAGACCACAGTAGACAAAAAGAGTAACATTTTAATGGAAAGTGAGTTTTTAAATTACACAGTACTTCTTTTCGTCACTTCCTGTCTTTTGTTAAAGTGGAAAGAGTTCCATATACGGACAACACTCAATGCCTCTTTGCACAAAGCTAGGAGACTTGCCTGATAAAAACCTACATGTGTTTTCTGAGTAAATGTTTGGGAATTTTCCCCTGCTAAATTTCACTTTGTAAGATATGTTATCACTTTCTTATGGCTATTATAACATTTTAAGGGAAAATAAGTGTTGTCCGAATCTGGAACTCTTTCCGTTGAAGCTTTAATTTGAGTTATATTTTGGCTGGCCTATTAAAGAAAAACAATGAATTTCTGGTTGGTATTTCAAGAGTTTATAACATTGCACATGACAAAGGCCTTGAAGTATGTGTACCTTCAGCAGTGTTCACCCACCCGCCCTCTGAACACAGGTAAAATTGACAGTGTGGTGATTTTGTCTGCTCAGAGTACAGGGATGTCTTCCGTGGAGGTAGAGCAAATGTCAGCATTCAGGGAGTACCGGGCAGACAATTGGTGCTGGGACAGACAGAACAAATCCTCTGATGTACATTTGTCCACCAATCAGCTGGCTGCATATTTCCATATAGGTAATGCTTAACTGATGTGTACTGTGGTTGTTTTAAACCAGAAGCATATAATTACCAGAAAGCAAACAATTAAAGTGCACTGTAATCAAAGCAGTTGGACTTGAAAATGAAGTTTGAGAAAAATGTCATTTGCTTCTTACAAACTAGGAAGTAAACATAGCTTTCATATCACATAGTTCAAAGAAATTAAGCCTCATTTTTCTGCTGATATTGTGCATCATTTTGCACAATATGAATAAGTAAAAAAATGGAAAAATTACTTGCAATAAATGCATCCAGTTTAAGGTATACCTGTAAACATCAAACCACTTAGCTGTTGAAACCTTTTAGTTTCGTCATGTTTTTAACCCGTAACGTTTTACAACTCTCAACACTCAACTTTTTCTACAGGCCTACTGATTGCTTAACCATTAAATAGGTCATTATATGACCTGTTTAAGTTGTACACATGAGAACAGTTGGTCATCCCAGAAATCAAGTTACATATATCAATCGATCTGTTTCTTGTGACTCTACTGCATGTTTACCAGGAGTCTCCGATAGCATCTTAACAGTTCAAGTGGAAATGATGTGATCTGATCGCTTTCCTTTTGCCACAAAGAAAGTTGCAGCTGCACTGATGGTCACACAGATGGTTGCACTGACGGAGAGAGACATATACCATGTCGCAAAGACGTATTGCTGGTGGCTTGACTTCAGCCAGATCCACTGACACATTCCTCACTCAGGGATCAAGTAGACCCTCATTCTTCATCGGAATAGCCAAAGGTCAGCATTGGCGGGCGTGTCACCTCATGCAGGTTTCTTGCACCCGTCTCAGTTTGGCAAGAATCTCAAGAGTATGAGTCTACTGAAGCTTGCTGGTGCTAACGCTCAGCTGATCTCCAGACTCCTTTCAAAAGGACCACAGTCACACAAGCCAAAAATCTGATGAGATGTCATCTCCTTCACTGAAGTGCAGTGCATGCAGAGGCACTGTATTTACTCCATCGAAAGCCACCGTTTCACCGAAGAAGCCTGGCCTACATGTACATGTACATCCGCACGAAGATTCTGTCCTCGTTATAACCAGCATTATGTGTGACCGGTGCTGCTTAACCTCTCCTCGTGGTGATGGGCTCTGTCTTGACATGAGCTGTTTCCCTGAATGTAGTCATGAAACACCATTCTGTTGTGGCACAGTATGGTGTGTGGTATGTAGAGACAAACAAAGGCAAAATCTGAGTGTGTTTACTGACATGTCAACCTGTTTTTCTTACAAGGGTGGATTAGTTCTGCCTTAGAAAACAGCCAAAAGAAAGAATTTCTCCTTTCACAGCAGAAGCTGGGATGATATTTAAATGCCATTGGCACCATACATTATTGATATGTACTCAGTGTGTCTGCAAACGAGCATGTGTTGGCGCAAAGAAAAACTTCCTCTCTGGACCACATAGAGCACAAATGTTGAAGTTAAGACAATCCTTCATCTGTCATATTTAACCCATGCCCCACCAAAATGATCCTAATCCACCCTTGTCACTTGCTGTACCTCAAAAATCACTCCATCCTCACACAAACTATAACGGCCACAATTTCCCCCCCTCCCTTTCTTTTCTCCTGTTTGATTCTAGATGCCGAGGAGGATAGTATGGGCACGGCGGGGGTGCGGGGAACTCAAGGGTTCCATGAAGGAGAGTTTTACTGGGAGATAATCTTCACAGAGCCGGCGTTTGGCACAGCAGTCATGGTCGGTGTGGGGACTCGCAAAGCACTACTGCATACCACCAACTACCAGTATATTAACATGCTAGGTAAAGCATCACGCTAATGTTTGGATTTCAGGTGTTTTTTCTCCCTGTTTCACATCAACTCTCCCCACAGGTTTTTGGTTTGATTTGATTTGATTTGTTTTGTTTCGACATTGCTTATTTTGTTCTGCTGGTACCTTCATGAAAATGCCCAGAATGCAGCAGCGTGCATAAAGTTGAATCATTATTTTGGGAATAGCTGTAAGGCAGTGTTGTAGCCAAGACCTCTTACAGCAATCACAGTACCATCACAAGACTAATGCTAGCCCTCCAGTCTGAATTCAAATCACAAACTCTTCAAATGAACTGCCATAAAAGCATGCCTTTGTCGTTTTCACCCTGTTACTTACTTGTGACTGGTCTTGTGGGGGGTGGGGTCTTACACATACATGTATGTCTGGTCTTGTGAAAGGTGTTGTGATGACGTCTCAACCATAGCACTGATGAAGGGGTGGGGGCACTTCATGGGGGGCAGAATATGGTCACTATTTCAATGATGGATGATACATGTGTCAGCAGTAGAGCAAGCTCTGTTTCTGACCCTCCAGGCATGGATGACCAGAGCTGGGGACTGTCTTACAAAGGCACCCTGTGGCACAACGGCACCAGCCAACAGTATTGCCAGCCTTTCTACGAGAACAACACAAGAATAGGAATACTGCTTAACCTGTACGTCGGCACACTGACCTTCTTCAAGGACGGAGTCAACCTGGGCGTGGCTTTCAAAGGTGAGCGGCAAAGACCCAGGCACTGCATGTGCAGACTTGCCTCAAGTAGGCTCAGAATTATTTTCATAAAAAGAAGAAAATACGTTGTTCAGTGCATTACACATAGAACTGGTAATTTAGTACACGATTTATATTGAATTTGCACATGTCAAACCTGTGTCCTCCGGTTTCATTTTGGTCAGTGTGAAAAATGTCTGACCCAGGCCATGAACCCAACATACCTGCATTAGCATTAGTACATCTCCAGCCAAGTCAACCAGCCCTGTGTTGATCTCTTACCAAGTAGCCAGTCACCTCTTGTTGCTTGGTGCCTGTCTACCTTTTAAGTCATTTTAAGGCCATGTCCGAAACAGGCTTTCAGAGCTTACGGCTGGGTGTATTGTCCATGCCTTTCCACGCATTTCCAATGGAGCAAAGACCTAGCTCTAGACAAGAGATTCGGATGCAGTCTAAGAGCAAATTCAAGGACTCTGAAGTGAATGTTTTCAACCCAGTTAGGAATTGTAACATCAGTAGAAGGATGTATCTCCTGAGTGGTCTGTGTTCATTCCCATCGGTATGACAAACCGGGAAAGCCAGGACAACCGTCAGAAACGTGGACACATCAGTGCACATACCTTCTTCAGTAGTGTGCAGTCCAAACGAAGTGATAAATCCACGTTTGGACAGCAGGCTGGCCAAAATATTGACTTTGAGCGATCAGGTGGCCCTGATATTAAAGCTCAACAATAAACAGCCAACTAATTTGGCAAGAAAGTTCACCCAAGCAACAAGAAAGTAGCACAGTTGGGTAACCAAAGTCTACATGATGTGATTTTGTGTTTCTGGATTGGGGTGGACAAAAGGGTCAATTTTGATGGCACTGTATTTAATTTGTACGTTGCTTATCATGCAGATTTAGTGGCGATGCTGGTAAGCATTCCACGTGTACTTACATATTGTCCAGGAGTTTGGGCAGAGCAGCAAAGAATCGGGGAACTCTCCTCTCCGAATGAATACTTCAAACCATACTCGATTAAGCTCCTGTTTCAACTCTCTATGTGAATTTGAAATGTTCTTCTTTTAACCTAAATGGCTGTCAAAATAACCTGTAAAATATTTTTCGCTATAATGCACACCGTTTTCCGTACATGCATGCCCCACATGCTACAGGCAGTGCTAGTGGGTTCAATGGCATGTACATATACGCACATATACATAAATGTTCTCTCATCTGAATTGATTTTCTGTGTTCTTCTGACAGATCTACACCATGTCGGGGAGGACCTGTACCCACTGGCCTGCTCCACAGCAGCTGAGACAGAGCTGGAGCTCGGGGTACGCAGCTCTAGGAAGCTCCGCCTACAGGACAAATGCTACTCCACCATCCTCCGACACATTGGCCACAACGACAACAACATCGATATACTTCCACTCCCGCACACCATGAAGCATGTACTGAAAGTAGACCGGCATAACGCCCGTCTCTAAAATCGGTCGCTGCTACGTTTTGAAATACGTGCGGGAACCAAGCAGGTGTAAATAAAAATTTTAAAGATATAGAAAAACTACATTGAATGTTCTTTTTAAAAGTATTTGCAAGAAAACTGTCCAGTTTTAAAAAGGTGTGAAAGAGAAAATGCATTCTGACAAGTCGGATCATAACTCCTCGTATTCTGAATACCATCCTGATATTCCTTTCAAAAGGGCAGTCAAGCAAATGTTGACCATTTTTATTTACTTGCAGACACTACTTACATTTTCCATTGTGAGTGATACGATGCAGTGGGGTAGCCTGTATTCAAGTATTGTTTTAAACTCTTGAGAACAGTGCAAAGTTGTTATAGATTGATCATGCTTGCATATGGCAGCAATTTGCACTCGGTCAGGTTTGTAAAAAAATAAGTGATACGGGGAATGAACCGACATTGTAGCTAATTGTGCCAAGAGGTTTGCAATGAGAGGTGTGCTTGTAGATGTTTACTTATTTCCTCATAACATACCAGACTTTGTTGTGGATTTCAGCCGGACGTCAACTTAATTGTGGGAAAGGTTCGATCATGACTGGTGTCCATTGCTGTATAACCACTTACCAGTTATGCAATTCACAATGATGTATTTCATTTGTAATCAGAGAACAGTTTGAACAGATCACTACTTTAATTGCCAGCTCAGTCCATCAAGGGTCATCACCTCTTATCTTAATCAGGAGTAAATTCCAGTTGTATCCATAATGTAACATAATAGTGGAATACCTCAAATACTAAAAAGATTTGTTAGTCTGAGGACAGTATTTTGTTTCATCAGAGAATTTTAAATACATGTACATCAATGTTTGGCCCTTGATGCCAAACAAGACCATAAAACATGGCCTCTCTTGTACCGAGTTGGCGAACTGGCTCTTTAATCTTGTCATTAATCATTAAAAAATATTGTTATTAGATTTGTGATTTACTCATACGTGTACACCCAAAAGGGCTCAGGGATTTACCTTGAGGTGACTAATTCTTGAAAACTTTGGTCCACTGCAGAGGTAGTGTTCCAATATATGCTGTTCAAAGCATACAGCTTGTATAGTGACTCAGTTTCATGGCAGATGTTTGCTGGTTTCTTAATTGTCCCAGTGTATTCAGGCTTTTTAAAGTTTATGTGAATGATGTATGGGCCTCGAGCTGGACCAAGAGAGGGCATTATTTTCTTAGCAATGGAGGCTCTTTCGGTCAAAACTGACCTTCTCTGGTCAACAAACAATTAGGAAATGCACAGGTCACAGTCGCATAGCTACCAACAACTGAACACTCCCGACTAACGGCACTCTTTTCAACCAATGAGAAGATGCTTCTCGGAGAGCTGATCAATGCAGTAAAACAGCTGTGGTGCCCTCTCAAGGAAAGGATAACTTAGAATTATTAATGTTAAGAGTAACCATGTCTTTCACCCAAGTGGACAGTTTACTCAGTAGAAGTTGTTTATTAATTTGTAAGTTCTCTTGTTGAGGTGACATTATTGCTAAGTCATTCCCAAGACTGAAATTTGTGTCAAAGTGTGATGTACATGTATATGCATCTTAATATATTTTCAGATGTTGGGTTTAAGAGTTACTTCCCAGATCGCAATAAAATTATGTGAAAAAACAAACGTAATTTACCTTGGTTTCAATTGTTTTCCTTTGTTGCTGAATCAACCAAGAATTTATCCAGTATTAGTACCTGTAGTTTCCTAATTCCAGCATTAACTGGGTTCACCCAGGGTTGAGTTCAACCTGGGTTGACAGGCAGTAGTGTGAAAAGGCGTTTTGCAGCAAACATGGGTTCAAAAGTAATATATTTTCTCAAGACAAAGTCTCTCTGCAATAAGAAATTTGCCTGAGATTACGAGCTTTGAGTGGTAAGTGCAGATGAACTTTTCATCTTGAAAATTGGGCCTGCTATGGCATGTACGCAAAAGATTTTTGGTCAATACGTGATTACGCTATGAAAACATTTTATTAGCATAAGGAACTATACCTCCAACAGTATGCTTATGGAATACTACCCATTTTCAAAAGTGGGCCCTAACAGAATTACAGCTCAGACCATAAACTTGCATAAGAAAATATACAAGTTGCATAATATTCAAGTGGGAAAATGAAAATGGGCACGGTTTGTAGAATTTGAGTTCTTTCTTCTGAACTCCACCAAGCGTACTGAGCGAGAAGGTGGCACATTGGGAGTTATGGCCTTGGCCAATTAAGTGGTCTTGAGCTTCGGCTAATTAGTCGTCACGAGTTGCAAATAGCATGGAGGAATACCCTTCTATGCAAACAGTAATAAAATCAAAGCACCCATAAGGCGCACAGTATCTCACAGTATCGGTCATTCAAAGAGGTTGATCTATTATACATGTATTAGACCTGCACACTGGGCTCACAACATCTGAGACCATCTCGGCTCCCTGGGGATATTAGCACGGTGCTGTAACGTCACACGCAAAAAGCTAAAGATAATAACCACCACTACCTCCAAGGTGTAAAGAGGCACACAGGGATGAAGTGACTTGCCCAACATCACAACATGCAGGACATGAACCTCCGACCCCGTGATCGGAAGATACAAACTCTAGCCACTAGGTCACACAGCCAAATACCAAGGGAGCAAACAAACAAGAGATACAAGTTTTGGAAGTATGTTTTGGACATCAACTGAGCCCTGGGAAAAGTGTGGGCTCATCAATAATTGGACTTGTAAATGTAGGAAGGAATCTGACTACTGCTATTTTGCAGGGAAAAATTATGAAAAAAAAATACAAGTATTTGCAGAGAAAATTAGAGGTGTGACCCAGTTGGGCACTTTTCTTTAAGTTATTCCTAAGTCTATTTCAGGCTGCAACTGGAAGTCCACGCACTTTCATATTACAATTCATTCAGGCCACACTTCAACCAATGCCTCGACAAGTAAGCTTGATTTACTATATTACAATAGAGTTTGAGCTCAGAAAAGGACCCACTTTCTGACCCTGTTACTGCTGGTAACCAAACTTCTAATTTTTAAAATAAAACTGTACTGTCACACATTTCCGGGACAAACTTCACTTCCATTTTCGGAGTGTTTTGAATGTCACTGTTTTGAGATTGAAAGAAAATAAATGATACAGCCTGCATTGTGATAGTTTATCCAGTAAACATATACATGCTCAAGCTGGGAGTCAGCCTTGTTTTGTTTTTATCTTTGTCTTCTATTTTTTTCTCCTGTTTTTTGTTCTGAAGTAAAATTATGGTGACACAATCTGCATGATTACAAGTACATGTACTGACTCTCCGGCATTTCAATGAAACATTGTACATGTACCTCACATACCGACAATGGCAAGAAGAGTCTGATATATAATTTCAAAGTTTGAAAAACACACAATATTTTAGAAGACATAATACAAGATTTGCCCAAAACTTTGAACAAAACAATTGCCAAAAATACTTTAAAGAAAGTATAACAAATTGGAGCTCTTCTCAAAATGATCAATAATGTACAGAGAGACATTTAGCCCTTGACCACATGATTATCAGAAATCATACTCAAAAAGACCCTGTTTAACTGAGTTTTATATGCCCAACCCAGTATCATAATGGTTGTGAAACAACCTGCCATTGATAAAAATTGACCTAATCACTCCCTGCCGAATGAACTACAGATCGAGAGACCAACTATTCTGCCCACAGAATTATTTGGACACAGCGTAAAAGAGGAACTATAGACAGTCCGTATATCATTACAAATACATTTGCTAAGTGTCAAAAGTCGCAATATAAGAAGACTCACCAGCCATGACTTTAGACTGGGTTCTATATTATGAAGTTGCTTGGTGAGCAAAGCCAAATTTACTTGGGGGATAAGTGCCATCAATCAAATAGTCCGCTTGCTTTATTTGAAAGCTAAATGCTCCAAAATAAGGACTTTGGGCTCAACTTTCAGAAAGTGCTGGATATGCCTTCTGAGCTGGAATCTGTCCCATCTTTTTCTATGATGAACAAAAATAACATTGTCTGTTCTGGAATTCCACTCAATCAAAATCCTCAGAGTCTGTCCTTCATTCAATGTGAAAACATCTTTCGTTTCATAATGTCATCATCTTTGTATCCAGACCAAGCCGCCCCTTTTAGGAGCGGACAACACCATTCTCAGTCAATTGCATCTGGGCCACATACTCCCAATGCAGGTCGCTGCCCTCCAACCCTTGATCTTGCAGATAGTGCTGCTGGCACTGTATGGGCAGCGTGGTGTGGGTCATGATCAGACGGAAGCAGGACGTGTCAAAGAAGTAGCGCAGGTCGCTGCCCAGGCAGGACTCCAGGAATCGGCGCAGCATCAGGATGTGGCTGAGGAGAAGAAATGGACAAGGATCAAAGTCAAAATGGTAAGGAAGTGAACGGAACGAGGGCATACGACCAAGGGTGGACCAACAACCACATCTGTTGCGAGGGAAGCCAAATTTTTAAGGGTGAAACACAAAATTTGATGATTCCTTGATGAGGCGTAAGTTTGGGGGCTTTCACATGTTTTCAAAAAGGAAATTACACTGCTTCAAAAACTTGTTCTTTCATTTTTAAAAAAAAATGGCCCTAACTGTGCCACTTCCACAGTGTTGTAGTCCACATCTCTTAAGACCATTACAAGATCCCACAAAACCATCACAAGACCAACACACATGACAGAAGACCTCTGGTTAAATCACTGGTTTGTTTCTAGAGATTTCCAATGTTTGTGCACAAACATGAAAGAGCGAATAAGCTCTGATCCAACTGCTTAGACTAACCCATCCTGACAAATTACAACAATCACTTCTTTCCACGGCAAAAATCTGATCACAAATATCTTCAGAGGCAATTTCCACATGACAACCAGGAAATTACGGGGTAAGTCTAAAAAACAACATTTCACGAAAGTACACCTGCAAATAAAAACGCATGTATGAAGGGGTATTAAACAACATTCGCAAAAACCGCTGCTATTCACAATGCGGTTAAAGAATTAATTAAAAAAAATTCTATGCAGACTTCTCAGTAATTGAGGAGGCAGTGTTTGGTAACAGTATGCGGACAAGGTCAAGACAGCCGAGTTAAGCACTGCATGCATTTTAAGAGCTTCATTATCCACTTTAATCAGGGTGCTACTAAAATAACCAATAACAGACATTGTCCCCGAGGGAGTAGTTATTATGGTAATGCTAATCATACTAATAGCGCCATGGCTTCACCTGTTCCATAAACCCATCCCAATGGTCCCCTAGAGGGACAGGCCCCAATCAATTATTGATGGAGGGAACACAGACCTGACAGGTGCCGTCCAGTCGGTCAGGAAGTCTTCCACGATGTGATGAAGGCGATCGGGAGCTGGAAGGATGTCCTTCGGGTCCAGGGAGGCCATAGCTTCAGCTGGGAAGATAGACGGTCAGCGACAAAGATGATTTTTGGTTTGTTTTTTTTTTCTGTCAAAGACAGGTTTTTACCTGTGGGTTAATGGTCATGTACCAGGCAGAAGAGCACTCAGGCATTTCTCAACTCACACTTTAACAATTGATTCATGCGCAGTTCTACCTCACAGCAGACAGAATCTTCTTTCCTTCAAATTATGGTTGCGTGGACTATTGGCATTCCGTTTTGTTTGTTTTGAGTGACGCGCAGTCGTGTCCTGCACTTATAAATGGCTGTGTCCTGGATCTGTGCAGTTCCCTTTTGGCAGATCCCTGGTTAAGTTCATTGTTGAATTATTCTTAAGAGAGACGGTGATTGATCTCTGCCTGCCCAGTAACATACATGTAGGAGATTGACTGTAATCAAATACAAGAGTGACTTCACAGATCCAAGGTTTGTTTGTGTGTTAGGCTCTACTCTGGGAGCTATGATTGTATTCCAAACTTAACTGCTGGACAAAGTGAAAATAAATCAAAAAGTTTGGCTTCAAGTTGCCCAGTTTAATGGAGATACATGTATGCATTTGACAGGGGAAGTCAATCATTAAACTAATGCCCGAAACCAAAGACAGAAATAATACCAAGGTCTGGACAACACCAAAAAAGAATGCTGACCATTTGGCAATATCCCAACAGGGCCTCTGTCTAGCATTACTTGGCGGCATATATGTTATCAATAAAAAAAACAACACCCCACTTTTCACTTGGATGCTGAGGCAGCACTGTGTCCATTTACCTGTAGGTAAGGCACTGTAGTAGTATAGCACTGGGTGTAGGAAGTTGGAGAGGTGGCCCAACTCTGGCAGGGCCGTGGCTCGCTGTGGTCCAAAAATGTCCTTGCCGGGCCCTGGCGACAAAATTGAGAAGAGGAGGGAATCAGGAAGAGTGGATAATGTTAACAAAGCTGGACACAAAACTGCTGCAACTTTACACCCCTGCAACGGTGTTGGAAATTGGCAAAGCAGCTGCCTGCTCTTTGTTACTGATCTCAAATTTGCAGTTTTGTTTTGTATTCCAACTGTCGACGCATACATAAAGGGCGCAACATGCTTCAACGTACTGAATGAGAAGGGAGTCAGGTTGGTGTACACGGTTCTTTCCTCGCCGTCACGTCTACAGCCTGGGTTTCTCTGGGATTCCCAGCTCGGTCCACATGTGAAGTGGGTTTTCAGTCTCTACCTGATTCCATTCAGGCTTCACCCAGAATATTTCCCTGGGGTTTTCCTGCCATCTCTTAAACTGTACTTGCTTCTCATTACGACCTACAGTGCCTGGAGCACTTTAGAGGAATCTTGGGTTTTACATTGTCAGAAATGCTTAATGATAACAAAACGTTTCCCTCTTCTATTATGAATAGTCACTGAAAACTTAATCTTTTTCCACCACAGCCCATGTTTTTATAAGGACAGTACCAAGTGTGTGAAGCAATAACAGTAACTTCACACTGCGCAATTCTTCAGGTCCAATTCACATAATATAAAAACTATAAAAAAAAACCAATTTTCAACGATCACTTCTAAGAATTGCTTTTATCTGCTCCGGGCAGAAAAAAAGAGGTTGGTTTTTTTACTCACTGCCTTTCTTTTGCCGATTGGGGTACACTTCAGCGCGGGGCGGATTCCTACAATTTCAACAGAGTGTAACTCCATTTTTCTACATCCTATCACATCATTCGCTTCTACATGGAACATCTCTGCATCGCTACCAAAATGGATCTATTAGTAGCTTAACTGACAGATCATGGCGATGGTGATTCAAAGGGAACAGGTTGGAACCAAAGCACGTTACCTGAGAAGTCCTTGCCGTACTCCATGGAGACCACAATAACTTGGCTGGCATTCAGCCTGGTGACGGAGGAGAGCTCTGGGAGTAATTTCAGCGGAAACTCCTCGATGTACTCATACTCCATACCATCACTTCAGTCACAAAAAAGCAACAACATTTTCACGAACGTTAGCCTAGCAAGTAAAGACTTCATTATTAATACCCTGACACCACCACACATATGTGGTTAGCATTCTAATTGTTTGTTTCCCTATGTCTGTATATATACATGTATATATATATGATTTTTATTGAACAACATAAATGTTTTATGTAAGCTGTTATGTAATTCAGCCCTCAGGCTGCTGTAAGCAGTGTTGTTTAAAAAACACAAAAATTACAAAAACAAAAACAGATTCATCTTACTGGTTCTTACAGTGTCACATAAACTCAGCGCAGGGTCTAATTCTAATTTTACAACCCTGCTCATCAAAAATGATAAATCTTTACACAAGGAGACTCAGCCTGTGTGTATACACATAACCTCCACTTCTGCACCATGTGCTCAAAAATCGTCAAGAGTTTCTTTGTTGCAAGTGTATGCAGAGAATACAGACCATAAGTAGCAGACCATAAGCATGGAATTCTAAAGCCACCAAAAATGGGACCCGCTCTGCAAAAAGGTGTATTAAGTCACGCAATGCAAAAATGTGTTATGGCCCATTCCATGTGCCGAGGATGAAAATATTTGGAATATTTTGAGGCCAACTGCTAGACCAGAAAGCCTCTGTTGCAAAGGAACACCAAGAGAGTGTCTAATTTAAGTCTAATGTTTCTCAAAACAAAATGAAATTATACGAATATGCAAATGGCAAATAACTCCAAAATGCAAAATGCCACTGGGATGAATTATATATCAAATAAAAGCTAGGATGTGAGCAATTTGATTATACACACATAACTCAAATTCCAAAAAATGTGACATAATACACCTTTATGTAGAGCCAGTCACAAATCATACAAATGAGCCCAGCTCGTAATCCGAATCTCCCATTTATTCCGGGCACTTGTTTCTTTACACTTACCTATGTAAGATAATGATATCAGCCAGGATGCCAAACATCTGATAGGTTCCTGAAGCTTCATTGATCCTCTTGATGATGTGGTTGATGAGTTCTGTGATTGGTAATCTGACGGAGGGCCATGGCACAGATTGGTAGCGGGCTTCGAGAATTCGAAATAAGGCACGAGCTGAAAAAAAGAGTGAAAAAAAAAAATAAAGTGGATTTGACAATCTTCAGACTGTAAGGCACACCAGGAACTCTTCTGGTAAAACAACAATTTTCTTTAGTAAGTGGAATGTTGGAAGAATTAATCACATTGTTCCCCGAAGGGTGTTTGTGAGAATGAAATGTTCATAGCTGTCTATATATAATCTGCATCTTGCTTTTGAGCACCTTTATCTATATGTAAATTTACCAAAATATTCTAATAATAATAAGATAGATTTATATAGCGTATTTTATCATGTACGCATGTATAAGCTGTCTGCGTAAAAGGCTCTTTATCAGTAAGGTACTCTTTACTTTATCAATAAATATAATGTACACATACAAAAATTGAAACTGAAAAAAAAAATTAAACTGACATATACATGTTAGCTACCCAGTACATGTAAAAAGGCTCTTTACTCTCTCAGCTCCTCTGCATATATGTATTTGGTTACATGGAGAAGCCCTACACCACCCTTGAGAGGTAAGCAAGAACATTCTCAGCAGATTAAATGATGGATCAAAATGCACATACATGCATACCTGCACATGAGATAAAGCGAGTAGATAACCTGACTTCCTATGAACTTTTCAGGAGCAGCCCATGAATACTCCAACAAGAAACCTAATTCCCCTCCCCCCAAAACACCCCACTGAGTTCATACTGACCTTCTAGCAGATACACACACTCAGTCTTTAGGCCGCCTCCTCCACCCCCCCCCATCTCGCAGTCAACTTACCAGTGTATCGGAATCCGTGGATGAATCCTCCGGCCGATTTGCGGTAATCCACAGCGTGGGATAACGCCCCGGCAAAGAACAGGTCCGGCACGTCCACGGACTCGTAGTTGGCAAACATCTTGGGGTATTTTTTCAGCTTCTTCCTTCCCCTGTGCGGTTTGGTATCACTGCGAAAACCAAGCAGATGTGATGTCATCTGTTTCCACTGCCATACTCATAAAAAATTGCTATACTAGCCTCATGTCCCATTTGTTTTTTAAGACACACTGCTACATGCAACAAACTGCAACTCATCTGCAACAAGGACCCGGCTGAATGCAATAAAATACAATATAGCTGCAGCTGAAGTCACGAAAAAAGATTCAGTGACATATGGGAGTACACCTAGCTTCACTTATGCCACATTTTATTGTGCAAGTCGTGCAACAAATTCTGACACATTTCATGAAAGTCATGCACTGCGCAAGTCCACAACTTTGGCAACAAATCGTGGCATATCTTATACAATCTTTTCACGTGGAGTAAGTTGTGCCAAACAAATGAACAGTTCAACAAACTAATCATGTTCAGCTGAGATTCACTGTACATGTAGCTCAACTTAACAGCAAGGTTTACATGAAAAATGTACAGTTTTGGGTTTTGGAAGGTTGTGCCACAGGTTGTCAAATGGAAGTACTTGTAATTGTACTTGTAATTTTTGGCCTATACACAATCCACTTCGAGTGTGTACCCAATGTTCCAAATTGTGGTGACTGCTACATGTGAAGCAAAGATCGTATAGTGCCGCGTTGTGGCGCAAGATGGAGAACTTCACCGTGAATACACGTAAAACATTGTCATCGCATGGGCGCCATTTGAGCAAGCGATATGCCTGCGCAGTGCACATTTTTAATGCAAAGGCGCAGGCGCCACGGCAGGCATGTACACCTGGTGCGCCCGCGCCTGTGCATTACCGTGAACCGAGCAGGCGTATTGCCTGCTCAAATGGTGCCCCGTAGTAATTACACCTTCTGGGCAGAGTATCCATCTTGCGCCTTCGGCGCTATATGATCTTTGATGTGAAGCAAGCAAATAATTGCACCATATTTGTGTACAGAACATATGAAGCAGGAAGAAGTCTCAAAGGGCAAAGAAACCAATTCCAATTTTAAAAGTAATGAGACAGCTGTTAAGCTTCATTCCAAAGACAGAAATCTGGTCTCCAGTCAAATTAAGCTACATTTCAATGTCTCCACTACAATTAATTCTGAAGGCTGGTACTGATCTTGTTGGGGGCATTATTGCCAGTGAGACCATCAAGAGCTCCCGTTGGTGGGCATCTTTTACTCACTCGTTAAAAATGTTATTGTCATACTTGAAGCCCATGCAACGTATGATCTTGTCATAGGGCTCCCTCAGGGCAAAATTATCCGGCATGATGCGAGTCATGTGACTGTTGATATCCGAGTCAGTCACGTTCTCCTGTAGGACTGCCTCCAGTTCGTATTGATCCACCAGGATCAGACGGCCGTCCGTCCGTTTCAGGATGGCCATCTCACGAATGTCGCCCTCAAGGATGCCATCTAAGGACTTCAGCTGGTACGTGTCTAGAAGGCCATTGTTGACGGCTCTGTGACAAATACGAAATGACCACAAAACTGTATTAAATTACAGGATTGCTAACTTGTCATTCCGCATGTAACAAAGTTTTGAAGCCATCCTGTGTGCTGACATTTTGCATTCATGTGCTTATTTGTAGAACATGAATTAAGATAAAATGTATTCTGGACCATGTACTCTAACTCAAAAGAACAACATACATGTATGCAAATAACATACAACACATTTTTTTATCAAAACTCTGATGCATTCAAAGTCTTCAGTATCTGCAGTGCAACGTGCACGCCTTTGTGCTATATACGGCCATGGAGCAAAACAGAAAGCTCACAGTCATTTATTGACTGAGCCCTCAGGTTTGGGCCAAATCAGTTTTGTTGACTATTCATTTGAGAATCAAGGCACAGACATGGGTGTGTTAACAGCTGTACCAAAGCCACACAAAATTTGGAGTCTTTAATGGGTTTGTACACACACACACACACACATGGATGCACCCAGACTTCACTTTGCACACCATTACGAACCACTCACTCCACCCTCACTACCCAGAGAAAAGAATAAAGCAAAGCAAACTGAACTAGAACAAACACAGAATGAAAGAATTCCAAAAAAGAATCCATAAGATCCAGGGAACACAAAGTGACTGAAAAAGGAACAGATAATAGTACATGTATATGTACGTGACAGTGAAAACAGAAAATTAAACTGCTTAATTTGCATATGCATGGTCTGATTCCCACTTCACTTGAACCCAAAGCAATTTCATGAAACTTAACTTTACGAAGTTGCATGTACATGTAAATATAGTTTCATTGCCATATTCACATTTAGCACATTTATATTTGCTTCCCAGTAAAATCCACAAGAGGTAAAAACTGGCATTTTTGCTTGATTAAAAAAAAATAACAAAAACCACAGAAATTCACAGAAAAGTACAACAAACCTTTACACATGCACTGTATGTATTTTGAAAACATCAACAAATACTGTACATGTAAGTCAAAGCAACCCACCTCAAATCCCCGACATAATGTGTTTCCCAAGCCATTCTCAGGCGTGACCTTGCAACCATATGAATGACGTTGGTCGACCCCAAAATGTGATCGGCCGTCTCAAACGCCGAATTGCCCCTTCCCAGAATCAGGATGCTCTTTCCTTCAAACTCGTCAGGGTCTAAGGAGACAGTTCTGTAGCCTTCAGTGTGTTGGATGCCTTCAAAATGAGGTTCATGGGGTAAGGACAGGCCACTGCTAAGGATCAGGATTCTACAATGGAAGACAAAGACTAAACTATGTAAACGGCACTTCTACTTTATAATGCTTCATTTTGCATATGCCCTATCAGACAAGGTATTTTTGTCTGCATGATACTTAGTTTGCAGTGTCCAAGAGTTGATTTCTAACCTAAACAGTGTGCAAGTTACTGGTACTTGGCTGTGGCTATGGTTGTGGCTGCAGCCACTTCCCATAGAGTCATGATTAATTTTGAGCCACAGCCCAGCACCTCAGACACAGCCCTAATCCACTCCCCGTACTCAGCTGTACAATAAGTTATGAAATTCTTACACATGTACACATACATGCACATGGTTCTTGTGAGACATTTTAAGGTCCAATTCAGCAAAGCACTCTTGTGTCAAAAATTCCAATGGGAGTTTTTATTCAATAATTAAACATTTAAAGAGCACCTTTTCTTTCTTTTCTTTCTCTTTTTGAATTTTGAAATTGTGTAGACTAAAAAACAAAAAATAAAAGTTCAACACTGTCCCTTGTCATTGTGAGTTATACTGTAAGTACATATGCATGTACAAACATGTACATGTACAAATCCATCCAATCTACTTTTTCAAATAAATGACATGTTGAAGCAGAAGCTACAGACCCCTACGGGAACAAATCAATCAAAAAACCCTACTTTCCAAAATACACGTTGTGACTCAATTTCCAGAGCTGTCACTATGACAACACAGTATCCACATCCATCACAACGGGACCCTGTACCGGCCGGACACTTAACCCTATTTCTCTGCACGTCACATTGCATCAGTTCCATCCTGCGCTCGGCTAAATGTCAGGTCTCCAACGCAGGAGGATTTATGTTTTCCATCCAGAGAACACTGCGTCGTCATCTTCCAAGGAGAGCAATTGAAAACAGTTACCGACATCATACACCTGAGTTCATTCCGGATGGAATTGAACAGCAGGGACCGACACTGACTAGCATGATAGGTGTGCACACTGAAATCGTAGTGGGACCGTCCCGGGCTACAAACATAAAGCTATTTTCAATCTCGGCTGTTCCCCACTCAGAAAAAGACGGAGAGGAAAACAATTCTTTGTATTAACGTAAGGCCGCAAAGTAATGGAATAGTTGATCCTATTGGAAAAAGAAAGAAAAACAGGTACAGTGTAGAAGATGTTGTGCAATGCGCAGAAATAACTTGAAGATTGAAGGCCATTGCTACGCAAGATGCTGTTCAGTGAACCAAAAATTTAATCAGCGCCAACGCAATCGATAGTAGCATTAATGGATTTTGTTTTTCCGCAGGGGTATACGCTGGTTTATCCCACTGCCTACGTGCTCTTCACAATGTCCACGTGGCTGGCTGACTGCACAGTCTCATTTCACGAAGTACAGTTAATCAGAATGTACCGATTTCTTTAATCAATCCCCTGTCTAGACATACTTCTGCAGAAATGAGTAATACAAATCCTAATTTCTCCTAAAAGCCACGACGCGAGTCGAATCTTCCACTCCCCAAAGGTAAGACCTCGGGATTTCAAACAACAAATACAGAGCCACGAGGATCAAAAGTGTTTATTATGGCAGCCTTGGATTTCGTCAGTAAAGATACAACAACATCAGTAACAAATGAACTTGAGGAGACAATTTTTTTTTTATTTTTCAGTTACAAACACACTTTGGTTTAGTGATACCGATTTCAGGATTTTGGGTACATATACCAGTACTTGTACGTGCATGGTACCTGCAGGGTACATTGTATGTGTATGTGCTGTATACCGTACTTTACACAAATGTATTTGTATTTTGTTCAAATTGTACAAAAAAAATCACTCATAAACAAGGTACATGTACAGGAGAGCACATCAACGTCTCGCCCACCCAAGAAAAGTCCAATCTTTGTAATTCAATATTTAAATGTAGAACTTTCCATTCAATCAAATCTTAGTCTTTGGCTGCACCAAATTCCCATAAAGCTGAGAAAAAATCAGAAGAAAAAGTAACTTTTGGGCATAATTGTAATGACATCCATTCAACTGCCTTTGTTGTGACTTTGCAATGTTCCTTTAAAATGCAACTTTGCGACCAAAGGACAGAATTGTTCCCTTCTTTATGTAAGTTATTTTCACCTCCAAATATTTAATTTCGAAAACAAATATTTCATAATATAAGATCTGGTACAGCCCTGCCAAGAAGGCCTGCACATGTGCACAGTGTTAAAAGCACGCTAACAGTAAAACTAATTAAAGCAAATTTACATCACGCCGAGGAAGCTGTTTGGAAATTGGCTTTTGCTGATGCAGCTGACGACGGCACAGATTGAGACAACTTCTGCAAAAAACAGGTAGGAATGACTAAAAAACAAACCAAAACCAAAGGTACATTTGGGAGGGATGCAAGAGGATACGAGCGAGTACACATACCAGACCAGGGGGACTGAGAATGATGATGCTATGACAGGATGCTGTCCAAGGGGAAATAAAAGATAATCAGTCTAGGAGGGCTGGTGACAGGTCAGGGGGAGCAGACGCAAACGATAAAAGCTGACAAGCCAAAACTGGACGACGTCTTACCACCCTTAGATATGAAGACATACATGTAGCCTACCCCAGCTTACAACGTACCAATCAGATCATTTACAAATGTATGGATTCAGATGCACAATACATGGATGTCCATGGGTGCCAGTGCGTATCACCTATGACAGCAGGTACATGTACCTTAATGGCAAATTTTGGAGGCTCCAATACATGTACATGTATGCCATCATAAGTGTGCCCAATCTTTCATCTTTATCCATGAAATAAACATCAATCGCTCAGAGAAATTCAGAAAACAGATGAATCATTTTGTACTTTGTAGCCAGGGTGAATCTTATCCCTTCCAACACATATTTTACTTGACCAAACAGCACTTGAGGGCTCGTTCCTTTTTTTTTTGCTGTCGTTTTTTGTCTCTGCCAAGGGGCGCTCATGCCCGCGTAAGACAGGATTCAATTTCCGGGACGACAGATTCACAATGTTAAGAACAGCAGTTCAGGCAGGTGACACCAGCTGTCAAAAGCACAGATGTGGAATTCTAATTATTGTCTTGTGAGAGTGGATTGTTTGCTCTGAAACAAATTTTTCCAGATAAGAGCACAGAGAAATTTTAATACCCGGAGAATTAATGCACTGTACATCCCCCTCAAAAAAGAAGGGAGGTGATTCCACAGGGATTATGTTTCCTAGTATTACAAAATGCTACTTTTGTAACCATTTTTGTTTAATTGCTACTTTCCTACCATTAAATGGGAAAAACACAGGTAATAAAACGTTCATTGAGCACTAATGAGATGGTGCATGGTGAAATGAAGTGAAAGTGGAAAGAGGAGAAAAAAAAGCACTACGAAGGAAAAAACCTCCACTTGTAAATCTGTCGCCGGTTGATGCTTCATTTGCTAAATGCTGTCTCCTACTGTTGTCCACCCGACCGGAAATTGATTTTTCATTACATGTGCTTGCTGAATGCTATTTCCTCAAGTCTTGCCCCAAAAACACTGACAGGGAAAAAAAATTGTCATAATTTACATTTCTACAGCATGCTGACGCTACAAGTGTGGGAGCCAATCTACATGTATGCATGTTTGACCCATTTGCCCTGACAGAGCCTTAAAAGCGCAACTTAAATCTGAATTGTGACAAATTGCGAGCAGTATCTGTGGCAAGCGAACCAAAGCTTGCAGGGAAAAAATTCAGCGCCAATAAAAGAGAAAGGGATCGAATTTCGAACCTGTTCTGATTTTTTTTTTTGGGGTAGCAGACCGATTTAGTCAATGAACCTGGTTTACAGATGAAGGCATGACACTGTGCGTGGCTGACGGATGTGACTACACACGCCAAGTCAGGTTTAATAGGATGAAACTGCACTATGACACGCCACTCCATCCACCCAGAAATCTCAATCCTTCCTCCCTCCTTTCCCAGAACATTCTGGAGGGCTTGATGGACAATGCAAGCTCTGAAACTGGAGAGGGAAAATGAGGTAAATTTCGCAGCTGAATACCAAAGACCCAGATCCTTTGCCCTGCATGTGCATCCATGTACACGTAATAACCAAGGTGAAATCTATGTCTGATGGCTACTGGTACATACATGTAGGAAATCTAATATGCACAGACACTCCAACCCAAAAGAGCCAGGGGAGAGAGTTTTGCATGTTGTATCTACACCGCAGGGAATAATTTTCAGCCAAAAATTTGCATAGCAAATCTGCTACACGAAATAATCTTTGCATAAAAGTTGGATACACTTGTACAGCATTTTCCTTCATGTAATGGGAGTGCAAATTTACAGCACACAATTAAAACATGACAAAAACATCCATAAATAAATCCAGAGTCCACTTCCAAACAATTCCAGTTATTCCATGTCCAAAACCACGATGAATCCACACAGAGTCTAGTCCAAATTGAACGATCGAGTTGAGAGTAATGTAAAGTTAAGAACGCAACTGGACAGTGCACATGCAACGATAATAGGGAGTTTAAGATTCCACAATGCCCAATCACGGCACGGCCAAACAGAGCCAAACAGACATGCGTGTAAATTCTTTAGTGAGCATACTCAGTTGCTGCGGCCAGTGCGTCGCCTTCAATGTGACAAGTTTTTGCTTTTTCACGTCGTTGCTTGGCCATCGCGTCCGCGTAGTGGTTCGGTCTGCGATATGAAATCTTAAACTCCCTAGTTAGTTGACTATATGTGCACTGCACAGCACTGCAGGCAATGAATCAAATCAACTGTCATGGTCCGGTTAGAAGGTTACTGTAGTACTCCTTGCCGCTAGTGCATTATGTGCTATGGCTAGTGTGAAAGTCGAGACTGATTAGCAGCTCAAAGCTTATTCATGGCAGTATTCTTTCCTGCACAAATTGTGCTGTGGAGAAACACGATTTTCCCTTGAATTTATTCATTGGAAAATGGCACAATTAATTGATAAGCTGGTCTAAGCTGAGTTTGTAATAAGCACGAGAAAGGAGCATGTCAGAAGGGGACATCATGATTGGATAGCTATGTCTGGCCAGGAGTACGTCATGCAAGCACACATTCTCATTGGAGGTCACTCCAGTTCTGCCACTCGCATTATGAATAATTCAGTGATTCGGTGGTAAGCATTTACATGTACATGTAATTCCATAATGGCCAATTTTGTACTATAAACGAGAGTTGACTGTATATTATAGGCTTACCGAGTGTTTTCATTGTGTTATTGGCAAGAATCCAGATTACAGGGCCAGTGATCGCAGAGAGTGTCACTCTCTTGTACTAAATGAATTTGCCCTTAAACATGTACATGTATGTTTCTGGTTGCATCGCAGCAACTGTAATTCATAAAAAAAGTGCATAGCAAATAGCTGAAAATGCATCGCGAATTGCGATAAGATACCGGGAAAATTATTCCCTGCACCGTACACGTAGTTTGAAAAATCTGGGGACACTGTTCTTTAAGAAAGTCAGTTTTTTGAATGGAGATAGAGTGATGTACATGTACAGGTAATTCTTTAATTGATGAAGAATCGCTTAAATCATTAATGACAGTATACATGTATCGTACATGTATATAACTGCAAACTGTGATATCTACCATACTGGTACATGCAAATGGGCTAAACTCTGCAGATAGAAAGTTTAAAGAGAATCTGACACTGAGAGGGCATGCACATGTAGGCCCAACTCGTACCTGTGAAGGATGGCAATCCTGGTATTTTCGGATTAGAAAAGGACAGACTGTCCTGATGAGCCAACATACCGTTAGTATGGTTAACTCATTAAGCCGGTATCTCCGGTTTCAATGGCACGACATAGCTGAGAGCATATCTACTCCCAATGGATGGGATGCTGGTCCGTGGTAGATTACTCCCAAGCTAATTTGAGTACCCACAAATACTCCTGCTTCCAGGAAAAGTATGGAAAAAGTGGCTTGCCCAATGACACAAAATATACCCAGCTTATTCAAACCCCTGGCCGCGGCCCGATGCATAAACCTGTAACTACGATGTACATGTACTCACACTTTTAGCCACACTCCCCTGATTGTCCTGCAAGATGGCAAAACCATTTTGAACTTATTTGATATGCATGCAATGAAGTAACCAGTGTTTGAAACATTTTTTTTCTTACAGCAGAAGCAGATCGAGAAGATAAATATTTTCACGCTCAATCTACACGCACATCTGCCATGCCAACACTGCGCTTTAAAACACACAATGTATGTATTTCCTTTTTGGTCAAAGATAACATTGCGTGATATGCGTACAGCGCAAACAGTATTCAATGTCTTCCCTCTGCACACATCTTACCTGCATGAATAACCGTAGCCGTCTTGATCCTGGAAAGTAAACGTTCCGTTGTTTGCAGAGCGGCTGATGTTTTGAACGTTGGTGTTGTACTTGATGTTGAGTTGTAGTTTCCGGGCGTAGTCGTTGAGGTACCGAACATAAGTGTCGGCATGAGGGAAGAAGTCTTTGGAATAATATCTGAGGAGGAAAAATACACGTTGTTTTTTTCTTGCGCTAGTAAAGGAGTTAGCATTTCAAAGTTGCTTTCTTTGGGGATTCTGCAACCAAGAGCATGAAAATTCTGAAGGATTTTCTCTTTAAAGAAAATATTTGAAGAAAAAGTGTGGTACATGATTTAAAAAGGCAGTTTTAACTAAAGGCATTCGTGAAAAGAATTTTTACTGTGAAGGACAAAGACAAGGGCAGATCTAGAACTGATGGCGATGGGGAGAGAGAAGCTTGTCACGGAGGACCCAAAACTTAGGAAACTTTTTTCATGCAACCTTTTTTGGCCTCTCTGCGGGGTGAGGCTACATTTTGGGGCCCTCTTTACAAGCTTTTGGGAAGAAGGTAATTGGGAAAATTGTAAACAGAAACAGGGGAGGAGGACAAGGCCCTGGTTGAGGTTGCCTCTCCCCCCCCACCCAGATCTGCCGTAGACGAAGATGATCAGGAGAGAGATAAGGACGTAAATTATACTTACTTCATCTGCAAGCTTTCGTCATCACTCAATAAGGAGTTCCAGTCATGCCTTAAGTTGAATTCCTTGTTGGTCTTGCCGGTATGCCTCTTGTTGATGCTGATCAGCTTGCGGTGTCGTGGGTAGGTCACAAAGAAAGCGCCGCTGGTGTTGGCCTTCTCCAGGATCACGTAGTCCCGTCCCGCCCGTTCCAGAAAGAAGCCCATCTGGAGCCCTCCTGGGCCTGCACCCACGATGCAGTACTGCCATGCCCGCTCCGCATGGTTGGTGTGCCAGCTGGCCCGCAGGTTGCCGATGAGCTGCAGGAAGAGCACCAGGAGGAACACAAAGCCGGCAGTTGTCATGACGATGGTGCATCTATTGAATGCAGCGTAGTCAGAAGGCACCGTCCAAAGCTTGCAGTTCTATGACACAATAAAGAGTTTAGGGACCAAGTTTAGGTGGTTCCCCACACTAACCAATACAATACATGTACTGTTCACTTGTACATTGTATGTATGGTACGTACATGTACCAGTACTTGTGTCTCTGAGCAGTGGTTTTTGTGCTTTGAATTTGCAAACAAATCATTAGAATGCAACCATTTTTTTCACATGTGGGCCATTCCATGTCAGACCAACACACTTTTTGACCTTAGGTCTTCAGATTTTGATAAACCTTGCTGTGCTTGTAGACATCAATGAATAATAAATACTTGCCAATTTTGAGCAGAATCCACCCTTCCATGTGGTCAGGGCAGAGATCAACAAAAATGGACAGTTTTCACTTTAAAATCCACCAATTTAGTAGAAAACGATATATAATACTCTCATTTTTTAATTGAATATATGCAAATTTGGTATCAAAATAATCAGAAGAACATGCTCTTTTCACTAATGTTGTGGAAATTTAGCTTTGTAAATCAAGAGTCAAGATGACCTTTGACATGGGTCAGTGACCTTTGACCCCATTTTAAAAATAAAGTATCATTTTGAAAATTTCTCAAACCAAGTGTCTCTGAAAGTGTGATTCTCCGCATCTTTCTTAGGTGTATAAAATTAAAAATGTTATGACAATTTTTCTACAATTGGTTGGCTTGGAATATGTCAATTTTGTATGTAATCGTAATAGAGAAATTTGTACCCAAGCAATTTATGCTCTAAAATGAAATTAACCCAAAGGTGTACATGTAGGTACAGGCATATTGAAATTGGAATATTTAAGACTGTTAGGGTTCATGAACTTTTAATTTAATGGTTTTCAGAGCCGGAGCAATATACATGTATGTCACATAAAATTATCATTTCATTTGAGGATTCATTTTAATTTTAATTATGGATTTTGTCCTAGTAAGGGAGTCTGAATACATGAGGATTAAGGAACTGTGATGTGTTGACTGGGCAAAACATAACTCTTTTCTTCCTTTTCGAGAAGCAAAATATAAAATAAGTACCAGTACATGTAGCAGGATTTGACAAAGCAATCATCTTTACAAATTATGATTCATCCCTCACGGTAATCAAAACAACAGGTGCATACACACGTACATGTACATATACACCATGTACACTACATCATATACAGTTCATCACACCCAACATAAATACCAGCAGTGTGTGGCTACATGTACCTTTGGGATAAAGTGCCTTCAGGATAGTTACAGTGTGAAAACAAGCTTTTGCATTTATTGCCATAAAGTGGCCACAAAGTTCATAACAAAGTGCATACATGTACATGCATACATCGTGTATAATAATTGAGCCTTTTGCAAGTTAAATTTGAATAAAATCTGGTACCAGGACACTGAGTTATCTTACTGCACAAGTAAATGTAACAATTTAATTTCCCCAGAATGAAGACACTGTTGCAACAACGTACACCACATGATTCGGGTCAAGTTGGAATGGACTGGTTCCTTTGTGTCCTTCGTTTCCATTGAAAACAGCGTATTGGTGCAGGGCATCTTGTACATACATGTACATGTAACTGCAGTAAATGTAAGTGAAAGCTTGCCCGAATCAATAAGTATACATGTACATTGCAGCAACAGTGTCTTTAGTATGGAGAATTCAAACTGTTATGTTCTCTAGAATTTAAACAACCAAGTGTACCAGATTGTATTCAAATTTAACTCACAGGCTTATTACACGTGTACCAACGACACCAGAGTGCAGAGTAAATGTTCAGTGTATTTACGTACATATCTATGTCTCAGATGAACAAGCAATGTGCATGTGTATATACTGTAGTCAATCAAAGACCTCTCACTATAACTCCACATACTTCAAGAAAAATTAAAAATGACAAATGTATCCCAGAGACTTTGAGGTTTCTGTGCCTGGACTTACCGGTACATTATACATGCCCTTCTCCATTTACACAAGACATGAGTGATTCTACCTACATTGTATTTTTGAATTGATTGCAATTCCATCCAAAGTCTCCATTCCATAGGAAACTGACTCAATATTTTGCCGTCAAACAGCGCTGAGAAAAACTAGGGCTGCACCCATTATTCAACCGTTCAGACTTTCAACTGATAATCAGATATTTGAATACACGTACTGATACCTGTTGAAATAAAATAGTCAGCGGTGAAAGCCAATGCACTACCAGATGGGAAAAATTAAAATTTACATTACTTTTGGTTACAAAATTGCGGTCTAAACTCACATTTCAAGCTGTTCGGAGTAAACTTAAAGGGTTCATGCAATGAAACTATTTTACTACAACGTACCAGTACCTTTGAAAATTAACCTTTCTGCTTCTATTAACAATATTTTTAATTTTTGTTAAATACATGCACATGTACATGTATGCTATTTCAAAAGGTACATTGGCATAACTGGCATTTATACTAATGCAATAGCCAAATTCATGAACAAAAATGTGATTTTATGCCAGGGTGATACCTCAGCGTTCCATTAATTTGTGCAGAAAAAAATGTGTTGCAATTTTGCAGTCCTAAGTTTTTGATTATTATGTGATTTAGGGTTGTGTAAGCTCACACATACATGTACATGTAGTAATATGAAACGAGCAAAGCTTTCCAGAAATGTTTTAATGAGCAAATTTTGGTGTAATGATTAAAACAGAAGCATATAAACTGAATAGTGCTGTCCTTGATTGCTATTACAGGAACAGTGCCCCCAGTTGCCCAGAAAAGTGTACAGTGTACTTTAAAACACGGTTAAGAGGCATCGAAATATGTCAAATAAAAATTCCTAGTCTTTACCCATCAATGGCAGTTAAATTCGTGTGTCTGTGACAAAAATGCCAGATGACTTTTTCTTTTACGTTAAAGCATTTCGTTTTGTTTCTGCTTTTGTAAGAATATGGTACGATGTACAACTAAATATTCACTTGAATGGAAGGTTTTACATGAACTGGTATACTGAAATATTACATCATTCAAATTAAACCAGCCTAAAAACCTCCGTTATTTAATAACTGTGAGTTGCTAAACAAATCAACAGGAGCAATTCACATATATAGAAGTAATCATTTGCCATTCAAGATTTGTTCTGAAGTACATGTACTGTACCAGGGTGAAAGTTGGGACATTTTACAGATTTAAGTGCATTTAAGCAATGCATATGGCAAGTCTGAAACACTCTGACTTGAAAAGGTTTTCATATATTGCGTACGTCTCCAGCTTATACATGTACATAAAGATGCTCTCAACAGACCTGCTGAAACTGGCTAAAGCATCATTTGAAGAAATAAAAAGCAAATAACCCCAGGTGTTTCTTTTCCTTCAAATTTCAATTCCAGTCAAGAATACATTTGTTTTTCTTTAATTTTTTCAGCCCACATACAGTTATGTTCAAGCTGAACTGGCCTTTAGTATGCCTTAATTACTTTGTTGTGATATCAAAATGTTATTCCACATACTGTACACCTCCTTGTCTCATAAATCAGTAGTTGCCTTGTCACAATTCTTAATTAAAAAAAAAAAGTTCATGGGGATGGGAGCATGATATGTAATTTCCAATTAACTGGCACAGCTCTAGGATGAATCGGATTGGCATCCTTTTCAAAAAGCTCTGCAGGTACAAAATTGCCAATTCAGGGGTGAAATTTACCGGGACAGATTCCCACCTGCCCTGCAATTATTCTCCAGTCTCTGCCAGCACAATTTGCAGCACGTTAACTCCCTGAAAAGTCTGGGATTGTTGGAGCAACCAAGGACATACATGTCCATATGCACAGTACATGTGTTTAAAAAAGGAGTTAATGTCGTACATGCACCATACTTGTAGTATAGTTTTTAGCAAATATCTAATCATTTCTCACAGAAGGCAAGGAGGAAGGTTCATCAAGTGCAATAAGCCTTTTGTGAGTTAAATTTGATAAAAATCTGATACGGTACACAGTGTTATTTCATTGCACATAAACATAACAATTTTAATTCCCCAGACTAAAGACACTGTTGCTATGCCTTGTGATTCAGGGCAAGCTTTTGCACAGCAACAACCATCTTTGGAATGGACTGGTTCCTTAGCGCCCTTTTTATCCATTAAAAACATTGGTGCAAGGCGTCAATATGTAACTAAGCAAAAGCTTGCCCTGAATCATATAGCAGTATATGATATATATCGGTGTAGCAACAGTGTCGTTAGTATCGAGAATTCAAATTGTTACGTTAATGTGAATTTAAAGACAGTGTATCAGATTTTATTCAAATGTACAGTGTAACTTACAAAAGGCTTTATTAATTGCTGTAATTGCTATTAATTGCTACATGTACATGTAATTGTATGAATGTATACCAGTTTGAAATCAACTCTCATTATTCGGCTCCTACGTGACTTCATCTCAAAGGCGGACGTGCCAAGATTTGCAGGCTCCCATTGGACGATCACTGATGTTGCACGTTAACTTCCAGTTTCATGGTTTCATGTTAATGGCGATCAATACATGTACATGTAACTCTATATACAGTACCGGTATACATACAGTGGGAATGGGTTTAAACTGAAGTGACATCACACTTACGGACCACATAGAGAACACTGTTATACTTCTGTAATAAAGAATAGATTTCCAGAATCTCACTTTCTTGAATTCGGATGTTTTTCTCCGTTGTTTTTTTTTTTTTTCACTCCTCTTATAACAAAGTCCTGAGTATTTAACAAAGTAATTTATCTGGACCCTGCAACTTTGTTATACAGTAACAAGAATCGACTACTAGTAATTACCAGAACTTGTGGATTCAATCTCATTTTTTTTCACAATACATGTATATGGAACCAGTGCAGTGCCTGCACATTATTTTCAAGTACAGCAACATTCAAAATTAAAACAGAATTGCTAATGGGAAAAATACACTCAGATGGGTGTGTTTTTTTATGGTCTTAGTAGAACTGGAAAAGCATTTTGCACCTGTGTGGTCGAGTGCTTGTCACATGTACAGTACATGTACTTGAACATGTACATGTACATTAAAACCCGAAGCATGCATGCCAAAAAATGTTGCATCATTGCCTCCATTTAACTGCTGATTAACTCACTACGGGGCTCATTTTGCTGTGGTGCTTTGCGGCAAACTATGTTGCCACACTATTACCGGGGCAAATCGGATGTCAAAAGTTGTTTTGGGAAGCACCTTTTGGGTACAAATGTTGCGGTTTTGTTTCGTCATTGAAAGCACAAGATTAATAGAAAGTTGTGCTTTGCATTCAGGGAGGTCATTTATTTCAGCACTTGAAAAAATATAAAATAGCAGCAGAAAAGGAAAAAAAATTAAAAACCAAAAAAAAGGTACTAGTTCCTTTTAATTTTTCATCAACTACTAGTCACAAAATTCTATACAAATTAAAAAATTTCATGGTGACTTGTAATATGAAAAAATGGCCAGTTTCCATCGTTTGTTTAATGTTGCATAAAGTTTTCGGACTTTTTTAAGAATTCATATGCTAGCACAACTTACATGTACATGACCTAAAACCCTTTGCTTTTAAAAATGGAAAGGAAAATAAGCTTTTGGCACAAACTCTAAAACCAATCATAAAAAACTTCTATCCCTATCAACACAAAAATACATGTATGCACCAGTACATTGTGTTCAAACCAAATTTACAATTTTCATGTAAATATTTTGAAAAAACAGAGAAAACTTACCAACTTCAAAGGTTATCAAGTAAATGAAAGATGCTAGGAAATTTCAGCAGACCTCTTCTACAGAGACAGCAAAAGATAGGGTGTCATGTCCTCTGCAACGTGTTAACTTAAATGTGCAATATCCTACTCTATAGGACGTAGCCGTTTTCACGATGATCTCTGCTTTCATAAGCCTACAGTGCCTCGATGCTGTATGCCACTGCACCGTTCACCATCAGAAACATACAGCTGAGATGAGTGACTAAATGGACTCTGATTGGATGAGAGGAAAAGGGGGCAGTGCTCAATAGTCAATGTTGTCCTGTGATTGGTGCAAAAGTCCATGACTGCTTTGCATGTCTTTTGTAACTTCATTGCTTGCGCAAGGAGACCTGAATCAAATGCTTTTTAACACAGCCTGACACCTCACTGTCTGAAGTGAAGAAACTGTGGAATTTTCACAGATTAAAATCAAAACCTGGGCAAAATGAATTAAATGATAGGGAAGAACTTACAATTCTTTAAAATGTACCATACAACTGTACGTATGTATGAAGTTCTACACAGTCTAAGAGCATTTTTAAATGAAAATAAGAGATTTGTAAACCTACAGAGGAAAATTCCAGGCCCCAAAGAAATGTACCAGTTCTCTAGACATATGCATGTACATGTGCATCGTCTCAAATATTAGACCAAATCAACAACTGTAGGGGGACAAATGACAAATACGGGTGCATGTGGGGTAGTCAGTGGCAATTCTGCATCTGAATTAAGACAATTTATTTTACAGGTTAATGAGTATATGTAGGTGCGCATTCTGTAATAACACCAGGGAGACACTTGAGCATTTGTTTGAGTATGAGACCATTTCGTGCTAAATCAAGTGGAAATTAGTCCCACACTTTGCATTCGTGCACCTGAGACACATATCCAGAGGTCACCAAACTACCTGCATGTCTCACCATCTAATTCTACTTGGTAACTTAATTAAAATTTTAATGACAAAAGGCACTTCAGTATATCATAAAATGCAAAAAATACCTGTACTTGCATTTTCTCGTTTCAGTCATAAAAATAATTGAAACATCAAAGAAAGTACTACTGCTGCACTGGCATTATTAATCAATCAATTACAATACGAATGCAATCTGCACGATACATGTAGTATCCTTCTACTGTCCATTGGGCATCTTGGAAAAGGACATGCTTTACATACTGGTAAATGTATAATGTACATGTACAGGTACATGTAGGTTGTACAGGTACATGTAGGTCTGTTGCAACAAACTTGCTCCTCAGAATTGTGCAATTAGTTCTTTTTTTATTTTGTGGAATAAAAACGTTTGTAGTAGAAAGCATCAGAATTGCATGCAGCTCTTTGATGCGACCTTTCAATTGAAAAAATTGGTCCAATAAATGCAGCGGGAATTCTACTGCATTGCATTCAGTCATGTAAGTCCGATCATGCCTCCAGTGTACATATAGACAAAAACTACACACTTATACATCCCTCAGACATCTACATGTACCGGTACTTTACGAAATTAAAAAAAAATGAACGATGAGCTCTGGAAAGAGATTACACTACTTGCTACAGGTATATATATTTTTTCTTCAGGAATCATGTCACAGTCAATAATGGACTAACACAAGTGGCTGAGACTCAGTCGGAGCTCTGCAGCGACAGCGCTAATTTTTGGAGGCTGCGTGCAACCCAACACCAATCGTGATGCAATTTTTCTCACCACATCCGGGTGAAACCAAGCCGGGAGATTGACTTAATCCGATACATTTCTGGAGATTCTGTTACCAGGCCCTAATCCATTAACCCAACACTGCACAAAGACTCCCGTTAATCCCCAACGGAATGAACGGGAGAGGGCCAAGGAAAACCTCCCAGAGAGAAAGAAAAAATATAAATAAATAATACCCGTAATGGACACGACCATGTACATTATTATGAAGCCAACAACGTCCAGTGATACACAGACCCATGTCATATTGAGTGCCCGAAGGCACATCAAACTCCTGGCTGACGAGGGTTTGAAAAGGGCAGGTCTCCCGCATGCAGCTAAATTATACCTGGCATACAAAAGAACTCAGGTCTCGTCCTTGCAAAATAGGTGCCATATCTTGTACATTTCCCTAGTGAGTTGACGCTCAGGTGGCATGTCCTTTTTTATGTCCCGACATCAACAACTGGATTTTCCCATAAAATGTTGTGAAGATCTGCTTTGACTCAAAGAAATAGGGTATCAATACATTATGTCCAATTTTTGTTTTACTTCAGTTAATTCATAATTTTGTAAAACCCTAATTTGAGAATTTTTTCAATGCTTCAATGAACAAAAAAAACCTTAAAATTTCATAACAGTTCTCCCCTTGAGAAAGTAATTTAAACACCAGTATCTTTTGAAAGGCTAAAGAAAATTAAATGTACAATATATCATGCGTAACTATGTATTTATGTATGTAGTTTAATGGTCCACTAATAATAAACTAAATTCCCATGAATGTACCGCGGTATGTTTTCCTTTTTTTTAAAAATCTCTTGATGACACATTTTGAAATTAATTGAAATTGATCATTTGCTCGGGTGGGAGGGGTGTAAGAATAAAAGTTTTCAATATGTATGTATTTGTTCACTGCACAGACTCTCTTGGGCATATGCAAAACCCACACTAAAATTGGAGGATTCATGACTGTTACAGCTACCGGGTAAAGGCAATCATATCAGGTACCACACGTCTTTCCCAGTTTGCTTTCAGCGAAGTGAAAAAATCACATGAAAGATGCACAATAATCACATGAATCATGTGATTCTAAAACTTGACAAAACAGCAAAGTTAGTAATGACACGGACCATGATTACATCTACATGTACATGTACATCTCAGTACAAACATGTACCAATTTGTCTGCAAGAAACCAAATCAATCAAAAACACCTGAAACATCTTATTTTATCTCAGTACCCTGGTGCAAGGAATTATAGAGTACACTATGCAGTATGGTATCACTGTGCACAGAGAACCAGTCTAGTGGTTCTGAAATACTGAAACAGTGGAAAATGCTATTGCCAAATTTGAACACATGAAAAACTGTAAATGTACATGTATGGATCTACCGGTACATGTACATGTGCTAATTGTACAGCGACTTTTCACTCACATACTGAATGAATCAAACTGTAGACAAAAAGGAAATAATCTTGAAACACAAGAAACGCTACCGATAAGCAATGTACAATGTACATCCACTCTATATATTTACTGTACATGTACCAGTATGTAGAGGCACTAAAATCAAGCCAACGACAGGAAGTACGGTTTTTAAAAATCCAGCCTGTAGTGGTGGCTTCCGTAGCTCCTTTGCAGTAACTGTGCCATTTGGCAGCAGGCTTTTTGTACCCAGACCAATTGGCCAGTTATTCACGTTGATTAATAGGGCTGATCAAAAGCTCAAGCAATTCAAAAAAAGCGCAGGACAACGTACACTGTCCCACACTTGTCTTCGGCATACTAATACATACTGTACATGTTTCATCTATCATTCCTTTTCTGTCACTGTCTTACTGTTACTTCTTCAAAAAAAGAATTTCCATGAACAAACGGATTTAAAGAAAAATGTTTGCCTCAGAACCTGGCAATAATAAATAATATAATAATGATAAATGCACAGATTCCACATACTGTGTTCAAGTGCGCAGTACATTAAAAAAGATGATAAAAGTTAAAAGAGCCAAACACACAGTAAAATACAAAGCAACAACATGACAAACACATTACAATTTCACAATATACATAAACCAAGCTAATTGATTGAAAAGCAGTCTTAAAAAGATGCGTCTTAAGTTTAGTTTTACAAATGTTCCAAGATTGAGTTGTCTGGATATCGGGAGGAAGTTTGGTCCATAATTATGGTGCTGCATAAGAAAATGCCCTCATCCCAAGTGTTTTCAACATTCTCCCTTGAGGATATTCTTTTTAGAGGTTACTGTTTGACCGCTGTGAGTATCGAGAATTGGTTTGGGTGGTTAATAGGTCAGTGAGATATCTAGGAGCTACAGGTACATGTACATGAAGAGCCTTGAATGTCAACAACAATACTTTAAACTGAACATAAAATCCTACTGGCAACCAGTGCGGTTGACAAAGTATTGGGGTAATGAATTTGTGATGATGCATCATGTACAAGCCTGGCTGCTGCATTCTGCACTCTTTGTAGTTTAATTGGCTAATTGTGAATGGGAGACACCATGAAACAAATTGTTGCAATAATCAAGACGACCGGTTACAAAGGCATGACCTATTAAGACAGCCAAGGTACTCCTAGTCGAGTATTTTCTTACACACCTAACATTATGAATGTGATAAAATGCCAGAGAATACAATGTGCTGATCCATGAATAGGTGAGAATCAAACCATGATTCCAAATTATGTACATAATTGACGATGTAGATATCTTAGTATTTCCAACTGAAAGGTCAAACTGCTGTTGGGTACCAATAAAAATAAACTCAGTCTAGATTTATTTATTATCAATCTATCTTGGAACATCCACTATCTCACATCATGGATATAATTCTCTTTAGCTGTCCACAGCCTGACCCTGATCAAAAGAATTGCAAGGTTTAAACAATAAATACAATTGGGTATCATCCGCATAGCAGTGAACATTGGGGAGGTGCCGATTAACCACATCAAACAATTTGGATGAGCATAAATGAAGAGCAATGGACCCAACCAAGATCCCCATGGGACCCCACAATTAAGATGGAATTCATCAGACATAAGGCCAACCAAACAAATAGCTGTGTTTCTGGTTACCCTACCCAACCTAGAAAATCACACAGAACCTGTATCTTTTTATTTGACAAATCAACAAAATATAAAAACTTATGGTGCCTTGCCCCGAGCCTATTTTTGTGTATATCGTCCTGTACATTGTATTGTTTTACATGTAACTTTTGTTTGCATGAGATGGAGGGCTCTTGTGTGTTTGTATTTCAACAACCAGCTGCTTTACTACTCAGTTACGGAGCTGATATGTAATATTGATGTGCACATGTACAGTATTAATCTGACACTGACTTAGTACCGATTACAAATATATGCCCCCCCAAAATACAGACCATCATACGACCCTAATTATTAGGGCTATAAAAATTCAGAGTAAAAAAAAATATTTTACGTAACTAACCACCCTTAGGCTAATTTATTTTTCAGTGTAATAGGAAACACAACTATTTTTTGTTTGACCTAATACCTTGCATAACTACTTCCTGACTCCTACCAGATAAATTGAACAAAACCAATCTACATGTAGTGCTGTACCTGATACACCAAACTTATATTGTTGTTTATCTAAAAGAATGTTATGATCTACCGTGTCAAAAGCAGCACAAGATCTAATAGTACCAACAAGGTAACATGTTAAGAATTCATTTTCATCCAGATGTCATTATGCACTAGTAGGGCTGTTACTCTACTGTGATTTTTCCTACCGGTATAAGCCGATTGTAACAATGGATACAATGAATTCATTGTCGTGTGCTTATGAAATTGGTCAAAAACTGCTCTCTCTGTCAGCTTCAATAAATACTGAAGATTACTAATTGGGCAGTAATTCTGAAAAGAATACCAAGATATCCCTTTTTAATAATGGAAAAATCACAGCCTCTTTCCAGTTAATGGGGCAGACACCTGTTTGTAACGATGAGTTTACATGTATGATCATGGGCAAAATGGGCAAAAGAACATCCAAACAATCCACAACTAGCAAAGTGGGAACTGGATCCAAAAGACTGGGTTTTTTAGAACCCTTATCAAGAATTTTAACGTCATGCTCAGTAAGTGGAGAGAAGCAATCAAACTGGGCTAGTGGAAAAAATTGTCTGCTCCGCTTCACAATGTACCGAAACATGATCTCTGCCAGAAGGATAAAAATGGTCCATTTTAGAATGGATGTCAATAACTTTCTTTATTACAGTAAGCCTTAGCAACAGGCTTCAATAGAACAGCCTTCTAGAATTACAGCTGTTTGTGGTAACAAAAGTGGTACAAAAATCCTGATGAGCTTTATTTATAATGTAATCGGTCAAAACTTTTGGAGCTTTATAGCTCATCAAATCAGTATCCATACCAGTGAGTCTCCATTTCCTTTCAGCTTTATTTCCGGTGTAGTTTCTTTGAGGATTTTATTTCTGCATTAAACCATGGTACATGTGCCAAAGGTCTGACAATTACAGTTTTTTGAATGAAACATTTATTTTAATGCTGTCATTCTTTACAATAAGCAAATTTGAGCAACATTACATGATGTATCATTTTAAATTTGATAAATTAGATGACAACATTTAGGTTTAAGGTTAAGCAAGAATGCTTTTGTACCCCAACCCATGGAGAGACAAAGGAAACTAAACAATCCAACATACATGTACTAGGACAGACAAATGACGAACAGGACAAAACAAAAACAAGTGTGAGACAACATCACATTAATAGAGCACAAATAAGTATGATTTAGGAATATCAGCCCAGCAACCAAGTTCTTAGTTTTCTAGCAAACACAGATAAAGAAGGTTTGAGACAATCATCTAGACCATTCCAGTACAATATACCTTGATGAATAACATCGTTCTTGGCCAGTGACATTCTGTTAAATTCGACAAACATGTTTCCCTTCATGCTGCTTCTAGTATTATAATTATGGATGTTAGATGCTACAGTAAATCAAGAATTAAAACTGGGGAGTAAATTGTGCATAAGTTTGTACATGAATTTTCCCAGATTAAGTTAGTATAAATGGTTACATTGCAACAGGTTTAGTTAGCAAATAATGGAGCAGAATGATCACGATTGCCAGCATACAAAAGGATGCGGACTGCTCGTTTTTGTAAAGTACATGTAAGTAATTTGTTACATTTAGATGTCATGCGGCCCCAGGTCAAAATGGAATAATTTAGTTTTCCTTTGAAGAGGGGCATTTTAATTCACCACACTGGTGAGAGTTTCATTCAAACACTGAACAAGATCATTTGGACTACCAAAAGAGCCAGAACATAGTTTTGATTGTTAATCAATTTCAGTCTCTGAAATTTGACATCTTTCACAAGAAAACTTTTCAAACGGAAGATCACAGCAAGGTATTCTGACAACAGATAGTCAGGAATTGGTTCGGTATCGCCCTTCTACCAGTGCACGTACATACATTATTAGAGGTACCGGGTAGCATTTGAGAACTACATGTACTAGTACTATAAAGATACAGAATAACTCTGTTTCAAGACCCCTCCTCAAATGACGAAAGCGAATATCTGGACGACCAAGCAAACAGCAAACTACGGAAAACATAACGTATGTTAAAACAAAGGCAATAAGTACCGGTACATGTATGTAATTTTGTGAAACTAAGGGTATAATACCTTGCCAAAGATAAAAATAAAGTGATTTGACTTCCATAACTACGGTACAAGTACATGTACATGTACTGTGTAAATAAAGGTATACAATAGTGCAACAGAATGCACAATTTATGCATGTATATGAATTTGAACCCGCAGTCCAATTTCAATCAGCATAAATGGCGCTCAAGGAGAAACTACTTGTGTACTTTGTAAAACCCAAGGTATAATGCATGAAGGGAGGAAAGTGTCCGTTGCCAAGGGTCATCCTCATCACACTGTCCCCCGCTGATTGTGATTCTCACTCACCGCCAACTCATTTCCCCGTCAAAACACTCTTGCTCGGGCAGGACCGGCGAGAGACCGTCACGCTCTCCACCGACATAGCCGGCCAGCCGCCTGGCAGCGCCAGTCGGTAATCAATTTACCCGCGGATGATTGTTTATGGTCGTGACTTCCTACCAGCCCCCAGTAATTTTCCCGGGCAGGCTGGAGTTTCTGTTCGGGGAAAGATCCACACTCCGGACGTGATTTGGCATAAAATGAACTGGTCTAAAAGGTCAACACGTGTAAGTGCACATCAATTTGGGGATATTTTGGCCCCTAAATCTATAAGTCATCAGAAAAAAACACATTATTTTTTGACATATAATGAAATTTATCAGATGGACAGATAAAGTGAAGAAAAAAAACCCAGATTTATCAGATGAGAGGTCAAGCACATGTCTAAAACTCTTCTAGAGTATGAGACTGATGTGAAGAATTACCTTCACATTTATACCACAGATTAAACTCTGCAGTGATGAGTACCCTGTGGGTACATGATGTAAAATCTACAACACCCATTGTACGCATGTACGTGTACAATTGTACACATGGCTGAATGATACAACAGAGAGAAACTACAAATGACGCCAAGTAAAAGAACGGGAAGTAAAATCCGCCCACACAACACGATCCTCCTTTGACATTTTATGTCCAGACTACGCATTAAAACTCGCATCACTGTGACAATTGCAAGAATACTCACACAATGTTCTCTTCTGTGCTCACACATGCGAATACAAAGCAGTGCAGGATTTTACACCGCTGGGCATTCATGTGGCTCTCAGAAATGACACACAATATCCCGACTAGAATCTCTTGGGATTCTAACTTCAAAAGGGTCAAAGCAACACTCCACAAACAGGCCAATGATCATGTAACATACAGATGACTTGTGCTAAAAAAAAAAAATCAAAGGCTGTCTCTCTATTCACATAATGAAATCAATCACTTCACAAAAAAATTTAGATCACTATGGGCAAACAAACAAGTTATCTTCACACACTCCAAGCAAACAAACAAAATCTGGGAAGGAGAAACCTCAAGAGATGTCCTGGAAACATATCTAACTTACCATACACTACATGCAAAAATAACTGCAATAATATTCCAAACCCCAAAATAAATGAACTGGTGTGTCCAATGTATACAGCCTGCATACAAATGCTTTCGTTTAAAAATAAACACAGCGTATTTTCGACAGTATGAAATTATTTCGGCATACATGTACAGTGTGTAAAATGTTATTTTGGCATGGGTTCTACACTCTGTGAATTTTATGGATTTATGGCAATTCAAAAGTGTTTTTCGACAGACATTGTGATTTGTCTATGATGTGATGAGGCTGAGGGAGAGACCCTCAAACTTTGTCTTCAATGTGTTACTTGCATGTAAACATATTCAGTCCCTCATAAAACAACAATAGAACAAGCTGACCTAACAAAGTCCAGGTACAATGTGAACAAGCTGCATGTCAATCATGTCAAAACTGCATGCGTACTTCTGTTCACTAAACTGAGACCAACATCCAAAGGAGTGCCTTAAGTTTTTTTTAAGTGATCTATGAAGTGTTTTTGAACCTCTTGCATAATTAACAAAACACCTGAAGATGTACTGTATGACAGTGTATGATTTCTTTGCTCACACCGGGTGACATTTGTTGATGGAATTTATGATGAAAACAGCATACAAATCGAGCCAATGTTCTGGTGTGAATTCTGTTATGTACATTTAACAGATGCCATTCAGAGCTGATTGGCACAGTGAAATCTTCATGAATTCATGGAGCTATTAAACATAAGGAGTAAGCACATACGGATATAAAAAGGGTCAATGATGGCCATCGCAAGCACTGCACGTGTTGCAAGGCCAAAACCAAATTACGCGCCACTTGCAGGCTATAAGGAATGCTCAGAGTTGCATTTGCAAAGGATCATGGGTAACGCCCATGCGTATCCGTAACACTTCCGCATGTTCAACATGGCTGCCTCGAGATGGAGACCACCGTCATTGGAGACTTAAATTTCGATTATTTTAGTGATTGTTCTGATATCCCAATGACAATGAAAGTCTGGTTACGTCTTTACATCCCAAAACGTCTCTCTTAACAATAAACAGAATTACTAATACAAATTCTCCAAAAATACGCACAAGAAAACTGACAGAATGTACATGTAGCTGGTCATAGGAAAATAAAAAACACACAAAAATATGGGAAGATTCGTTGCCCTGTCATTGTTCACAACTGTCTCTGCATGAAACCTCACCACAGTGTCAATGCATTCTTGAGGCATGTTCCACCTTCCTTTAACCGTAGGAACCACTAGGATTGTAACTTATGATATAAATATCGCAGTTCATATTTTGGGTATTTGTTGTCTACAGCCGGAACTTCAAAATGGCATATCACTGACTTTAGAAACGTCCGATTTTTTGCCAAATAACTGCCGCTGATTCAGAATTTTCGAGCGCATCTGCAGGGATCACTCGCTGACTCCTGAGGACTACTGAAGAGAACTGCGCATCTTCGTCGTGAATCTTTTCCACCATTTATTTACTCCAGTATGCCACAGTGAAACACAGCAAATCTGTGGGTTACCAGCTACCCAGTGGTGGACATCACTGTGTACAAAGAATGTCTAGGGTCTTCAACACTGGGGCAGGTAACCATGCTTTGTCTATGGAGCTGACAGGAGAGTCAATCAGATTATGGTCTGCAGGGACTTCGTTCTAACTCCTTGTGTTTAATACATGTAGCTCCATGATGAATTCTACATGTACATTCATGAGCATCTGTGGAACATGAACAGAAGACTCTAACAAGTGGCAAATCCAGAGGGAGGTGTGGGAAGCCTCAGGGTAAGTTACATGTATTCTCCCACTTCATGAATTTTGTTTAGGAACTGCATTTTTACAGAAATGGTGCTACAGGTACCAACTGGGAAATGTGAGGATTCAGTCTTTTACAGGTAAAAAAAAACAACACTTTTTTTCATTCTTAAAAAGAAAAAAAATTGCTCCTCAAAAAACAGATATGTCACTGAGACTAACTTGAATGACTCAATGCTAATTGCAAAGTTCATGAAGATGAACAGGAAGATTTACACATGTACACTGTATATGTAAGGCCGTGTACATGTATCAACTCACAACTTCACCTCCCTGCTGAAAAACAGAAATATCTGAAGAGTGTGAAAACCTGATTCATCCAACATGCACAAGTCCATGTACAGGTACTTCTCCCGCACTTCTGAAGATCTGCTGGACAAGTGCCCAATTAGTACCGGGTGCAATTGAGCAAAATGTCCTCCAGATGTCACGTACATGTAGCAACCAACTGGAAATCCTCAGTTGAAGAAGAAATCTTGTCAAGAAAAAAAAAATACCGATCTTCCCTAAAACACTTTACACATCGATCAAGCCCAAGTGTCTGACAAGTGCACTGAATGCCAAATGAATGCTATGAGCAGATTTTTTACTGAAAAAGTGTTTGGGCCAAGATCACAGTGAGTACATGTACCGGTATTTCATCACAGTAAATGACAGAACACAACAGGTCAAGCTTTGTTCACAAGTTACAAAGAACTGAAAAACAACAATGCTGCTGTTTACAAGTGCAACTTGCATACCTACCGTTACATGCATGTACATGTACATGTATGTTACATGTGCTGTACATGTACATGTATGTACATGTATGCGCTGTGTTGACCTACCCCTACTCAGAGAGGTTCCATACATGTACTGTGCTTTTGTGGTGCAGGTTTTCCTGAAGTCCCCATTTCCCCTCAGTTTCAAGTTAAAAATAAAGCGGCACAACCTATCTGACCTCTTGGCCAGTGTGGACCAAAAACTTTTAAAACCAGTGTCAAGTACACACTTGTATAGTACCTGAGACATACCGTAAGAGTTAAATTTTTGTTTGAGTCTACACCTGATTCCTTGAAAATAGGAAAAGGTCAACCAACTTTTGCTACTGCTTGTAAGCACCAGTGCTTGACCTCCGCAACGTACTGTACATGTACGTACCAAAGTAGTTTTTCCCACTGAAATAAATCACAGCAAACTTGTCATCTTATTCTGTGTTAATAAAATATTTAAGTCTTTCTGGTGATGAAATCAAGGGTTTCTCAGAAGTAACCCAAGCACTGTAGCTCGTAAGCTTAGAAGTTACAGTTTTGGGAAGAAAACCCCAGAAGAATACTCTAGGTAAAACCACACAGAATCAGGTAGGGAATGAAACCTCAATCCAAATGTGGACCCAGCCGGAAATTGAACCCGGGCCAAAGAGATGAAGAGCAAGGAAAGAACCATGGAAACTTTCCATGTACATGTACCATGTACCGGTAGGTTGGCACCGAACTCCAGACACATACTGGTTGGTGTCCAGATTGGTACTGTGTTGGGGATTTCCCTTTCGAGAAAAGTTTGTTAGTGTGTGTACATGTAGTTGATATTCCCAAGTCAATGCAGAACACAATGGAATTGGCACTGCACTCAGAATTTGTCTGCATTAAACTCTTTGGGTTTAAGGGATAGGAAGAGTTGAAAATGGGTGAATTACATGTACATGTACAATGTGTTACATACACATAAACAAATTTCTGAAAATACCTCCATATGCACCATTAATTATTGATATCAAACGACACTAAAGGGCATACACTGTGCATAATACGGGTACATGTACATGTGCATGAATATGGTTTGAGACAAAATGACTGTGGCAAACTTGAAATGGCTGAAGTTTACATGTACATTGTACATGGAAATATTCCAGGTAACATTCATGGACTGTTTTAACGTACATACAGTGTATATGTGCATACTATTACTGTGGTCAGACAAGCAAGGAGGAAATAACCTAAAAATGTGGTAATTTCAAGCTGTACTAGACATTGTTCTACCCATTTTTATGGTGAAAATGGCAAGTGGAGGACGAGGAAATAGGTCAATTCAAACAAAATTTGTTTCCCCTTTCCAAGTCAGTGCATCGGTTCAGTTTACATTGTAAGTACATGTACATGTAGTTGCACTATGACAAACATGTAAAACTACATAAGTACCGTATATGTGCATGCACATGTACCTCAGGCGCAGGGGGCAGAAACCTTCCCCACAATGAACCGCACCTGACCATAATTAAGCATAGTTAGCAAACAGATATACACTGTATCTGTTATGTAAATGCCACATTTTATGCGCAGTTTTGTAAGATTTGCTGGTAAAAAAGTAAACTGTTGATCAGGGTGATTGGATCAGCACGGTGGGAATTCACCTCAAATTAAATCTTCTGAATGATTAATCAAGTAATTCCCTTCTTCAAATATTCTTCCCTTAGATGCGGTGATGAATGTTAATTTGAACCTTTTTATACAGTCCAGTGTCCCGTAAAAAGTACTTGTGACATGGAGTGCCAGCCAACGATGTTGACAGCACAGTGGACAGTTCCCCTGGGTGAGGGTAAATCACACTTACATTGATAGATAATTCCCCCTTGCGTTTGTCATGATGTAATGCTAGACCTGACTCCTTCATCCCACCGGCTGCCAAGCCAAGGAGAAATGTCAGCCCTGTCTCTTGGATGTGGAGCTGTGACCAGACCCAGACACACTCTAATTATACACATGCAGAGCCAGAGAGAGAAAAAGGACACAGCCTTTTAAGGCCGGGGCCTTTTACTACACGTACGTACACTCCAGCACATGTACATGCGCACCAGTTTTACGCGTTACAAGAGCTACTTGATATGGTGTTAACATGAGTGCAGGTGTTTGTTAGCCAATAGCTAAAAAAATAGATGGGGATTGCCACCTCCCAACCCTGGTGGTTGAGTTGTTATTTTCGACTTGGAGCAGTGTGTGAAAACTCATCAGAAAGCCACCCACGAGTGGGGAGACAAGTGTTTACTCCTTTTACTCTCAGTATGTGATCCGTCACTGAAAAAAAATGAATCTTCAAAAGACAGGTTGTTCAAAGAACAGAGGTTTTGGAAGCTCTAAACGAGGGGGGGACTGTTGAAAACAAGACTTGAGGGGAACATCTAAAACTGACAGACAAGTATTAAGCTTGCACAGTGCACTTGTAAAGGTGTGATGACACACAAGAAGCCTTCAGGCAACCTTCACAATAACACCGGCAAACTATTAAGCAATCACACTCCTCTCTCAAGGGATATCAATCCCATCACCTGCCTTGATCAAGTTGATGAATATTTACAATGTAAGATTGGATCAAGAACAAAACAACTCAAATGGCATGTTATGAATAGTAAGAATTTAACTTTATTGTCAAAACCAAAGTTTAAGAGACCTTCAGAAATTTGTGTTTCATGATGTGACAAGCATTGCAATTTGGAAACTTGGCACGTTGCCAATCTAAATATTTGGATCCACATCTATGTAATTTGTTCCTGTATACCCCTCAGATCATAATGCTAAAAGAAATAATCACTTAGAGTAAAAGTAGGAGGAGTTCCCCTCCTAATTGTCACAGACTAGTAAGATCCCTTAAAAGGGGTCATTTCTGCACTAAGTAAGACATTATAGGAAAAAAGTGCAAAAATAATGGAGCCTTCCACATGCACACTTAGGCCTACAGAGGCGTTTTACTCGATATTGCCTCAGTCTTCCTAAAAGAAGTACTAATATCCTTGACAATAAAACAGATTATACTGATAGGTGTATTTGGTTAGATTTACCTCTTTAAAATTTTTTTTAATAGACTTCATTTTCTCTCAGTTGTGTTTAAAATGTTTGTACAACAAATTCAACATTCCCATTGGTGATTACCTTGCTGTTAATCCTAGACATACTGATAGTGTGCAATTTCACCACTAGAGGATGAGGGCTAAAGCTGCTCATCATTCTCTTTTTCACAGATTTCCTAGATTATAGGAGTCATTGCCAAGGTGTGTCAAAGATACACTTGTTTTTGGTTTATCCTCATTCATAAACTCGCTTCGGAAACATCTATTAATGCCTGGTTCACGAGTTACTCTTACGGAAACTGCGTAGAGTTTATTGATACAAGTTTAACTCATTTTGGTGATGGGGGGTTGAACAATTTGTGATGAATTTGGTTGAAAACTGCCATTCTTACTTGTACCAGTAAATCAGTCTGGTCTATCTTTCAATTTTCATGCTCATGTGCAATATATTATCTTCTGGGAGACCTGGTAAACTGTGTAATGTTGTAATGTATGTATTTTTGTATGATGCTGTAACCATTGCTTGGTTAATATTTTTTTCGTATTTGTATTGTTTGCAAGTTTGTTTTCATTGTTGTTCTTGTGGTTGTTGCTGTTGATGTTTTTGTTTTTGCGTTGTATTTTAGTACATGTGTGTGTGCTATTTGCAGTCAGGGTAGGTGCTCACTTAAATGAGACAGGGATTAATTACTACCCTGTGCTTGCTTGCTTGCTTGTTTGTTTGTTGGGGTGTTGGGGGGGTGTTTGTTGGGGTGTTTGTTTGTTTGTTTGTTTGTTGGGGTGTTAGGGTGTTTGTTTGTTTGTTGGGATGTTGGGGTGTTGGTTTGTCTGTTTGTGTGTTGTGAGTTTTGTTGATTATCATGGTAATATAATATGTTGTTTGTTCGTTTCCTGTTTTCCTGTTTGCAATCCTTTTTGTTTTGTATTGCTTTGTTTTTGGTCAGTTTGTAGCACCAGGAGACCAACTCGATAGTAATTGAGTTTGCTTTCTTTTGCAATCCTGCAGGGGTGTTACATGTGTTTTGTGTCTTTGTGGGTGTGGTGTTGTTGCTTGTGCTGCTGTTTTTTAAGTTTGTGTGTTACTGTATTTGTGTTGGGTTGTTTGTTTGTATTTTTCTTCTTAACAATGTAGATTCTTGACTAAAACCATATTTTTGAGCTTACATTTTTTTAAAATTTTGTAAACTGTGTAAATTTTCTGTGTTTTAATCCTGCAAAGCATATGTATATAAATGAAATGAAATGGTAAGCACTTCTATAGGGTTTTCTGTGGGTGTTCTGGTGGGGGGCTCCTCAGGTTAAATTTCTTGCTGGACTGTTCAAATGAAGCCACCCTCCTAAAGGTTCACTCCATGTCGCACACATTTGAAGCTCAATATGGCTGTTTACAATAAGTTAAATAAACTGATCAAGGCCAACGTTAGGTCGGAAAAGTACAATATACAGGTTTTAAAGGAAATAAGTAAGAAAATATTTCCCACTGGAGAATGCAATCCACTTCCTTACATTGTTCAGAACAGTACAATGTCCTTACCCTGCAGTTCTGAAGTTAACATCACATTGCATTCATATATCAATCCTCTCCCCCACAAAAAATGCAACCTAAAATAAGACATACAGTATTTCTCACCAAAGCATTTTTCAGAGATTGTAGTTTTGGTATCAAATTGGAGCTTAGATTGTTGTCTTCTCTAAACTGAAGGTATAATTCAAATCCTAAAATTCTTTGCAGAGATAAACTTGATTACATTTACAAGACAACTGCTTTTACATTCTGTCCCAAAGGATGTACCAGAGCAATGACAATGCTACGTTTACGGCATTTAACACCATTCAACACATGGGATCATTTATAAGAACTATACAGAATGAAGATACTATTTGAACGGGGTTGTGTTGTGTTTTGCGATGCTAAAACCTATTTAATTTTCCATCAGCAAACAAACATGAAAATTTCACTACATGAATACCGATATGTATTTAAGAAAAACATATTCATGTAGTTCACAGTGGTTTATGCGTATGGTCAGAAGTAAAAAATTCGAACCTTGTTACAAATTCACTGAGGTATATGTTGAAAAGTTCTTTTCTGAAACAAACTCATTGCACAATTACATGTAATTAAAAAACCGTTGCCTTCTGAAATAAGCAGCAGTTTCTATCAACTTTAGATATAGATAGAAATTCCAAAGCACTGAAGAAACAAAACAGCTGTGCGATAACTTAGGATATCGATTCATTGACTGCATTGGGCACACTTGCAAGATACACTGTACATAGAACTTCCACTAAAAATGAGTTTCACTACTTAATTGAGTACAGTTCTGCAATAAACACAAGCTTCAAGTAAAACTTTCAGTAATAGGCTTGCAGTTGATACCAAATCAGTAATTTTTGAAGATTAATTTAGGAGACATCCAGTCACATTTTGGCATGCTGTACACAGATAACGCTACAGTGTACATGTACATTGTACATGTACATTACATGTACATGTACAAATGTACATGTAATTACATGTACACATGTACATGTATTTCCCATATTACAGAAATCATTTCCAAGCCATTTTATACTGTAAATGACATCTCTTCAGGGACAACACAGTTGAAATGATTCTTTTGGCCACAATACTCTTTGAAGGGTACAAATTTGATTAATCACAAGAACGTGTATTTTATAACCTGAACAATCTACGATACACATGGAAACACTGACACTGATATTATGTACCAGTATTTATGTCTGCATAACATTAGTGTAAATACTTAAGACATAAAAACAATACAAAGTTTCCTCAACTTCGTTATCTCCAGCATGCATGTGCATCGTGTCGAATCAATACGACCACTTGAAATGGGCAAACCAGGAAGTCTGAACTGGTAATAAACTTCAGTATGGAAACATGATAAACATCATGTAAGATGTCTTTTCAAAACTTGAAAACACAACTCTGAAACTGTACACGGACATGTATGTCTTGTACAAGCGTGTGCTATTGCAACTGATTTATCACTGTCTTCATATTACTCTCAAAGGAACTCCTATTTCAAACAGGATGGGGTCTGTGCATGACCAGGCAGAAATTCTTGCTTCATGCAATCAACTATTAAAGAAAACATTTGGGGCAACGAACACTGTAGGCCCACAAAAATATCATGCAATCGTGCAACTGACAAGTATCCCGGTACATAGTATTCCTGTACACACATCCATGGATTGGAAGTGGAATACTGTTTTTGCATATATCGCAAGTACCATTTCACTGCCAATCAACTGATCAATGGTGGCCGAACAATTTTTAAAGTGGAGACCCATGCAGTTGCAAGACCATAAGCCATTAATAAGCTGATCCATTAAGCCACATCCCATAATAGGACCTGCAAAAAGGGGAGGGGCACTGAAAAAGTGGAGGGGGACACTGACACCCTGCTCCCCCACCCACTCACTTCCCCTGCCAGTGCTGCCGATGACGTACACTGTACGTTAAGTTTGTCCACATTTAATTCCTTCTGTGTTATCATTATAAGAATTCTGCGAACAAACATGAGATTTTTTTGAACAAAGGTGCTAGTCAGAAGACTCATTAAAAGAACACTCACAGTGGTTGAACGATTACTTGTACTTGTTCTGGCAATTATAACAGCAGCTGAGTACACTGTACAAAATGTTCTACATCAGTGAACCTGTCTCCAAATCCCAACTCAAGTGATGCATTCTGACAGTAATTGACAATTACTACATTAATGACAAGACGAAGAACAGCCATACATTTTGAAAGGTGCCTCGTGTCTGTCCTGTCTCACTGTCACTATGGTAACATTGATGTCGAATACTGGCAACAAACTGATGTGGTAATGTGTCATTAACCATGGCTGCAAAAAAGGGGGAAAAACACCTCGGACCCTAATATAAATTCAAATGAATTTCATGGAGAGGAAATCTGTCTCGTTCATCGCCTGATGGCGAACAGGGCATGGACACTGCTTGAAACTTCAAGTTGACTCAACCAAACTTTTCTTCTTAGAACCACATGACTCAAAGAACAGTGTTACTGCAAAGCTTCCATATAAATACTTTGGTGGAAATTTGTGGTGGAATTCGACTTTCATATTCTCCAGGCCATACATAATGATCTAATACTGGCAGCAAGGTCCAATGCTTTCTGTATGGCAAATGTGTAAAACACCATCACACCCGCTCTATTAAAAATGGACACAAATCAATGATGCATAAATATACTAGTACTATGGTTATTACATACATTTATGTATGCAAAATTGGGGCCCTCTTTTTGGAGATCTTGAAAATTTATTGTGCCCAGAAACGATATTGCTCAGCAAGGCCACTTCAAGACTTCAAGACCATGTGTTTTTGCTTTTAAAGAAGTCTCCCTCTCTTTCTCTTTGTCAAGGAATTATTCAGGCTCACATGCTTCATGAACCTTATTGAATTTTAACCGATTTCAAACGTCTGCATTTGATTCTGTAATGGATTGTGTTTTGTTAAGAACTGCAGATTGAATTTTTAAAATTTTACATGACATCGTTCTGATTCTCAGCCACCGGTAACCTACATGTATCTTTGTCACTCAGTTGGCCTAACAATACCTTCCAGGGTGAGCCAATTTTAAGTGCTAAATAGTGAAAGAATTCAGTAATTTGCTCTCAAGTTTTTGTACAGAGGCTTATGTACAAGTATATGTAAAAAGGAGTGGGCCAAACAAACTTTTTCATTGAAAACAAACTCCTACGCACTTGTAATCCAATTCTGTTATTGTCTGGTTGCATGGACATAGAAGGTTGAAAAACAAAATATCAACATTACATTATTTTTGGTAACATCTGTCTTGCAGCATAATGTACATTTCATTTCTGTTTTCTGGAGGGCTGGCAAGACATCCAGAACGAGGGGTATAAATATTATACCCTACCTGTTTACCAGCATCCCCTTATGAACTTGCATCAGCAGCACGCCCCCAGGAGGCAACTACACATATCAAATCTACCATACCTGCATCAAGTAAATAAACAAACAGACAGAATGGGGAGTTAGATTGAGCTATATGTAGGTGCTTTTTGTCTGAAGTGTTTATTTTACTACAAGTTGTGCGGGGCAGAGTTTTGGGGAGGGGCACAGAATTTATGTGGGATAAATTCTGACGAACATGTATTAACAACACCATCTATGCATTGGCAAAGTCTGGAAATGGATAGGCTACAGTTAGAATTACATGCCAGTTTTTCACGGTTTCTTTGATAACTTTTAGGGTAAATATGGTCAAGTTCCCTACTTCTTCAAGTAATTGTATATTTAGTCAAATACTGCAAAGTGTTTTTATGCCCAGAATACATTTTCAAACCTAGTACATGTTGCAGGAAATGCAAAGATGGTGAGTGTTTTATTAAATTACAGGTACGTGTGCATGAATTTTTACAGTGACTAGCCACAGGCAGCACCTGCTTTCCATTCTCTGTGATGAACTTGGCAGAAAGTTTTACGATGACAGGTTTTAAGACTGGAAAAAACAGACTATATGCACTTGGACTGCCACAATATACATGTACATGTATATCCTTGTATAAAGCTCCGCTCAAGGGCTATGGATTATGTCTGGGAAGACAAAAATGTTTTATTACCGTAGCTGGATTAACAAACCCACCGTCTGTAAATGATGAAATGCTGGGGAAAAAATGACATTATTTATTCAAAAAGCCGGATCCTCAAGAGTATTTGGGGCATGATCCCAAATTTGGTTTGGTGGCTGTGACCATATCGAAACTGTATACTGAACATTATGCTGCTCAGGAAACAGTCGTCGGCGGGTGTGTGCCAACACAGCATGCTTACTGTGAATGGTCCACTAGGCTGGCGCGCTGTAAAGTCGTCAACAGGACATCAACCTACAGTTCAAATCACAATTTTAAGGAGAGATGGCGTCTTCAAACTCGTTGACAAGAGCATTTCCGATTTAACGGGGAAATTTCTCTTTTCTTCCCATTCATGTATGTGAGTAAACCATATATTATCATTATTGGAATCTTCGATTCTCACTTTATCCACAGACAGGCACATTAGACATTTCAAGAACAGTTTCAAAGGTGAATTCGGAGGATTTTGACTGAGGGTACAAGCTACTTTAGAGAAATGAATTCATGGAAACAAAAGCCTATGGAAGGTACTTGGACCTTACTGTACCATCACGCAACCATGTCCAACTGTTATAAAAAAGGCAATTTGTTACGGCTGTGCCAAATATCCGAACAACCGAATATTTGATTGATTGTCAAATATTCAAATAGTATTTTTCAAATTTGAATATTCAAATGCAAAATTAACGAAAAGGAAGGGAAAATTTCTTTTGTTATGAATGAGAAAAATTGCACTGTGGAGGCTTGTTTCAAGCAGAATCAAATGAAACGCATCAGAAATCTTACGATTTAAAAGGAACTTATTCATTAAACAATTTAAAAGGAACAGAAATTTTCTAATTTTTTTGCTAAATCGTGGCTGGAGATACTCCTAGACATGGGAAGATATTATATTGATCATAATGTACAATTGTGTGTGTTATTGGTTTTTGCAACTGATTTTGTACACGGTTTGGTACAACAATCTGCCGGTCGGTGAGACCGAATATTCAGATATAAAATCAACTGAAGGTCGAATATTCGAATAGTAAATTATTCGATTTGACTCAGCCCTATGATTTGTAGGGTCCAAGTTACTGGGACTAGTCACTAGTACAGTAGTAGTATATGGCTATTTATGAGGTTTGTATAAACCCTGGAACTGGAAGTACATTACAGGGGATCAGGTCAACTCGGACCCAAA